>JAPKLY010000006.1:1315785-1341843 GCA_026898435.1 Prunella vulgaris | reverse complement strand
TATTATTATTATTATTATTATTATTATTATTATTATTATTATTATTATTATATTGTACTGTGTGTGAGAAAAGTAAAAAAAAATGAAGAGAAAATATTAGTAAAGTAATGATGTATTATATTAGGTAATATCATGTGTGGATGTAGGAAATTTGAAATTTTGATTTTGAATTTCAAAACTCGTACAAAGAGTGGATCTTAAAGTGCTAAGTTCGTTCGGGCGAGTCTCGAAATAAACATATCATTAAGAATCCTCTCAAGAGAATCACAGTACAGAAGTGAATACTTGCAATAGCGGGTATAAGATACTATGCATCTATGTAATATCTATATGCATATGGATTTGTTGGCTGGATGGCATGATATTGTTAGTTGAGCGTACTCCTGAGTCACTGCCTCCAGAAATTGTTGTATCCATATCTAAATTTCAAAATAAGTTAGTGAATGTTAAAAGTGCAATAATGACCCTTTACTGTATATATATAGGAAACTGATCTATCTATGTTAGGCTTTTGTGAAGTCTAAGAAAAGTTATGATGTTTCTGTGTCATTATTGTATGGTGTATATATACTATATATGCCTACATTTGATGTGATGTTGAATGTTTAATTAATAATTATGTTCAAATTTGCTTCAAATATATTTATGAAATAGGTTGGTTTTTTCTTTTCAAAAAAAAAAAAGAAAAGAAGAAAGATGTTAAAATAATCAAGAAAGGAAAATGTGAAGTAGGTAGAACCGTAAAAGGACCATAAGAGGAAAAGAAAAATATTGACCGAGTTGATAGATTAGGGAACTGAATGAATTGTGTATAAGCCTATAAGCTACCATCATTAAACCTCTTTTATTGCACGTGACGTGACTCCACCAATCTCTCCATCCAAAATAAATAGTTTTAACTATAAATGATTCACATTGCTTTTAAACGGTTGTTCACAATAAATAATTCACTTATCTAAAATAAAAATATTATAATAATTATTTTCATTTTAAATATACAGATACACTCATTTTAACACATCACATATTTTTTTAATAAATAAATACTTTTTTATGCATGCTCTTATTTTTATACATTACATCTAATTCATAATAATTGTGCACAACCAAAATGGTCCAATTATCATGGACGGAGAGAGTATAAAATATGGTTTTTTGTATATAAATGTATATATGTATATGTATATATATGTAAGTAGACAAAACTTTTGAGAATTCACGTGTAATTGATTTTTTAAGCATCATTATTATATATGTAATTATTATCATTTTAATCCGTCCCATAGTTGTTTTCACCTTTGGGATGACACAACTTTTAAGAAAAGTGGGGTGATGTGTAAAATTATATTATTAAAATAATAAAATTAGTTAGATTGAATGTAAAAATAATGGCATTTTGTGTAAATATGTGAATATTGTGATGATAAAGTTAAAATAATAGTTTCCATTTATAGGGTGTGAAAACAATTGTTGGACGGTCGAAAAAAGAAAGTGTGAGAACAATTATGGGACATAGGGAGTATTTGTTATTTAAATTTTATAAGTAATATACGTTAAAAGTAACAATTTTAATTTAAATGAATTCGAGTTTGTATTAGTAATACATATTTATCAATGCATAGGAGCATAGGCACGTGAACTGTGAGATACTCATTTCACTCTATTAATACCACTTAAACACATAAAAATAAAGATACAGTCAATTTTATGTGCATTAGTTACAATTAAATATATCGGTGAAATAAAACACTAAGTTTAATTATATGCAAATTAATATAATTGAAATGTTACATTAAATTTTATAAAATTTTGAAAAGAAACGTCATAATTGATAAATGACAAATGTGTTGCATTTGATATTCAATAAAAATCCTGACACTGTTTAAGCTAATGTCCTAGCATTTTTTAAACATAAAATTTAATCTAAAAATAATTCATTATAAATTTATCATAAATTAATTTAAAAGTAACAAATATTTAATTAGAAGTGTAAAATTTTCATCATATATATAAAAAAATTAGATTAATGATATTATATTATATTTGTAATAGATTTTATTGCATCCAATTTTTTATATTACTGACAAATATTTTGATATACTTAATCAAATTCTTGATACTTTAAAATAATTTCATTATAAATTTTTCATTAATTATTTTTATATAAAATCTTTTTTAAAAAAAAAATTCATATGCACTTACTAGATCCAGATGTGCTGGTTCCGATACTTGGCGGTTCCAAAACTATCGGTTTCTCAATTTCGCTAGCTTTCTCCTTTCACTATGACAATTAGGACATATTTTCAACCTCTACAAAAAGTGTAGAATTGTTTCTTTAAGTAGGTAAGAGACAAATTTTTCAAAAAAAAAATGCTTCTACCCTTTTTATAGTGGTTGAAAACAGGTACTTAGTACAACTATCGAAAAAATAAATAATAAAAGTAAATTAAAGATAAAAAAAAGTTACAAACTACTTAATTGCAACTTAAATAGTGCAATTAAAAAATTACAAATAATAGTGAAAAAGTCTTATGAGTATAAGAGTACAAAGTTTCTAGTTTGAGTATGTGTGCGTACTTGTTCTGCAGTAATTATTAATTAGACTTTTCTATGAATATGTAACAATTAAATACGAGCCATTAATTGAGCCATAAAAACAATTAAATACGACTCAAAAACAGCCATTAATTGGGCAAATAAGATGAGGTTAGATAATAGATACAATCGATGTGCTTAGTTAATCGTATGGCATTTGTATACCTTTTTAATTAAAAAAACAAATTTCAAGAATTATAAATAGACATGTCGACTTCATCATAATCCTTCCTTCGTATTAATTTGAAAATATAGCAATTACTGGCTTTTCTTTTAATTATATGGACAGTGTATTTTTCCTACTTAATTAATTGTTGAGGACTACAACATTGCTTAATCAAATCAGAAAATATGCTAAAAATTAAATTTGTAAAAGTGTTGATAGGTCAATTAGTAGATTAGATTTATTAATATTTATGTAGGATCTTAAATATGGGATCTTTTATTTGATTTACGCTGTATAATTTGTGGGAATCTGCGGATTAAATGTAATGCATCAAGAAATCAATGCTACAACGAATTAAATTAAAAGGAATATTAATGACTTTTTTCTTCATGAGTTTTAAATTAATTCAATAAAATTTGTTAATTCATTAAATTAATATAGCTTCAAGTTTAAACCCCGGCGATTACTTGAGATTTATAAATATAATCTTTAATTTCCTCTCTCTCAAGTTCAAATTGATCAAAAGGTACAATCAATTCTTAAAATTAGGGGGCGTTTGATATAATTGTAAGGAATGGAAATGGTATAAGAGTGAAAAGAGAATGGAATGAAAGTCATAGTTCTCAAATAACTGAATTATGGTAGATTACTTAGTTTTTTAGAATCAAAGTCATAATAGAGTCATTCCATACACACACTATAATTTTGATTGTCATTCCTCACATTCCATAGTGACCAACCAAACTTGAAGCATCCCCTTAGTCCATTCATTATGAAATAAGTTCTCTCGTAAAGACATGATGGATTATGGGGTTTTTTGAGATATTCGGTCTTTCATCACAAACCAAATATATACGTAAAAAAATAACAGCTTACAATCTTCCACCATGATACTCAAATATTCATGTATATATATAGTGTTATATTATTACTACCATATTTTTCTTTTGTATAATCCATTCATTCACGGGGGCAGGGGCCAAGAAATACAAAAAATGTCGATAAATTTAAATACCTTATAACTTTACTTGGATTTAAAAAAAAAAAAAAAAACCAATTCTGCAATTTACACTTCATCTCTTCCATCATTTTGTCAAAATAGAAAAATTCCACATTCTATTTTTAAAAATGATCGAGTTCTTTCAATTCCACAATACCAAAACTAAACAAGTCCATATTCCTAATTATGTTGAAGTTCTATATAACTTAAAAGTTGGCTTCCTCATGAAATTTGCCTCAAGTGCAACTAGTTTGTGTTAAACTGGGACTTCGTGGTAAGATTCACTCTAAGTGAAAATAGTAGTAGAGATCAACTTAGATATACATATTATTTACTTAAAACAAATTAAATGCTTTATTTTTTAAATTGCGTATATAAATAATATTGGCTGTCTTTACTAAAAAAACCCGAAAAATGGTCGGAAGATTAATTTGTGTGACAAATGCACATGATGTGCAGTATTGTTTACACCTCCAACAAAACTAAGGGTTCATTTGGTTCGTAAGATAAAAGTATCTATCCGTCAAAATTATGCATGTTTTTGGCGGATAGATACTTTTATCTTACGAACCAAATATACCCTAAATAAAACCCAAAAGATAGTCTGAAGGTTAATTTGTGTGACAAATTAATATTCTCATTTTGTCATTTTTATCTGTTTCACTATATATTTCTCATTGCTTTTTACTTTTTTTGGGAAACTACTATTCTCTTTTTTATTATTATTTTCATTATTTTTTACATTATTTCTATTACTTTTTCATTTTTTCATTATATAACTTATACTTTTTTTACTTTTCTCATCACATCTGTGATAACAATTCTTGTGTAATAAAAAATATTATTAACACTTGAATGAAATACAATTTATTTTCTTCAATTTTGGGTTCTCTCTCTAACTATGTTCCCCTGATTCTCCTTCAACTTTGACTCGACTTTTATCTGACTTTGACTTTGTCTAGGCTTGACTTGTAACGATTAATCCAAGGACGTTGAAATCTTGTTTTGGATTGAACGTTGGACTTTGGAAGATTTGATGAAGACCGTCTTGAATTTGACGAAGAACGGTCTTTTGATCTTCAAGGTAGATTTAAGCTGGAAACGCTTGATCGGAGGGGTCTTGGACCTTGATCTCTGATCGAGATGCGTTTGTGGATGAACTTTGATGAAGAACACTTTTAAAGACGGTGATGAACACTTGAAGTCTTCGAGGTATTCTTGGACGAGAAATATCTAATCAGAGGGATGGAGCTCCTTGTTACTGATCGAAGGATGTTTCTGGTCGGATTTGACGAAGAACGTTTGAAGACGGCAAAGAACGCTTGATGATCTTCAAAGTGTTCTTCAATAAAAACATCTGATCGGAGGGATTTGACCTCTTGTCTTGGATCAAACAGTGTTTCTGGAAGGCTTTGACGAAGAACGGTTGAATATTCGAAGAACTTCTTCAAATTTGGTGAAGAACTCTTGAATCTTCAAAGAGCTGGATCGATGGATCTTCTTAGCTCGCAATTTTGCTCGTCGAGAGGATTGCTGCTACTCGTTCGTTCGTCGGAGTCTTCGTTGGATGTGCATCCTTTCGAATGATCATGAAAGACCCCCTATTTATAGGGTGAGAGGTGAAGAACCTTCCTTTCTTGCGCTGACATGTGGTGCACTCCGGTTGGCTGGTGCCGATTTGATTGACATCATTTACGAATCGACCAAATTTAGCTTGATTGATTTCCGTCGTCTTCTTTATTTATACGAAACAGTTATGATTCCGCATAAATAGGGCAAATCAGCCATTTATTGCTATTTACGAATACCGAGAGACTCGTAATTTAATAACGAATTGTATCGTGTATAATAAATATCAATTAACTATTTAATTAGAGAATTAATTTGATAAATCCTCAAAATTGAAATAGTGATATATGTTGATATTTATTTAACTTATACACGTGTCATTATTTAATTGGGTAGCAAAATTTATTTGCTTACAACATCACTTATACTTTTTCACTTTTACCTTAATCCTTGTGCCCAAAATCAACAAGCAACTTATACCGCGACGGAGGGAGTACATTATTTATTTTTCTGCAAAATATGTGTTTTTTAAAATTAATTACAGACAAATAAAATTTATTGTTTAATAAAATAACTGGAAAAAGTTAAGTATTAAAATATCAAAAATATTTATTATTGAAAATTTAGATTAGATTTGATTGCTAAATAATAAATTAAATTGGATCTCTATAATCTAATAAATCAAATTGAATCTTTAAAGCCTAATAAATCAAATTGACCCCTAAAACCTAATAAATTAAATTGAGCCTCTAAAGCCTATAAAATCAAATTGAGCCTTTAAAGTCTAATAAATCAATCTGGTCTTAAAAGCCTAATAAATTAAATTGGGTCTCTAAAAGTTCAATAAAGTAAATTGGATCTCTAAAGCCCAATAAATTAAATTTGATCTCTAAATTCCAATAATTCAAATTGAGTCTCTAAAGTCCAATAATTAAATTGGCCTTAAAAGCCCAATAATTTAAATTGTCAATTGAAAGTCCAACAAACTAATCAATTCCATTTCAAATTCTTGAAGTTAATTATTAAGAAATCTGGTATGATAAATCAAATCGTAGAAACTCAGTAGATCTGTCTAGATAACTAAGAATTTTGGTCGGATCAAAGAATCTGATCTAGAATTCTATATCAAATCAAATCTTCAGACCCATCAAATCCGGTCTGTAAATATAGAATTCTGCACAAATAAATAAGAACCTCGTTTTAGTCATTTGAGACACATCAGATCACACTTAAGAGACCATAGTTCGAAAATTCAACAAGTTAAAGATCTTTCAATATCAAAGCCACGAAAGTCTCTAGAAATAATGTTTGATCCTAAATAAAACTCGATGCCCTCAAATTTACGTTATGAGATCACAAGTTAAAAAAATTTCAAGAGAAGAATCAAAGGAAAATTAGAGATTGTAGAATTCCAAGAAATTTCGATAGACTCAAAATAATTAAATTATAATATTATATTAATTTTGTGAAAATTTATTGTTTTCAACTATATGAAATATATGTAAGGATAAATTTTTATCAATTATAATACTCCCTCTGTCCACCAAATATATGCACTTTTCTTTGCACGTGGTTTAATGCAATATGTCGGAGGATATTTAGGGTATTGTGAGGTTTGTTTATAAACAAAGATCATATTTTTGAAAACTACATCATCTGCACTTTCCAAAATTATGATTTTTATTCATAAACGAACCTCACAATACCCCAAAATATCCTCCAACATATTGTCTTAAATCACGTGCAAAGAAATGTTTATATATTTGGTGGACAGAGGGAGTACTTTTCTAATGCAATCAATTACAATAGTTCCTTCTATCACTGGACATATAGCATATTATTTAGTCTCGTTATAGACCGGAACTGCAACGACCACAAGATGGTGACCACCTAGAACTGCACTTCATAGCCGCATCATAGTTGGAATCGCAATCTCAACAAGAGGAAAACCACCCACCACAAGGGAAACTACTACAAGGGGAAACAAATTTTTCTCTCCCTATTTTTTGAATCCAAAATCTCAAGAACTTAAATTGTAGAGCTCTAACCACTTGAACTAATTACATTTTGATCCTACAGAATATGTTGACATAGTGAGTTGTACATATATGTATATTAAGTATATAAAATACTTCTGAGTTTAGACCATGGTTATAATAAAAAAAATTAGGAAAATTTATAAAATTGACTATAATTATAATTAGAAATTATTAATTATTTTATTAGTTTGATAATTAATTTGTAAGATAAAGACAATAAATATTGAAGTATTTTAAGTTGGTATAGTAAAAGCTGGTATAAAATAGACTTATTCCAATTTTAAATAAACTTAGTCAAAAAGCTGCCATATCTCTTGGTCCCGCTGTGCAAATAATTTACTCCATATTACTTTTGGAAAAAATGAAAAACCTATATATAGACCTTACAAAATATTTATTATGACTAATTACTTTAGCCCACCATTGACAGATTGAGCAAGAAAATGGTCCGACGAAACCTACTTAATAATACAACCAACAAAATAAGTTCAATTTCAACTTTTTTTTTTTTTGAAAAATTTCAAATAAGGAATAATTTACTTTTATTATTAAATCACCTTTTTTTAACTCTAAGAAAAATTATTTTACTATCTTTACTATTTCACTACTATTTTACTTCCCCGTTCAAATTTATTATCCTTTTTACTATTTTTTCTATTTCTTTTCAATTTATCTTGTCTCAAGATCTAAAAATATATAAATTACTTATAGGAGATTTTCAATATTAATATCATTTCTAAGTAATAAACTGTTTTTATTATTTATTAATTGATTAATAGATTTTTTAAATATTTTCTAAATTGGGAAAAAAATTCTTAGAGAAAGTCTCTTTTGCACCAATTACACCGTCCAACTCAAGTTCATTTCTGAAAAGTTAAACAAAATACTACAGAAAAGTTACACAAATTATTACTAAAAAGTTAAATCATTAAAAATACACTTTTCAGTAATAACATGTGTAACTTTTCAATGTATTTTGTTTAACTTTTCAAAAATGAACTTGAGTTGCACGGTGTAACTGGTACATACAAAATTAAGCCAAAGTCTTAATGCAAAACAGATGGAGTATTGCTTTGAGATTCAAATTAAAATATTGTACTATTACTATAATAAATATACCTATTATTTGGTTTAAAACAATCGTCTAGATTTTATACATAACTATAAAATAATTTAAAATTTAGAATTATTTAGATCACATTTATTTTCAGACAAGCTTTTATTAAGTTTCATGCAAGTTCTAGTCATTTATTTATTTATGTTAATTTTAATAATGCATGCTATCTCAATGATTTCTAATAGTATTTATCTCATCTTTGATCAATTTATATTATTTTGTATGATTATTTTTGTCTCATTTATTGTTGTTAATACATTAGTAATGAGTTAAGCTCTTTTACTTTGAGTGAAGGAAGATTATGAACCATTGTAGTCATTGCCTTTAATTTCTTTATAGGTATTCTAATGAGATGAGTCTTTTTACTACTTCACTGAGAAACTTAGGGTTCTTACTACTATTGATTAATATTTGAGTTCTAATCACAACAATACGAGAGCTGAGTGAGAAGGATTAGGATATTCAATTGATAGTTAAAACTTGGATGATTTACATATAGGTTCAAGAAAGTCACTATATTTACAAATAGGTTCAAAATATTTGCACAGTAGCACATTTTTTTTCTGCACAGAAGCACATTTTTTTTCTGCAAAGCACCTATTTGCAAATATAGTGATTTTTTTTAACCTGTATGTAAGTCACCCTTAAAACTTCTAGGCATAAGAGTTAATGTTCCTATGACATTGAGAGATGCTTAGGCACTAAGAACAAGACTATTAGGGTGTTGGGATACGAATGAGAGTTCTATTTCAGTAGGACAATATTGTCTTGCTTACTAATTAGATAACCTTTACAAAGTAATTTTAGACATTGATTGTAACTGGTACATAACAGAATTCACCCGAAGCATCTCACCATTTTGCACACATAAGTGATAGTTAGTTAGTTCTTGATTCTTGATATTTAGTTGCTTATATATGTTGATAAAAGGATCTAAGCTTGAAGATTAGATAATAACCAAAGTATAAATAAGCAAGAATGTATAAGCTGCTCGCCTACGTGCTCGCCAGGATGCTCGCCCACATGCTCGCCCGAGCCTAGAGGTGTCAAAGCAACAAGCCTACGTGGCCATTCCCCAGTTGATCGCACCAATGCTCGCTGTGCTGCTCGCCATATTGGTCGCCCGAGGCACTGAGTATGACAAAGCAATAAGCTTATGAAGCCAGGACTAGGTTGCTCGCCTTGGTGCTCGCCCCCATAGTCGCCTTCAGCCTGGATATGACAAGGCAGCAAGTCGGTAGGATAAGGCCTACGTTGCTCGCCAAAATGCTCGCTCCCTTGCTCGCTGCACCGCTCGCCCCCTTGCTAGTCCCTTCTTCGAAGGAAAGAAGGTTCAAGATGTCCAAGGAACCTGCATGAAAGGTTCGAATCATAAGGCTGGAGTTAGTGGAGCAAAACTTTGAGGGGGTGACAAGTGGACACTTGTCACCCCCAGAAGCCATATGGCTTAAAAAGGTGTCACCTCACTAAATAGAGGGTATAAATACTTGTAATAAACACATTTGTAAGGATCTGAAATCCAAATATAAAGAGCTCACTTATAAATTTTCTCTCTCTATAATTCTCTCTATATTTCACTTAATAATTCTAGTGATCATCTTTTAATTATTGTTTGAGTGATTTCCATAGACCAATTAGCCACATAACATTACAATTAGTAAAATCATTCAACAATATTATTTGCTTTAATTAGTTATTAGATATAAACCAAACTTGCAATTTCATTTTTTATTTTTCATTTCATCACACAATTCTTACGATTAGATTATCTCACTGCTTCCCGTGGATTCGAAATTTACAATTTGGACAGCTTACTACTACACGATCCTATACACTTGTAGGAAAGTGTATTTGTGTTTGCACACAAATCGCTAGTCAAGTCCATAAATAGCTCAACCCACATCTACAGCTATATAAATTATTCATATAATCAGGAATCTAAGTTCACTTTTTGACCAAAATCTTCACATGGCTCATTTGCTCCTCCTCGTAATCAAATTCGCCATCGGCATTCTGTAGAAACGAGATCTTTGGCCCGTTACTCGATAAATCTCAACATTTTAATTTTCATGAAATTAGCACATCCCACTTGTGAAATTCACTTCTTGAATGCTTTGATCAAATCTTCGAAGGGTTCTGGGGGAGGAAGATGCTGGAAGGGACATAGATAATCGAGTTTTTGGGGGACAAATATGTGCAATAATCTCTACTGGCTGTCTAATACTCAACTGCAGTCGCATCAGTGGAGAGGACCAAGGAAGCGAAGACTGGCGATTGAGTTGTGCGACGAATATTAGCACCGACCAAAGACATGCAACCAAGTTCAACGGATATCGGCGCCCCAAAGTGAAGAGCACATGTATCGATTGCGGAACATGACAACCCCATTTGGGATACACACCGCCCCCACCTCCACCAACCATCAAAATCCCAAAAACTGTCATTCCAACAACCGTTCCGGCAGCCATAAAAACCCCAACCCCCTCCTGCTTAGGCATTGCAAATTAACAAAGAAAAATATGGGTATGACAAGGAAAAAATATCGCAGGGAGAAAAAATTATCAAGGGCAAATTTGAATTTTCAACATAATAATTTAAAGAGGTTTAGGGTGAGATACATAATTCAGCCCCCTTCCCCCTCATACACACACGTGATAGTTGGAGTAGCAGATCGACAATTTGAACGAGTCATGTCGACTTCTTATACACTCTACCAAATATGAATATAAGGTGATATAATTTTTATTTCTACCTTTTTAGGGTGTACCAAACGGAGCCTAGGTAGATTAGTAGAGTAACAAAAAAATATTAAATAATTAATATTACTCTCTTCGTTCCAGGATTATTTTTATAGTAGTCATGGCACACGAATTAATAAAAAATGAGTATGTGAGTGTAAAGTTAAATAATATAATAAAAATATATATTTTGTTAATTTTTATGAGTGTAAAAAGTTTCATTTTTAAGTGTGTGAAATTAGAATTGGAACGTACAAATAAAGAAAATGTGAATATAGTTTTAGGAAGGAGGGGTATATAATAAGAGATTTGACAATGAAATGCAAGAAAGAAAAAAAAAACTAAAATTTAATTAATATAGAAACGCAATTTGGGAATTTCTGCGTATGAATTAACTCTCATATGATGTAAAATGAATGTGGAGTAATTGGTATTAAGTGTTGTAATTGGTTTGAATGCGACAGCGATGGCAGAAAACTCCAGGGGGTGGGGTTCAACTGTAGACAGTCTGGATCATAAAGATAAAAAGAAAAGAAAGAAGTTTCAAAAGAGGGTACAATTTTTATTACTTGGTAAATGGGGTTTAAAGGTAAGTCACCTTTTTTTTAATCCACAAAAGAGAGAGAGAGAGAGAGAGTCAACCGACCCTTTTCAGTTCTGTGTTTATTTTGGTCGTATGTATATGTGGGCTTCGAAAACTCCACATAGTATTGCGGGTATTATCTTCACCACCTTGCCCCCCTCCCCTTTTATTTCCTTTCTTCTTTTTCTTTTTCTTTTTCTTTTTCCTCTCATAACATGTGTTTCTCTCTCTCTCTCTATATTTTTTGTTTCTCAGTTTTCGTAAGACATGAAAACTAGCTTTTTCCCAAGTCAAGCATGCACATATCGGAAAAGCATAACTAGGGTTTTCTTTTTCTGTGTCAATCTTCTTCTTCACATTGAAAGTTAGAAACTAAGAAGAGATAGAGAGAGAGGGATTGAGAAGGAAGAGCCAAGCTTCACCAAAAACTTATTAATTGCTTGCCTTCTTTCTCTTTCTTTCTCTCAGAATTGAGAGAGAGGGAGTTGGAGACATTTGGATTCTCAGGCCTCGTGTCTCCTCTACCTCTCTATTTCTCAACACCTCCCAATACATATATGTATATATATATATATATATATATATAAGCAAATTAATTTTGTTGAAGCTGTGAATCATTCTTGAAAAGGAATACAAAGGGCAGGTCTGCATTTAATTATTTATACAGAAAGAGAGAGAGGGGAGGTGTGGAAAGAAGAAAAGTGTGAAAAGAAAGTAATACATATTTCATGAATTTTGGGGATTTTCTTGAAAACAATTCTTGTGGAGCTGCAAGAATTGTTACAGATTTGAGTTACACCAATAACAATAACACCATCATCACAAGTACTCCTACCACCAATAGCATGCCCGCCGGCGCCATTCCTCAGCCTCGCCATCTCTCCAATATCTCCACCACCAAGCCCATGCCCATCTTCAACTCCCCCGGCCTCTCTCTCGCCCTTGTACTACTATATATTCTCTCTCTCTCTCTCTCTCGATTTGTTTATTTATATTGAGTGTTAATTAGTTTGTGTTGTTGCAGCAAACGGGACAAGGAGATATTGGAAGAAATAATAATACTATTGGTGATCAGAATTACGAATCCAGTATTATTAATAATGTGGGTGGAAGGAGGAGCAGAGATGAGGAGCACGAGAGTAGATCTGGGAGTGATAACATGGACGCCGCATCCGGCGACGATCAGGATGCCCCGCCCTCCAGGAAGAAGAAGAAAAGATACCACCGACACACTCCTCAGCAAATCCAAGAACTCGAATCGTACTAATATATAATAATATTCTTCATTTTTTACAATTTAATTTATGATTTGATTGATTAATTTTTCATTTTGTAGTCTGTTTAAGGAGTGTCCTCATCCAGATGAAAAGCAGAGATTGGAACTCAGCAAAAGGCTTTGCTTGGAAACCAGGCAAGTCAAATTCTGGTTCCAAAATCGAAGGACTCAGATGAAGGTAAATTACTAATAACTACAAACACTAAAATCAAATTTCGATTTTCCTTTTTTTTTTTTAAAAAATTAATTGACGGTGGCGTTGTTCAGACGCAACTGGAGCGGCACGAGAACTCGCTTCTCCGGCAAGACAACGACAAGCTCCGGGCGGAGAACATGTCGATAAGAGAAGCGATGAGGAATCCCATCTGTACAAACTGCGGCGGCCCCGCCATGATCGGCGACATATCCCTTGAAGAGCAACACCTGAGAATGGAGAACGCCAGGCTCAAGGACGAGCTCGACAGAGTGTGCGCCCTGGCCGGGAAGTTCTTAGGCCGCCCTATGTCCATGCCCAATTCGAGCTTAGAACTCGGAGTCGGAAACAATGGCTTCCTCGGAGGCATTCCCACCGATTTCGGCGGCGTGAAACCAACTATCAACGTGGAGACGCCAATCGAGAGATCGCTGGAGAGATCCATGTACCTGGAGCTGGCTTTAGCTGCCATGGACGAATTCGTCAAAATCGCGCAATCCGATGAGCCGTTGTGGGCCCGGAGTGGTGGACGAGAGATACTGAATCACGAAGAATATTTGAGAAATTTCAGTCCTTGTATCGGAATGAAGCCCAATGGATTTGTTACAGAAGCTTCTAGAGAGACCGGGATGGTGATTATCAACAGCTTAGCGCTAGTCGAGACATTGATGGACTCGGTGTGCCTCTTTAATCTATTATTTTAATTTCCTCTTGTAACTCATTAATGTTTGATTATATATGTTTTTTTTTTTTGCAGAATAAATGGGCAGAGATGTTTCCATCTATAATCGCAAGAACCACAACTACAGATGTCATATCAAATGGTATGGGAGGAACAAGGAATGGTGCACTTCAGCTGGTAATTAATTTATTAATTTAATTTAATTTGCTAATTAAAGTATTGATGATTATATGAAATTTGAAATTAAATGGATGACATAGATGCATGCTGAGCTCCAAGTCCTATCGCCTCTAGTTCCGGTCCGAGAGGTCACATTTCTCCGATTTTGCAAGCAGCACGCGGAGGGCGTGTGGGCCGTCGTCGACGTCTCCATCGACACTATCCGACAGGCCTCCGGTGGTGTTCCGGGCTGCCGGAGGCTTCCCTCCGGCTGTGTGGTACAAGATATGCCTAATGGCTACAGCAAGGTAACAACGTCATTTATTTCACCTCAATTTAATTAATTTCCTAGTATTATTTTGTTGGCATGTTACTTATTGCACAACTTGTTTTCTTCACATTTATTGAGTCGCCCAAGGGTTGGTATATCATCACCCCCTTAAATAAGTTTGTTGAAGCAACTGCACCTATTGGAACTTAATTGACCACATTAAATTGACAAACCATCGCTATCAATTAAATCTCATATCACAAGTTAATTTTATTTCATTACTGATAAAAATATTTGACCTACCCTTATCTTAAAATTAAATAGTCACAGAAGGTGCTTCTCGTATTGCAGATATTAAATAGTAATTTTTTAGTCCCTGGATTTTCAACTTAAGATCGTACCAATAATTAATGGACAGAAGACTCTAACCTCCTGTTTTTGCTCCTTGGGACACATAATCTATTATCATTATAAGATTTAGGATAAATTTCTTGTAATCATCAAATGTATATAGATAAGTATATTTTGATGTTTCTATTCCAATTTCCAATCTTTCTGATACTGCCTCGATCACCTCGCCCGTGGGCCTATATAAAATTCTTATGATTTTAAAGAAGTCCCTTTTTAAATTGTTTATAAAATTTTAGTCAACAGCAGCACCTGGACTAGCTACGATTTTGTAGTCATGTGAGCATCTAACCCATTGTGAGCTGTGACTACACCTAGTACGTATCTCTAGGTTCCTCTCCTTTCCCCCAATCTTGTACCTAATATTTTATGTCTCTGGATTTTGGATTTCATATTTCTAATTGGGGTTACGTGTCGTGGGGTACCATTCTAAATATCGTAAATCTGGGAACTATATGTATATGCATTGATTGTACTTATCAATATCATAATATTTTATAATGTAATATTAATTTATAAGTATATTTTTGTGGTATAAATTTCATGTTAAGTTTCACATAATTACTATTCTTCATCAATAGGTTCTTAAAAAATAAATAATTCCTCTGTCCTTTAATTTTTTCAAACTTTTATTTTTATTCGTCTCACTCTCAAATAAATGTTGATCTAACTTTATTCTCATAATATTTACATATTTATATAAAATATTTTGACTTTTACACTCAATCAAAGTAATGTTATGAATTTAATAATATAAGTTTACCAACACCCTCAATATTCTATTCTATTCGTTATACTCTTTTGTTAAAAAATTATGTAAAATGAAATATTAAATGTGAAAAGTGACAGAGGGAGTATTTGACAAGCCAAGTGGTCATGAGACTCTTCATTGTTATGATAATCCTTCCAAGTCACATAGATTATTTCTATTAATTACAATGTTCTTTTAAATGCTTTAATTATATTATCTTTTACATTTAAAAAAAAAAGAAAGAAATCACCCGGACAAATTATTTTGATCCTCTGTCATTGAATCCAATATATATATAGTGTGATAATGGATTTGAATAATAAATGATGGTAGGTTACATGGGTGGAGCATGCTGAATACGATGAAAGCGTAATTCACCAGCTGTATCGGTCACTGATAAGCGCGGGTATGGGGTTCGGCTCCCAGAGGTGGTTGTCCACGCTCCAGAGGCAATCCGAGTGTCTCGCCATCCTCATGTCCTCTACCTTATCCCCTAGAGATCATACCGGTAACAAATAATTATTCTATATATATATATATATAAATATAATTAAACTAATTTCTAATTATTAATTATAAATTAATTTCATGTTTTGGCCGGTGAAATATATATATATATATATAGCAATAACAGCGGGAGGGCGGCGGAGCATGCTGAAGTTGGCTCAACGGATGACCAACAACTTCTGTGCGGGTGTGTGCGCCTCCACAGTTCACAAATGGAATAAGCTTGGAAGCGAAAATGTGGACGAGGACGTCCGTGTCATGACTCGGAAAAGCGTCGACGACCCCGGCGAGCCACCCGGTATTGTGCTCAGCGCCGCCACCTCCGTCTGGTTGCCCGTGTCGCCGCAGCGCCTCTTTGATTTTCTTCGAAACGAGCATCTGAGGAGCGAGTGGGATATCCTATCCAATGGTGGGCCCATGCAAGAAATGGCTCATATCGCCAAAGGCCAAGATCATGGCAACTGTGTTTCACTCCTCCGTGCAAGTGTAAGTCTTTCTATATTTTAGTATTTCTCATGAAATGACGCATTAGCCCTCAATAATTCAGCCCTTGAAGACATGATTACATAGGGACAACTGTTTCAATTGGAAGTACCCATAAGGACAAACCCATCCAATGGGTGTCATTAGTTTTCTCAATCTTTGTATGCATATATAAAAGTCAAATACAGGATCTCTGGAAAACTTTTGTGTCAGCTTCGGGGCCCTTTTTTGCAAATTTTCATGAGAAATGTTGGGGTTGACTCCCAAACTTAGATCTCAATTACAGAACAAGTCGAGGGCTAATTCTGTAAATATCCCGACAGGCCATGAACGCGAACCAGAGCAGCATGCTCATACTCCAGGAGACCTGCACAGACGCGTCGGGTTCGCTTGTGGTGTACGCGCCGGTCGACATCCCGGCGATGCACGTCGTCATGAACGGCGGCGACTCCGCCTACGTGGCGCTGCTCCCCTCGGGTTTCGCGATCGTACCAGACGGGCCCAGTGGGGATACGCCCGAGTGCAATGGCGGGCCGGGCCACAGAGTTAGCGGGTCGCTCTTGACGGTGGCGTTTCAGATATTGGTGAATAGTCTACCTACGGCGAAGCTCACGGTAGAGTCGGTGGAGACCGTCAATAATCTCATCTCCTGCACCGTTCAGAAAATCAAGGCAGCTCTGCAATGTGAGAGCTGATATAATGGGGGGCCCACCTTTTGTGAGTGATTGCATAGGGTAAAAAAAAAATCGAATATTTTATTTGTATTAATTAATGTGTGAAAATGTAAATCTACTTGAGGTGAGGTAATGACTTCCATTTAGGGGGTAGTGAGTCAAGAACGAACCGCGGGGCCAAAACAACCCTTGTATGGTGGCGGAAACTAAGTGCGCCGCCGCGGCGTGGTGGTCAAGGGTGGTGGTTCGGGTATTGACTCAGGATAACCCTTGAGTTGGCTCAAGTAGACACAGGGCACTGCACTTCAGTATCTAATTATTTTTTTATTTAACCTTCTGTCGAAAATTTGTTTAATTTTTTCCTGATATTTTGTGGTTTTTTTTTTTTTTTTAAGGCCAGACCCACAACCTGTATATAGCACCAAAAAAAGAAAAATACATCAAGTAATCATATCATCCTAAACTATGTCGACAAACCCGGACATAGCTAGGCAATCACTAAAACAACAAGCTGCAATACTCACGGTGGGCGAAAATTGAACAAGTAAAATAGAAACCTACACATAACAAATCAAGAAAAGGATGCTGTCTGTGAACGAAGACGACCACGGGCTCGACCACGAGCTGCCCCTCTGAATGGAGCACCTCGGGCTATCTGTCTCCCTGCTGACATATAAATAGAACCAATGGACCTCGTCTTCTTTCCCCTACCAGGCAAGGAGGAGGAGGTCGAGGCTAAGGAAGCAGCTAAAGGCTCATCAAACTGAACAAACTGACCTGAAGGAGGGGTATTACGAGTCAGGGTGCAAACCCCTGCTCGATCCACAAGGACCATAGTACTCGAGTCAAATGTGCTAATCGAACAATCATGCTGAGCACGACTCATAACACACTGAATCTCATCGGCCAAACTCTTTCCCATCTGACGCTGAAGTGAATCAATCGATCTTCCACGAGTGCATAAGTCCTTCTCCTCCTGAGAAGGATGCTCGAGGGAGCGAGACCGCTGACCTAAAACACTACTCGCAGAGGAAACTCCATCAGAATCACCATCCAAAGGGTCGTCGGCATCATCCGACTCCTCAATATCAAGCTCACCCTCCTCCAAACCCTCCGTCTGAATAGGCGAGAAATAAGTATGATGAGCCCGAGAGGGGAGCTCAACGAAGGACTTGGCAAGCATGCCAGTAGTCTGGTTCCCCACAGTCTTCCACTCGTTCTGCTTCAAACTCGGCTTCTTAGCCTGCTCGACTACCACAGTTTTTCCCTTGTCAGGGGGTCGGCTAATGGTCTGTTGTCTGCGTCCCTGACTAGCAACAAGAGAGCGAGCTCTACCCCGACGCTCAGGCCGAGGCTTATCCCCCATGATGTAGCACTCAGACTGCTCGTGGCCCACGTGCCTGCTGCCAACACAATACTTCGGACGATTCTCGTACACAACCCTCTGTGTGTAGGAGACACCGCAAATGTCAATCTCGAACTCTGAAAAGGCTCCTGGAGTAAATCCATCTCAATACAAACTCGAGCACATGACAGCCTGGAGTGCTCGGCAGTCTGACGATCAACCTGCAACGGCTTGCCAAATTCCGTGGCAATGGTGAACAAAGTATCTCTATGAATCAAGTGGACGGGAAGACCTGGAAATTTGACCCATACAGGAGCTATAGGAGCCTCGTGTGAGAGGTCAAAATCCGGGGTCCACTTGAAGACCCGCATTGGGCAACCCTGAATCATCCAAGTGGGTTGCATCCAAATGCGAGTAAAGTCATCCTCCTGTTATTTTGTGGTTAACTTCAATCAATCTAATAACAGTTTTTATTTTTAAATTTGAAAATAATGGAAGTCCCGATTTTGGTCTATATAAAATAGTTGTTCCGATTGTAGCACAAGTTCTATTCCTTCTAATTCATTTTTGTAATTTTAATTTTTGTTCCATTCTTTGGATTTTTATAAACTAGAATTAGTTCGTCCGATAATTTTTTATATTCCAGATGTCATGTATCCACGTATAGATTTGGTATATTCCATATACCAAACATTCAATATAAAACATAATGTGAATCACCAAAAATTACTGATAATATCATTTGTGTACCAACGTATGTTTATCAGGGTGTTTTTTTCCTTTTTAAGAGATGTTTATCTGAGTTTGAAAAGATAATTTGAATCAACTTTGCTGAAGTGCCCAGGAAAGAGTCTTTACAAGTATTTTTCATGTAAATATAGTACTAATGTGACAAATGAGAAATATTCCACGTTATAAAGGATTACCGTATCACTGCTACACAAGATCTCGTATGAACATATTTTATAATATGAAATTAATATCATTAAATATATTAACTGATATCATTACATGCATTGATCGTTACTATTCGACTTATAATTAGAAATCATAATATAAAATGATATGCATTAATTGATACTATTCGACTTATAAATGCATCTAATGATATAAATTAAATTTAATACTATTAGAAATCATAATATAAAATCGTTATATTTATAAATAGGTGCACAATTTTTGCATAGAAGCACTTTTTTTGCTGCACAGAAGAATTTTTTTTGTACACAGCACCTATTTGTAAATATAGTGAATTTTTTGAACCTATATGTAAATCACCCTAGTTACAAATTGTTTCTAATTTGAAATTAATGTAATTGCTCCTCTTTGAAACTAAAAAATATTTCTGGTCCTATTTGTGTTGTTTTGAGCTTGAAAATTTTCTCCATATCATGTTATGAACCCTTTATTAATTAATAAAAAATTGTCAGTTACAAAATGATATAAAAATAATACACTATTTTTAAATGAAGTATATATAACATACAAAAAAAATCTACTCCCTTCGTCCCATAATTGTTTTCACACTTTCTTTTTCCGTCCGTCCCACTATTTTGTTTTCACACTCTATAAATAGAAACTATTACTTTATCCTCACAATCCAACTAATCTCATTATTTTAATAATATAACTTTACACAACACTCTACTTTTCTTAAAAGTTGTGTCATCCCAAAGGTGAAAACATCTCTGAGACGAAGGGAGTATTATTTAACTTATGTTTACACTATTATGCAAAATTTTGTACTTATTTTAAATAGTACATTATTTTTGTATCAATTTGTGATTATTTCATAAAAAATATTTTTAGGTAAAAATATATGTAATTCATATATATATCCTTACATTTTGACAATCATGTTATATGTAAATGATGTTACATCCATATTTTTTATAAAATATATCTTTTAAATTTGTCTTTCATATTATATTTTGTCATTAGGCGATAAATCAGCTTATGACAACAGAATGCATAATTAAAATATTTTCTCATTGCCCAGTTAAAAAAAAACTCTTGAAATCCCACTGCTGATACATTAATTGATAATATAATATTGATATCATAATATATATTTGGTGATATTATAATTGTAATTATATTATTAAATAGATATTATGCTATAAATAAATGAATGTAAATGATATAAATTTTACATGAGAGTTTGTGTTTCTCTTCTCTCGTATTACTAGCTACTTTTTTTCTTTTTCTTTTTTGTTTATTTGTCAATTAACCTTTCACAAGTAACAGAGACGAATGCATTAGTTATATGTTACTCCCCCGTCCATGAAAATTAGTCCACGTTGCCTTACATAGCTGTCCACAATAAATAGTCAATCTACCCAAAATAAAAATTTTCAATCATTATTTTTATTTTTTTATATACATATACTCACATTTACACATCACATTAAATACATTATTAATAATTAACACTTCTTTACACTAATACACTCAATTTTACACATCAATATTAACTTTTTCTTAATAACCGTGCACAACTAAGGTTAACTAATTATCATTGACGGAGGGATTACAACTTAATGCTCATTTTATCCTCATGGATGATCGCCTATCTACAGTTAAATTGCATCCAAATTTGATATACAAATCAAAGTAGAGTGTTATTTTCCATAATGAAATTTACTGATATGATTTAGGCAAATCAATTATGGCCACAGGTACTTAATGAGTTCATCTCGAAGTTCAGGGGTCCACAGAATTCTAACTATGGACTTATTTGGCTGACCAATTCAATTATGTGCAGTTAGTGTAACACGGAGTATTAATTAAATATCACATTTACCACTAATCATCAATTGGGATAAGGAACCTCTACTGTCGATAAAACTAGTAAACTGTGTTGGGTACTAAAACGGTGACGTATGATTAAATAATTTCCTCTCTTTTAGCTCATTATCACAGTTACAAAAAATGTATAACTTGGTCAACACTAAAAGAAAAGGAATATTTTAATAATACGTTACCGTTTTAATATCCAGCAGTATTTGCTGGTTTCATTGACCAGCAAAGGATCCATTTCCCATCAATTGTAAGCCATGTTTTCAACATCCAACGAAAGTGTAAAAGTATTTTTTTAAGTTATTAAAAGATACTCCATCCATTCCACTATAAGTTACTCGTGTTGCCATTTTCGTCTGTCCCACTATATATTGTTCATTGTTTTTTTATCTTTTTTGGAAATTACTATTCACTTCTTTATTATTATTTTCAATATTTTTTACACTATTTCCATTACTTTTTCACTTTTTCCATCACATCACTTATATTTTTTCACTTTTTCCATCAAATCACTTATATTTTTTCACTTTTACCTTAATTCGTGTGCCTAAAAGCAACGAGCAACTTATAGCTGGATGAAGAGAGTTTTTTTTTTAAAAGAAAAATATTTTTCATTATTTAATTGTGATTGAAAATAAATATGTAGTGTGAGTGGCAACTTTGAATTTCTGTTGGTTCCCTACCTCATTAATTAGCTTATTCACATTATTACTGAATGTCATTTGATATTACACCCTCCGTCTTCACCTCTGGGATGACACAACTTTTAAGAAAAAGTAAAATATTGTGTAAAGTTATATTATTAAAATAATGAGATTAGTTGGATTGTGAGGATAAAATTAAAGTAATATTTTCCATTTATAGGATGTGAAAACAATTGTGAGAATGACGAAAAAGGAAAGTGTGAAAACAATTATGGGACGGAGGGAGTACTTTTTTTTAACAGAAGACAAATTCTTTTACAAATTTAGTAAACGATAAAAATCAAATATGTATTTAAATAATTTTATTTTTTATTATTTTAATATTTTTATTAAAATATTAATATTTTTTACTTAAAAATAGGGTCAGTTGTGAAATGATACATTTTAAAATATTATTTTTAAATTGGTACAATATAAAAACAATTATACTATTATTTAACTACGTTATTCTATTATGCAAAAATTTTGTACCAATATAAAAATGATGCTTTAAAATATACTAATTTAAATTATTTCTAAAAATCATTAATAGTGTATAACTACATTGGACAAATCGAGTATAAACTACTATAAAGACTAAATAGTGTCACTCGACACACTAATATTATATTCACTAGTTTGGTTTTGCATGCAATTCGGAATGATTAGTATAAAATATTATATTTGAAATGATAATATTTATCGTATTTGATTGAAAATTTAGGAGTAGAGTTTAAAATTTATGGGCATCAACCTGCGATGAATTAAAGAATGAATTCAATGATTAGAGAGACGTGCTGATAGAGAAGAATTTTTTTAGAGGTTAAAAGACAAAAATTACATGAAGTCGAGTTAACCGTGAATTCGGGATTATTAATTACTACTATCATATGTATATATTTTTACTATTGTTTATATATATATTATCAATGTTTAAAAAAATTAAGTACTCCCCTTTTTTGAGATTTTTTTTACAAGCTGACTTACACACATATTAAGAAAAAATAAAATATGTGAGTATGAAATTAAATAATAAAATATAAAAAATATACTTTATTGACTTTTGTGAGTATGCATTATTTTCTTTTTTTGAAATGTGAAGAAAGAGTTGAGACTTCCATATAAGGAAAGCGTGAAATTTATCTTGGGACAAAGGAAGTTTATTTTTATAACAGTAATAATTTGTATGAGTAACATTAATAATAATTATATATAATAATAATACGAGTTCATGTGAACTTGAAAAAAGGAGAATTGCTTTTTTTTTTTAAATGATCGGCTAATGTTCATTAAAGGTTAATAGAATATATTATTGAAAGAGCCAGAGTTTTCTTATACATTAAATTACTGTACTCAATAGAGACACACGTAACAAATGACTAATAATATTCATGTAATCAAATCATGAACAGTGTAATACTACATGCCATTTATATTTAAAAAATAAAATATTGTATAAACTATTTTTATGATAAAGTTTATGATGAATTATTGTACATTTTTAATTCTATGGATTTATTATTGTGATACAAGATTTATTATCGTGAACTTATTAAAAAGTGATTCATGGTTTGAATTATTTTCGTATAAAGCTCACTCATTTAAAACTCTTTCTAAATTTAAACTTTTAGATATAAAGATTAGAAACAAAAATTTAAGTGAAAAGTCAACAAAAAATGGGTTAGGGGGGAGGGGGGCTGGTCTCCTTGGTAGAAAATGGATCAAAGTTTTTGTTTCATATACAAGAAAAAACTCTTAACTTAGTACCGTATTGTATAATTGTAAAAAATAAAAAAGGTATAATAATGATATGTAATGAAAATTATAATTATCATATGATTGAATTATGGTTGATTACTTAATTTTTTGGATTCAAAATTATAGTAAAATCATTTAAAACAGATATTATGAATTTGATCACCATTACTCACCTATAAAAATCTTCAATCAAACATTTTTTTATAATACAATAAATTCAACCTAATATAATTGCAAATTAATAATTGGACTTTACTATATATTTGAAAATAATTATTAATTGCTCTAATAAGTAATATCTAGACTAAAACTTGTCTCAATCAATCGTATATCCCTAAAATTAAATCGTTCTTCCGAGGATGTTCATCTCTGATTATTGATTAACGAATGTAATATAAACAAAATATTTCTTGGGGGTGGGGGTGGAGGGGGGGGGGGGGGGTTCTGTAACGTAATAAATGTGGGATGCAGAGTTTGTAGGGGGAAAAGGGTTGGCTGCATTAATGGCTAACCCTTGGCTGTTTTTGACGTTCACTCCCCCATTTCATACCTATTTACAGCGATTGCACTATTTTTATTTTAACATAAATTCTGTAAAAAAAAATTACTTATGTAATAATAATCTATTATAATTTAATATTTATAATATTATAAATAAAATAAAACTTAATATTTATTCGTTATAATATTAAAATAAATTTTCAATTTACAAAAAAATTAAATGCTTACAAAAATTAAAATATCTAAATACAAAATTATAAATATATTGAATATTGTTGATATATTATATATATAATTTTTAAATTAACTAAACTTTTAAAAAAATGAAGATGGTGTCCCGAAAAGGACGCTACATTTGAAGTCACAAAAAGAAAAATGGTGTTCACACCATTATAGTGTGGTGTTTTTTTTTTGTTTTGTTTTGCATCATTCTCCAGCACTGCTGGAAATAGTCAGTCTCTCATTTTTCAATTTTATTTTATTTTTAGGAAAAATAATTTTTTTAGTCATTTATCTTTCACCTATTATGTTTTTCGTCCTCTTAACTATATTTTTTTAAAATAGTCCTTTAATTTATCAAAAAATATTTTTTTCGTCCTTTTAACAATACATTTTTAGAAATAATCCTTTAATTTATCAAAAAATATTTTTTCGTCATCTTACCTAGCTGAAGTGAATTTTTTTTATTTTTAATAACACATGCACACGTGGCCCCAATTTGGGAGGGAAGAAACGCGCGCTAAATTTTGAAAAATCCCCAAATTATATCTCAATGCACATGATGTTGAAGGTAATGAGATTTTGGGTTAGATATAATTTGGGGAATTTTCAGTGTTTAGCGCGCGTTTTTTCCCTCCCAAACTGGGGCCACGTGTGTGTTATTAAAAATAAAAATAAAAATCCACTTCAGTCAGGTAAGACTGTAAGAGGATGAAAAAATGAATTTTTGGTAAGTTAAAGGACTATTTCTAAAAAAGAATAATTAAGAGAATGAAAAAATAATTTTTGATAAGTTAATGGACTATTTCTATAAAAGTATAGTTAAGATGACCAAAATACAATTGGTGAAAGATAAAAGACTAAAAAAATAATTTTCCCTAATTTTTATTATACTACCTTCTATAATATCTGCATATTTAGTTATATACATAAAATTTTAAAAATATATATCTTTTAAATAAATACCAGCACAAAAGTAAATGTACATACAATATTTTTGTGAATATACTCATAAATTAATTATTCTTTAAATGCATAAATAAAATTGGAGAGTGTCTTAATAAAATAAATGTGTAAATAATTTTGAAATGGATGGAGTATTATGTATGTAAATAAATTTGCATAATGAAAAAATTGGCTAATTAATAAATTATACATTATATTTTATTTACTTTTATGTGACTTTATATATATATATATATATATATATATATATTGAATGAATTAATTTTTTGTCATTTAATAGTTTGAATTTGTAGAATAATGTAAAATTACTTAATTTGTATGTCTTTTTTTAATATTTTCATTTATTTTTCTCATTGATTATTATTAATGATACGAGACAACAAATATATAATTTAACAAAAGTGAAATTGATGCTGTCATAGTTTTCATAAACTAAGCTCATACATAGATTGGAGATAAACTATAATCTAGATCTCGAATTGGGAAATTTGAGAATGACAAATTCTTTTTAAAAAAATCATATGACTTTTATCAAGACTCCTAATTAGAAACTGTTTGGAGACAGTTATTTACTTA
>JAPKLY010000006.1:1222443-1307422 GCA_026898435.1 Prunella vulgaris | reverse complement strand
AATAATAATAATAATAATAATAATAATAATAATAATAATAATAATAAATAATAATAATAATATCACGTAACGGTCTAATATCAATAATAATAACATAACAACATATTTTTCTAATTTAATACTTTTTATATTATAATTATACTCATTCATAACCTCATCACAGGAGTCACAATATTCTAAATTTAATTCGAGAAAAATCATTTTTTCAATCTCACGGGTTACATATTCTTTTCAACAACTAATTAATAATTCCATCAAATTATCAATCCCAAGAATATATTTTAGTTATGAAACATGTAGTTGATGATTAATTAATATCCTCAGCTCGCACAAAAGGAACATTCACCATGAAACAAACAAATGCAACATTTTATATATTGCAGCCTATTTTCTTCGACAAATCAATTTCCATTCTTATTTAATGCAATTTATATACTCCCTCCGTCCCAAATCAATTTGCACACTTTCCATTTTGGATTTTCCCAAACCAATTTACACACTACTTAAAAGGGAAACATCGAATTGCGTGCACACTCACAAAACTTTCCACACATTTACCCATACACCACTATTTTATTTAAAAAATATATTTTTCTTAAACCGTGTGTCATCCCAAGGGTGCAAATACCCCTGGGACGGAGGGAGTATTAACTAACCAGTTTTATGCGTTTGTATATGAATACAGAGAATAACATGAATTTCCTTTTTGGCAATATATAATAAATAATATCATATCTGTTAACTGTAAAGATAAGCTGAGTTTGAATACTGAAGATTAATCAGGAATTATGATCCTGAGGTTCTGGATCCGGAGGAATATTCCTGAGGAAAGCATCCTGAGCGAAGACTTGATCCTGAATCAGGAGTGTTTTGATCCTGACACTCAGACTGACTACCATCCTGAGTGGTCAGATCAGTGAAGATACTAAAGATTCAGTAGAACTGAAGGTAAATCCTGAGAGATCATCCTGAGTTGAGGATCACCTACTCCCTGAGTCACTCAGCTGAAGGCGTATCCTGAGCTGACAGTTATAAAACAGAGCATGGCAAAGGCGACTTCACCAGAGTGATAAAGTCGGTTATTTGGGCAGCTGGCGGAGCAATCTCATTGGACGTCGGAACAGTTATTCAAGGCGGTTATAACCATACGAATCTCGTTGATTGGTTAAGAGCTCAAAGGCGGTTAAGGGGTCTGATCTATAAATACGTATTCATTCCAGAATTTCCGACATAGACTGTGATATACACTCAATACTTAGAGAGATTAGAGTGAGAAAACTTTGTATTCTGTAAACATTACTCCATTGATTAGTGAAGTGGGCCAAACTCATCTGTGGACGTAGATCAATTCGATCGAACCACGTAAATTGCTTTGTTCTTTTGATTTCATTATTTCTGTTGAGTGTGTCCATCCGGCAAGTTCTTCAATTGTTCTGATTACTTAAAGTCATTTCCGATTAATTTCACAACAATATCAATTTGAGTGTTTTTATAATTCAGAGTTTTTGTTGACTAATTCAAAAGAATAATCATTAATTATATGACTACTAGTGAGAGGTCTAATTAAAGCTTAAACAATGTACGTACTTCATTCATACTGATATTGTGGAAAGGGGCATGACATACATGGTTTTAAAATAATTCAATACATATATATATATATATATATAAAATATATTTTAACAATTGAAAGATTAATAGAATACAAGAGGTACTTCAACTCTTAAAGCTCAATCACAACTTTTCATGATCACTTGTTCTTTCAAAATCCGTAGAGGATTTTCAATCCAAGCCAAAATATTATGTTTCCAACGTGACTCAAATTATTTATGATATCTTCAAGGATACTTACGTAAATTATTAATCTTTCTTAAATTAAACATATCGAGATATACATTTTTGTTTAACCTTGAACACTTTTCCTTATTACTTATTATTATAGTGTGATTACCTTTTTATCGGGATTTATTGACTAATTAATGTGGCTATAGCAATATCCCTGATTATATAATAATTAACATATTGTCACAAAAAAAGACAGAACAACGACAATGTGAGAAGTGCTTGAGAACTCCTCTCTTGAATATGACTTTGAGTGCTTACAAGAGTCCCCTATAACCACATTAATCCACTCATAAAGCCTGATAAATCGGTAACAAAATATAGCTACAATAATTTGTTGCATATATTCAAGTTTTTATTTGTTTTCAGTATTTCCCTGCAAGTCTTGACAACATAACTTTTTGGGGTTTTTAAGTTATGAAATATAGCATAGCAGTTCTTCGTATGGGCCTAATAGAAAAGGTTTGGGCTTCAAACAAAGACTATAATGAATATAATGATCCATTCTCTTTCTAATTATGTGAACTAAAAAAATTGAAGATCATGCCAAAGTTATGAGTTTATTCCGTCTAAACATACCCTTAAAGAGGAATCATGCACAAAGGATGAGCCAACTTTTTTGCACACCACAATTAATTTATACACTTTTTTTAATCACAAATTATTAGACTACTATAATCTCATAAAAACAATAATTTATACACTTTTTTTAATCACAATTAATTTATACACTTTTTTATATTTTTTTTTTCTATTTTTAATGTTTGTTATGTTGATCAAAATTTCATTAGTATTTTAATATAAAAAAAATAGTTGAAAAAATGTATAAATTATTTAATTTCGGCGCCACTGATTGAGGCCCACCATCTTGTAACTAAATTTAATTGGGCCATGAATATGAACGCTATTGGTGGGCGGTCCATTTATGCAGCTACCAAAGTAGGTGGGCCGAATATTGAAGGACCAGAAAAATATTTCAAAAGAAAGGACCACTAAAGCAGTTTTAGTTGGTCCAAAGGCTTCTCTTGGAATATCCAAGTCAAAAGGTTCCGTTTTTTTAAAAAAAGAGCAATTTTAATGTGGTTTTATTGTTTGCATATATCCTTTCTGAAAAAAAATAAAATTGTAGTTTGCAAATATTCGTAATTATTTTTAGCTAATTTATACATATATAAAAGTAGAAGTGAAAAAAAAAATGTTTATTATACAAGTGTAGTGCACTTGCTTTCTAATCCAATAGTGAAACACAATCTTTAGTTCAGTGAGTTAATTTCACTTTCTTTTCTTATTCTTTTGTAATTTCAATATTTTTTAAAACTTTTAATCTAAAACCTATGCTTAACATATTATATATCAAATTAGTTGTCTTTTAATTTTTTTAATTAGACATATATATTGCACATTCAAAAATAAAATTCAAATTTAAAATATTTATGTTATTATTTTGAAGTTTTTATTTATTAACATTGTAAGCATATAAAAATTGCTTCCCAATTAAATAATGACACGTGTATAAATTAAATAAATATCAACATATATTACTATTTTAATTTTGAGGATTTATCAAATTAATTCTCTAATTAAATAGTAAAATGATATTTATTGTACACAATACAAGTCGTTATTAATTTATGAGTCTTCCGGCACTCGTAAATGACAATAAATGGTTGATTTGCCCTATTTATGAAGACGACGGAAATCAATCAAGCTAAATTTGGTTGATTCATAAATAATGTCAATCAAATCAACATCAGTCAACCAGATCACGCCACGTGTCAGTGCAAGAAATGAAGGTTTTCACCTTCAAACCCTATAAATAGAGGCCTTTCATGATCATTCAAAGGGTTCACACTCATCGAAGACGAACGAGTAGCAGCAATCCTCTCGACGAGCAAAACTGCGAGCTAAGAAGATCAATCGATCCAGCTCTTCAAAGATTCAAGTCTTTTTCACCAAATCTGAAGAAGTTCTTCGAAGATTCAAGTCGTTCTTTGTCAAAATCCTCCAGAAACATCGTTTGATCCAAGACAAGAGGCCAAATCCCTCCGATCAAACGTTTTTCTTGAAGAACACCTTGAAGATCATCAAGCGTTCTTCGCCGACTTCAACTGTTCTTCCCCAAATCCATCCAGAAACATCCTTCGATCAGAAATAAGGAGCTCAATCCCTCTGATCAGACGTTTCCAACCGAAGAACACCTCGAAGACAACATGTGTTCATCACCTTCTTCAAAAGCGTTCTTCATCAAGTTCATCCGCAAACGCACTTCGATACAGGAGCAAGGGGTCAAATCCCTCCGATCACGTGTTCAAGCCCAAATCCAGACTTGAATATTCGAAGATCGTTCTTCACCATATTCAAGACGTTCTTCATCAAATCTTCCAAGAGCAACGCTCGATCCAAAATAAGACGACTCCGTCCTTGGATAAGTGTTATAAGTCAAGCCCAAGTCAAAGTCAAAATTAAGACTAAAACCGAGTCAAAGTTGAAGGAGAATCAGAGGACAAGTTAGAGAGAAGAACCCGAAATTCAATAAATCATTGTATATCAATCTCAAGTGTTAATAATATTTTTATTACACAAGAATTGTTATCACAAATTTCGACGAGCAAAATTGTGAGCTAAGAAGATCCATCGATCCAGCTCTTCGAAGTTTCAAAGAGTTCTTCACCAAATCTGAAGAAGTTCTTCGAATACTTAAGTCGTTCTTCGTCAAAATCCTCCAGAAACATCGTTTGATCTAAGACAAGAGGCCAAATCCCTCCTATCCGACGTTTTTCTTGAAGAACACCTTGAAGATCATCAAGCCTTCTTCAACTGTTCTTCACCAAAGTCATCCAGAAACACATTTTGATCCAGAATCAAGGAACACATCCCTCTGATCAGACGTTTCTACCTTGAAGATCAACTTGAAGACAATAAGTGTTCATCACCGCCTTCAAAGCGTTCTTCGTCAAGTTCATTCGCAAACGCACTTCGATCCAGGAGTAAGGGGCTAAATCTCTCCGATCAAGTGTTCAAGCTCAAATCCACCTCGAAGATTAGAAGATCGTTCTTCATCAAAATCTTCCAAAGACCTCGTTCGATCCGAATCAAGACAACTCGTCCTTGGATCAACCGGTAAAAGTCAAGGTCAAACCCAGTCAAGTCAAGACCAAAGCCGAGTCAAGAGTTGAAGGAGAATCAGAGGAACATAGCTAGAGAGAAGAACCCCAAAGTTGAAGAAAATAAATTGTATTTCATTCAAGTGTTAATAATATTTTTATTACATAGGAATCATTATCACAAACATTTAAAATGTTTATTATATTAAATTAATTGTCTTTTTTTTTAATTATTTATTTTGTTAAATTTTAAAATCATTTCATGAAATTTAGAGCATAACTAGGATTTATATGAATAATTAAATAAATATAACACATCCATATATTTACAATATAATATTTTCAATTAATAAAAATAAATAATAACATAAGTTAATTAAAATCAATTGCTAGATGAATCATACAAATGTAATTTTTAAATTTCTATTATAATTCATTTCATTACACTATCTTGCATTTAAAAATTATAATATTTAGTTCGTGCATCGCACGGGAAATTACTAGTATACGAACAAAAATTAAACTACATTAAAATTGGATTCTACTCCGTCCTGCTCGTCTCGTATTACAGAGCCACCACCATACACCGAAAATTGAAAAAGCTCATACCACCACTCGTAAGAAATAACAGCAATCATTGCATTTCGTCAGAAACCCACCTCACGTCCACCAGAAAAGCCTCCACCGTCAACGACCAACGAAAAATCAAAGTTGACATTGCTCGTTACTCAACCGCACTAACCACCAACATTCTTTGTTAACACCCGAGAAAAGAGCAGCCATTGAAGCTCCCTATTCGAAGTTATAACCCACTTCCCGAAACCACCGCTCACCGAAAGTTATTCGATCTCTATTTATTGTCGCCCTAGGTATCCTTTATTACCCATAGCCACCCGAGAGAATGAAGGTTAGTGCTGTTATACGAGCCGAGCGAGCCGGAGTAGTGCCAGGCTCGGCTCAGCTCGTTAAGCTTATCGAGTCGAGCTGAGCCTAGCTCGTTAAGTAAACGAGTTTTTTTAAAGCTCGGCTCGTTTAACACATCGAGTCGAGCTCACGAACAACTCGTTTATTTTAACAACAATAAAACTAGAACTATCACCAATTCATCAGTATGAGTGATTTGAGAATGTGAGTTGTATTATTATGTAAAATATTATTATTTTATACCATAAATTATATAATATTTATAAAATTATCTCTATTTTTTGAGTCTACCGAGTCGAGCCGAGCTCGTTAAGCAAACAAATATTTTTTTGAGCACGGATCTGCTTGTTTAACACATCGAGTCGAGTCAAGCCTTAACTAGCCGAGCTCACGAGCAACTCATTTATTTAAAAGCTCTAATGAAGGTGTAGCTACTAGATTGGGTAAATAGACTCATTTGGATGCGATGCTTTCTCGTAATTCTCGATCAATTTTGTTAAACTTGCATTTTGCCCACGTGAAGACTGGATTGAATGTTACCTCCAGTCGATTGGATGTCATTCCCAAAATAACCTTGGATATTAAAACCATAATCCTCCTACTTTTCACTCTATTTTTCTTATTTGATTTGAAAATATCACTTAATAAATAAATTTGTAATAAAAATAATAATAATGATAACAATATTAATTGGGCAATCACGTGCTAGACGATGAACGTTAAGGTTGTAATATAACCAACCAACCAACCAGCGACCATCTACTTAAACAATGACATTAATTATAGGCCCATTAATTTATAGTATTTCAAATTTCAAAAGTTCAAAAAAGCCCGAATTTATGAACCAAAAGTCCAAACAATACCAGTCAAATTAATCTCATCGAAAAAAAAAAAAAGAGCTCCTCAATTTCCACCGTCAGATCACAACAATCGTAATCTACGGTCCTAAATCAAAGTCCAACTGCGATTTTAAAGATAAAGAAACATGGTCGGAATGAGTGATGATTAGCTTGGAAACTTTGACTGGACGAAGATATAAATACATATATTAATTAATAAATTAAAAAATTGCGCTGTTTGAAATTGATTGCGGATAATTTTTCTGTCTTATTTCTGGAAAATTCAGGTCTTATTTTGCCTTTGTTCGGTTTCAATATTTTCCAGTTTTTCGCTCTCTCTTTTTCATTCTCTTTTGAACACAGGGAAGAGGGAGCGAGAATTTACAGGGAGAGAAGAAAATACTATTTCGTTGTTGTCATTTTCATTTTCCATCCATAATTGATTTATTATGCAGTGATTGATTTCCATTTCTCAATTGTGGATCGCGTGTAATTTGAGGAAACAATTTCTTTTCACATCCTTTATGGGATTTGATTTTGAATTTTAGTTTGGTGAAGCGGATAACGAGATGAACATGATGCGGCGGCTGAAGAGCATTGCTTCCGGCCGCTCCTCCGTTTCAGATCCTGTAATCTCTATGGCTCTGTTAATTTCTGTTTTCTTTTCGTGTATTCATGAGTTTTTTGGCATTCATCTTTACAATTTTGTATCCGAAGCTAGTTTTGATGGCAAAAGAACAGACAATGATCATTTATTTGGTGGATATTCTGGAATCATAAGCAAAACGTCGTACTTTTTTGGATGCTTTGGAGATTGTCAGAATTAAAATTCAAAAGATTGTTTATCTCTATTTCGATGTTAATTTTCAAAGATTCGGTCTCTAAGATTATATTTGTGTTTAATGTTGGTGACACGAAAACATCTAATCGTGGTGGATTTGTTGTTCTCTTGTTACTAGTGCTCGTGAATTCTATAAAGTGTTACTTCTTTTGTCTCTTCCATTTTATTTCAAGTGGGATGGGAGGACCTGAGGATGTTTTCATTCAACATGCATATATGGCACTTTGTTAGAAGTGCTTGTTTTAAAAATATCTAGTTTATCTCCCATTAAAGCATTACAAAATAGGTAAGAAATTGAGATTATAGCCATAAACTAAATTTGATCAATATTCAGGGTGGCGATTCCAGCATTAAAAGGGTGAAGGTGGAACAAGAATTTGATCAAAGGCTTCCCTTCGAAGTAGAGGGTGGTGAAAATGTGAGAGCTCCACAAACGCTTAAGCATGTTAACTCATCAGAGACTGTAGCAAGCACGTCTAATGACCATGGTAGAATTGAGAAGACTGGCCACGATGTGCTTCCCAAGGAAATGCATGAAATGAAGATTAGAGATGATAAAACTGAAGAGAATGGCAAGGTTTAATTATGATTTATTAACATTTGGATTGGTGTTGTAGTTTCTTTCAGATCTTATAGTGACCTAAGAGGAGTTATGAGAAAGACATGATTTATTGATTATGACGTTCTATTCTAGGGTACGGAAGCAACTGTTGTTAGTGTAAATGGAACAGAATCCGGTCAGATAATCGTGACTACACTTGGTGGCCAAAATGGACAACCAAAACAGGTGGATTGATTTGGTTGCCTCTTTGTTTCTGGAGTTTGGTGTGTAAGCGAGTATGTGCATATATAGTTTGTTTCTAAAGCTTCCTCCTATTTTTACCTCAGACAGTATCTTTCTTGGCTGAACGTGTTGTTGGCACTGGTTCTTTTGGAGTTGTATATCAGGTATTTCTGATGAACACCTCTACTTGTGTGGTCTTGGGGGTTTGGTGTGTGGGGGGGGGGGGGGTGAAGTTTTGGATATGAGGCGAACAATTTTAATTTGGCTTGATTTTCTGTGTCATGCTTTCTTGTGTTGTAGGCAAAATGCCTCGAGACAGGTGAATCCTTTGCAATAAAGAAGGTGCTTCAGGATAGGAGATATAAGAACAGAGAGCTGCAGATAGTGCGGTTACTTAACCATCCCAATGTTGTTCAGCTGAAGCATTTTTTCTATTCTACCACAGAAAAGGATGAGGTGTACCTTAATCTTGTCCTAGAATATGTATCAGAAACCGTTTATCGGGCTTCCAGACACTACAGCAAAGTGAATCAATACATGCCTATTCCTTATGTACAGCTATATACATACCAGGTATGTAGCGAGGTGGATAACATGTTCTTGTGATAGTTTGAGGCATTGCTATTTTTGTGATTACTTGAGTAATGCTGGGTGTTCTCATGTTTTAAGTTGCCTGTTTCGTCATTGAAACTGAATCTTGAATTAATTTCTTTTGCAATTTTAACTAATTTATTGCAGATTTGTCGAGCTTTAAATTACATACATAGAGTCATAGGTACCTGTCACCGTGACATTAAACCACAGAATCTACTGGTATGATTTTTTTTCTTTTTATTAGCATTTAGCTAAAGATTATCATTTATCTAAAGGAATGACAATATTTTGGTCTAAAGTATCATTTAAATTGTTGTGAAATGTTTGCTGCAGGTTAATCCACACACACATCAGCTTAAGATTTGTGATTTCGGGAGTGCAAAGATGTTGGTATGTTGTATTTCCACAGTTCAAAATCTGAATCGACTCCCAGTATAAAGTTATTTATTGAGATTTTTGTTTTTACCCAAGGTACCTGGTGAGCCAAATATCTCGTACATCTGCTCGCGGTATTACAGGGCCCCGGAGCTGATCTTTGGAGCTACAGAATACACAACTGCAATTGACATGTGGTCGGCTGGGTGTGTTATGGCCGAGCTACTCTTGGGGCAGGTATGTGTGTATGCTGCTAATGTTTAAAGAAAAAGTGTTTGGCAGGTTATCCACATGCTTGTTATTCTCTTTTCGTTTAGCAAAAAGGTGGTGGATCACATTGTATCGTTTCTCTCCTTAACATGCAGCTCGAGAAGCGATGTTCCTGTTTTTCCCTATTTGTCTCAATTAATTTATTTATAAACTTTGTTTTTGCATTTTTTGACTATTAATTTTTATTAATTGCATCGTTTACTTTTTGTTTTGTTTGAAATTGAGTCCTGATAGTATTCGAACATGTGCAGCCTCTCTTTCCTGGGGAGAGCAGTGTTGATCAGCTAGTTGAAATAATTAAGGTACTGCATGACATTCTTTTTTTTTTTTTTTTTAAGTTTAGCATTGCCAATCCTAAATTGTCTATTTCTTTTGTTTGGATATTAGGTTTTGGGAACACCAACTCGGGAGGAAATCAAGTGCATGAATCCAAATTATAATGAATTTAAATTTCCTCAAATTAAAGCCCATCCATGGCACAAGGTTTGTTGAGCACCCGAGTAGGAATTATCTCCATCTACATACTATTTTCCTTGTTTACCCATTTGTTTTTTTAATACTATTAATCCAAATAATGCATGAGTAGAAACTACCATTTATGCACCTTGCAGAGGAAATAAATGATGAAACTAAAGTCATGTAGGAAAATTAAAGTAATCGTAACAAAGTTGTTTCTCTAACCAGATATTTCGAAGGAGAATTCAAGCTGAGGCAGTAGATTTAGTTTCAAGGCTGCTGCAATATTCTCCATCATTACGTTTTACGGCTGTAAGTTTTCAATAAAAGAACGAGCCCCGATTCATGTTTGCACCTAGAAGATGGATAAAATAACATCAGTTAACTCTATGTTCTTAGTTCGTATTAGATTTCTGGCAGCCCCAAATTCTTAACTATTTTCCTCTCGACTTTTAGTTGGAGGCCTGTGCACACCCATTTTTTGATGATTTGAGACAACCCAATGCATGCTTACCTAACGGGCGACCACTGCCTCCTCTATTCGACTTTTCATCTGAAGGTAGGAGTATATATATAGCTTTTCTTTTCAAATTGTTGGAATACAACCCAGTTCTTATATTAGCCACCTCTTTACCTTTTTGCTTGTGCCAGAACTGGCTGGTGCACCTCATGAGCTTCTACAACGCCTCGTCCCACAACATGTGAACAAGTGAAGTATACAGAATCACGTTTTTCTGAAGCATGTCCTTTCCCTTTGCAACGGAATGCAGAATCGATGATGATGAAATTCCGGTCGGTCCTTTTCACTTAAGTTGATCGAAGGACGGTTTGGTTGAAGCATGATGCTCACTAAATGTAGATGGGAAGTTCATCAATAATATCAAACGGCGCTTGTAGTTTGAAGAATTGCTGGAGTGTGTATGTGCATATACGATTGGTTTATAGATGTATAGTTTGCAGGTGTACATGTTGTTTGTCCTAATAGAAGAATTCAATTTTACCTTAAAAAAACTACTTTATAGGTAAGAATCTTTTCCACAAAGCAGGCCAATGATTCGGACCGTTCGTCTGTAGTTTGTCAATTTTATAGAGCATTTTTAGTAAAGAAAATAATTAGTCAGAGAAAATAGCAGAAATGATATAGTAATCTTGTGTTATCTTTATTTTTAATTTTTTTTTAATTATGGTCTGTAGTTATCAAAATTAAAAATATAAAAAAAAATTAATTTTTATATAATATTTTTATTTTTTCATCCCAAAAATTATCTCAAATCTGGACAAGGAAAACATTAATATTTCTTTGGATATAATTTATTTGGCTTTGTTGTTTTCTTATAGTTTTATTATTTCAACTCATAGTTTAATTTTTACTAATTATAGTCAATATATTTGAAGAAATTGTATAAATGCGAGTATTTTTATGATTGTAAGTTTATTATAAAAATTGAATTGGATAGGATTATTTTCTAAATTGTATGTTTCGATTGCAGAATATATTTAGGACTTAGTAATTTATGTATAGTTTGAAAGATTAAGTGGAATGTATATACTAATTAATATCAATTTTATTCTTATATATTATACAAAATTACCAAATATAATTTAAATTAAATGTAAACTAAATCAACATATGCACCCAAATAGCTTTTAAAAGAGAAAATATTAAAAATAGTCCTGTAATATTGTTTAACTTCTGATTTAATTTTTTATCTTTTTAATTTTTTGATTATAATTCTTTAGTTATTAAAAGTAGTTTTTTATTTTTTAATAATAATATGTGTATTCTTTTAATAATAAATGGTAGTATATTTTTTTATAAATATATTTAAAATATACACCCACCGGTGAATAATTCGATATCAATTTGAAGTTGACATATTTAACTTTTTCACATTGATAAAAAGTGTTTTAGCAATCATTAAATAATAATTTAATTTAATGAATGTTTTATATTCCAAAATCAGCGAAAACACGACACGCCGTTAGCATCTCTGACCGTTCGATCAATCCTCAACCAGTATTCAGCCAAACAAATCCAAACGACAAACAGCAGAAGATCGTAATTCTTCCCTCCGGCTAAAATTATGTCGTCAAGTACCGAGACAAGACCACCTGCTGCCGCCGTCGATTCCGCGCCGTTACTCGGTGACCAGATCTTTCCTTCTCGCCGCCGCCCCCGCTTCCTTCGCCGCCCTCCTAGTCTCCGTGGCGCGGCTAATTTCCTCCGCCGTGCCAGCAGCCGGAGCCGCGCCATGCGCGAGCCCTCCGTCCGTGTTCGTGAAGCAGCCGCTGAGCAAATCGAAGAACGGCAAAGTGATTGGGCTTACTCTAAGCCTATAGTTATCTTAGACCTTGTTTGGAACATCGCATTCGTTATCGTCTCGATCTCGGTTCTGATCATGAGCCGGAACGAGAACCCATCGACGCCGTTGAGGCTTTGGGTTGTTGGATATGCGCTGCAGTGCGTTCTTCATGTAGTTTGTGTGTGCGCCGAGTATAAGAAGAGGTATTCGCAGCAGAGTATGGAAGGGAGCGAGAGAGGCCAGTTAGTTTATAGTCGGAATTACTCTAATTCGAGCTCGGGAAGTGACGACCCTTATTCCGGGGGTTATTACTCCGATCAACGGCAAACCGATGACGACAATAGGTATTAATTGAATATTTGTGTTTCTTTACGAGTGTAGGGTTTTATATAGTTATGGGTTAGGTTTTGGGATTATTATTATTATTAAGGGCCTAGAATGTTTGAAGAGTGCATTATCATTTCTGAGTTAAATGGAACAGGATAAAATATCTGTAAATGTAGAATGAAACAGTACTAAATTTTTTCAGAATGCAAACACAGTTAATGATAAATGACCTGCAAGAAGTGATGTAGCTCTACTATGTGCTGATTAGTTCAATTTCTCTGCTTAATTTGCTTTGTAGACTTAATTTGTTTAGTATTTACACATCTTATTTGTCAGGGAAACTTCTGTATCGCTGATGACTTGATTGTTTCCTATAAATAGGAATGTGAGTTTTAAGGCTATGACCACATTGCACCAAGGGTTCAGTCATTGCATTTTTTGTTGATGGGGTGATTATCTTGATGTGTCTTTTAAATAACACCCTTTCGTTCGTTGTCCGCTGAATCCTAAATAGATTTGAAGCATTATCTTTGAAGCTTTTATTGATTTTTTTCCTTTTCCTTTCTATGCTTCTTGAGAACAAGAACTCTGACAATGTTGATATTTCTTTGGCAGCTTTTCTAAACATCTAGAGTCTGCAAATACGATGTTCTCGTTCATTTGGTGGATTATTGGTTTCTACTGGGTATCTGTTGGTGGCCAAAGCTTGACTAGTGAATCACCTCGGCTTTATTGGTTTGTCCTAGTACCACATGTACTAAAGTTAGTTCAGTTCTTGCATATATTCCAAAAGTATTTATTTCTATGAGCTTTTGTTGCAGGCTTTGCATTACATTTTTGGCATTCGATGTGTTCTTTGTTGTCATTTGTGTTGCCGTGGCTTGTGTCATTGGACTTGCTGTTTGCTGCTGTCTACCTTGTATAATTGCAATCCTATATGCTGTTGCAGACCAGGTAAGCCATATTGCAGCAGTATCAATTAAGATACTTCATTAAAGTAAAGATAAGCAGGTGAATAGGACTTTATTTTGTTTCCTCCTATAAGCATTAGGCAGTGCTTGGCTTGAATCCGTTGAATTTTTACAAGTTGTGAGCCATTTTCTACAAATTGACTTGACCATATAGTGTTCGTATATTTTTTTTTTAAATTTTTGGTTGGTATAGTAACACCACTTAAATAAATAAACAACTTGGACTGGGAAGAGTAATTTACCTAGTGATATGAAAGTGGAAGCATCAATTTGGCAATTGCTAACACTTACTCCAGAGTGTACAATCCCAAAAATGCATATGTAGAAAAGGGGGCTGTTTGATTGCTGTAAAAGTCGACATCTTGCTACAAGATACTTCAACAACCGTGCCTATCAGCATTTTGATTCCTGGGTTCTATTAATGCTTGCGACCTCCAGTTTGACCAGACTAGGGGAGTGTTTATTAAGATCTTAATTATTCAAAAATTTCACAGTTGAAGCACATAAAATGCTGGATCCTAGTTTTCACTGGTGTTGCTTCTTTTGGATTTTATTTCTCTCCGTGGTGTCTTTAACCGTTTGTATTCCCATATCAGTGGTATTAGAAACCTTCTGCTTTTGCTTAACGGAAGCAGACATACACTTTAAAGCCTGGATGCACTACTTTAGATAATAAATTGTTTGGTTTTATGGTATAGGAAGGAGCGACTAAGGAAGACGTTGAGGGACTACCGAGATACAAGTTTCGAAAAATTGGTGATTTTGAGAAGCAAAATGGTGAAATTCAAGGACCATTTGGAGGAATAATGACTGAATGTGACACTGATTCACCCACAGAGCATGTCCTTCCTCTAGAGGATGCTGTAAGTCCACTGGTAGTAATAGGATTTTTTGTATTCTGAAATCTGTTTTATGTATTCTACAACATTATTGCTTTACAATCCAAGTACATGAGTCGTATTATGCTATTCTTTAAAGTATGTTTTAGAAACTTTATTAGTGTATTTTAACTTGCATTGGATTGCAGGAGTGCTGCATTTGCCTTTGCGCATATGATGATGGAACTGAACTGCGTGAGCTCCCGTGTACCCACCATTTTCACTCAGCCTGTATAGACAAATGGCTGTACATGAATGCCACCTGTCCTCTGTGCAAGTTCAATATCCTAAAAACCGGAAGCCAAAGTGATAGTGAAGTGTAATCATCTCAAGCTACCTGTGATCAGCCTGGATATCCCATGTTGCGTGCTGCACAGAGATGCATCCGCTCTATTGCCACGACATGACAACTGCCTGTTTGTGTACCTATTGTAGGCTTCTGTTGTCTCCGATATAGAATTTATGGTGTACTATAGTTGTGTGAAACTTGTCTTTTCAATGCCACATTTAGAAATGGTGAGAAACGTGAAAAGCTATTTATTATATGAACTACTTTGGATTACATCACGAGCACTATACAATCTTCAAGTCTATGATGTAAATTTGTAATATACAGGGAAACCTTGTTGGTCCATCCAGTTCATGGTAGAACGAGTAAAGCACGATTTATGTACGGTTGACTCCATTAGTCTATTTTTGATTTAAAGGAGAAAAAAAAAGCTCGCATTTGCAACGCTCATCTATTGTTGATCGACTCCTCCATTTGTCTCATTTGAAACTTTCTATTTTTTCCATTTTGTTGATTAATTATTTGGGAGCATTTTTTTAAATTATCTATTTTGTCTTAATTGGACATTTTTATCCTTACTTAAACAAACCTGTCTCTCTGCTCAAACCTGCAACCTCCGGCCATAGCTCCACCAACGGCTGTGGGCTCCTTCTCCTGAATGCCATCACCAGCATGGAAGCTTTCGGCGGGCCATGACTGGACATAGGATTCATCTGGTACTGCAAATCGGCATCACATACTGCAAGATACTCAACATTTTTTAGTACAAAAGGGCCTGCTCGAAAACAAAAACAGAAATGGCCAATGGTTCTACAAAATAAAGTTTTTTTGATCAAGGAAAGAAAAAAAAAAAAAAAGAGGAAAAGCTCAGGTGCGCTGTTATTCATCTGATAAATCATCAGTGGAAGCGAAGGACCCAACCATCGCAATGCGCATGAATCTTCATCGCTAGAATGCACCAGCCGGGAATCGAACCCGGGTCTGTACCGTGGCAGGGTACTATTCTACCACTAGACCACTGGTGCTTCTTGTGTTCATCTTCCACTTGTCTTTAGCATAATAATTTTGGGTCCACTAAGAAATTGTAATTGGTAACTTTATTTGCATATCTTTCATTTTCTTATTTCAAAACCTTTTCTCAAATTAAAAGTTCTTTTTTAATACTAATTTTCTACTAATTACAATTTTAAATATTTTTATTAAATTTAAATGCAACTTTTAAGTAGCGTCATTCTATCCAGTAGGATCTCTGTGTACAGGTAGCTCTAAACAGCTAAAGCAAGAATGTCCTCTCCTCTGCCTTCTCGTCTCCTCCCTCTTCCCACCAAACCACCGTCTCCGGCGAATTCCGCCACCACTCTTTTTCAATTCCCATTGGACCGACACTATGCTCGGGCATCCCGGTTCAAATGCTCCGCGGGAGACGCCGGATTCTTCACCAAACTCGGCCGGTTAATCAAAGAAAAAGCCAAGAGCGATGTGGAAAAAATATTTTCCGGCTTTTCTAAAACAAGAGACAATTTAGCTGTTGTTGACGAGCTTCTGCTTTACTGGAATCTCTCTGATACTGACAGGGTTTTGGATGAGCTGGAAGAGGTTCAACATTTTAGCCCTTTCTTTTTATCAAGAAGATCATTTACCATATTTTCTTGCTAAAATGGAGGGTTTCTTACCTGATTAACTTGCTATCAGCTGGAAGACTTGAACATAGTGAATCAATTATTAGTGATATATAAAGAATGTCAGCATGTAGCTTTGTAGTTAAGTCAATCATTCCTGATGCACATTCGTCGTATTATTGACTGATGCTAGTAGTAGAAAGGTATTTGCTGAGAAGGTGGTTTCTGTATATAATAAGATAGACACTGGCTTATTTTGTTGTACTGTTTGATGTATATGATGTGATCCTATTTCCTACTGCTAGGTGTTATTAGTAGCTGATTTTGGGCCGAGGATTACCATCAAGATTGTGGAGAGCTTAAGGGATGATATATATGCTGGCAAACTCAAATCAGGGGCTGAAATCAAAGTAATAATTCTGACAATTTATACTGTGCATTGTGTTAAATATCATCCTTGTAATTTTCTCATCTTTGAAAGCTTCTTATTTCAATAATTTTCAAGTAATTTAACATGCAAATGAAGTGAGATCTGCCTCTTGCTCGTTCATAGGATGCTCTAAAGAGGACGATATTGAACTTGTTAACAGCAAAGGGACTTAAAACTGAGTTAAAGTTGGGCTTCAGGTCTGAATTAGTTCAAATAACCTTGATGTATATGCCTATAGTGAATGCCATTTGTAGTTGCTAATGTATTCTTTTAACTAGGAAGCCAGCTGTTATCATGATAGTTGGTGTCAATGGAGGTGGTAAGACTACATCACTTGGTAAGTCAATCCAAGGGGTGTTGTGATCCTTAAAATGTGTTTGTTTTCTTATGTCTGAAAGATTATTGACATGTGGAAGTTGATTAGCTGTTGGAGATAGTGTTACTGTTATCACAAGATTTATATGTTGATGAATACTCGACTGCATCTTTCTAGAGCTTATGGTTTGTCTTCAACACTGCATAATAACTGTCGTAGAACTTTGTGCCACTATTTCTTCTAAGGTTTTTGGTTTTCAATGTGGATGTCGAGATTCAAGAAAATAACTTGAATTTCTCTTCTATGCAGGAAAGCTGGCCAATAGACTGAAAAATGAAGGGACCAAGGTAGTATAAATACTTCTACTTCATAGAGTTGATATCTTATTATGACATTGATTTGTGTGCCCTTTATTATGTGTTATTAAATTTGGCTGGTTTATTTACGTTCAGAACCAACTCCGTTGTGAAGAAAGGATTGTCTGCTAATTGCAAGTATTTTCATTTAGAAAAATGTTGCTTTTTCATAAAGATAATTATAATGGCTAGCATAGGGATATCCTAAACTAGATAGAACTTTCTCATTAGTCATTCCTATTGAATTCTGGTAGGTACTGTTAGGAGCAGGAGATACGTTTAGAGCAGCTGCAAGTGATCAGTTAGAGATATGGGCTGAAAGGACAGGTTGCGAGATTGTTGTGTCTGAAAAGGAAAAAGCAAAAGCACCATCAGGTAAATGATTTTCTGTTCGAAAGTGAGAATTTTCATGATGCAATAAACAGTTGAACCTTACGCATGATCTTGAAGTTTTCCCTGAGTAGTTCTTTCACAGGCTGTAAAAAGAGGAAAAGAGCAAGGTTATGATGTTGTTCTATGTGACACATCTGGACGTAAGTTTGATGGCATTTGGTTTTAAATTTTGATGTAACATCTTGAGATGATATATGCTCATTGTAATAAACAGGTCTCCACACTAATTACAGCCTAATGGAAGAGTTGATTGCGTGCAAGAAAGCTATTGGGAAAGTTGTTCCTGGTGCACCCAATGTCAGCACTCTTGCTAACTCTATTTTTTGGTGTCACTAGTTTATATTGTTGCAGAAAAATCACAAAATTTGGTTTTTCGATCTTGGCAGGAAATCCTGCAAGTGCTGGATGGAACAACAGGTTTAAACATGCTTCCTCAAGCAAGAGAATTCAACGACGTAACTCACACCATATTTCTAGTTTACCAGTGTTGAAACTTAGAATCCTGGTGTTGAATTCCCGCTTTCTGCTGTTGTTAGGCTTTTTTATTTGTTTGGCTTAATGTTGATACAGGTGGTTGGAGTTACAGGTTTGATTTTGACAAAGCTTGATGGTTCCGCTAGAGGTGGCTGCGTGGTATGTTTACAAATTTTATTTCTCTTCTACTTTGACTTGGTTGTTTTGGTGAATCCCTTTTCGAATTGTTGGGCTTTGATCCAGGTGAGCGTGGTTGATGAGCTTGGTATTCCTGTGAAGTTTGTTGGTGTTGGAGAAGGCGTTGAAGATCTCCAACCATTTGATGCTGAAGCATTCGTGAATGCAATATTTCCATGAAATGCAATCACCCACATACAACAAATGATCTTCCCTTAAGTTTGGAATTCTGATGAGAAAACAACAGTCCTTCTTCCAACTGAACAGAGTTTGTCAGTCTCCCAATACAACATGTTTATGGTTCCCAAGGAATGAAAAGTAGAAGTATTTGTTTCATTAAGGATGGTAATTTGGACACTGAACTTTCAGTAGAGGATTGTGCTTCCAAAGTGTCATCGAGGTGGTAGACTGGTAGTATCGACAGAGTGACTAAGAGTCGCACTTCTGTTTCTGTATCAAGTATTCTGTTCTTCCACTGTCGTAGATTAAAAAAATTGCACCTTGATGCCTGTTAAAAGCCTACACATTTGATGTATGAAAAGCCTACATTAATGAACAGGGCAAGAATTAAGTTTTCTTTCATTAATTTGAGGAACTGTCTTCTACTATGAGCGAACTTTCTTTTCTTGGTGTTTGCTTCAGCCCAAAGTAGCATAACTGCATTTACCAAATGCCCGAGATATGTTTTTGCATTGTTTTTTAGGGTCTATTTGGTAAGGTGAAAAACCTCATATTATTGATTCTAATCTTGGCCCAAAATTATCTGGTAGGCCATACAAAAATAAATCATGTTTTATATATGTCCGACCTGGTAAAAAGAAGGGTTATTTTACACCTTTTTTACTGTTTATAATGTAATAATTTATCTCACCTCGCCTTCTTTACAATTTTTGTACGGCTTGAATAGTAATCTTTGTTCTTATGTATCTATATATTATACCCAACTAAATAAAATTATTTTTTCTCTTTCAGTATATTACACTCTACTAAGTGAAATTATTTTTCCTCTCTCAATATATTACACTCTACTAGGTGAAATTACTTTTTAGACTAATTTTATGTAATTTTTCTATTATACTCTATCAAATAACATATATTGAATTTTAAATAGAGAACTTATAACACTTAGTAATGTCTACCGGATGGGGCTTAGTGTCATTTATATTTCTTATGTGACTAGGTGATGTGCAATAATGAATTAAAAACGTGAGATATTAGAATCATATTATTTCCAAAACTACGAACCAAAACAATAACAAGAACATCATACATAATATCCCACCCTCTCTCATTTGCTTATGAGATGCATAAAGAAGCAAAGTATTTAACATGCTCATGCAACATTTACAGATAAATGCTGATTCTGGCAAGTCTGGGTTCAGTATCCAACTTCACAAACTCGAAATGGGCATATTATAAAATGTAGCGCGACTCATGTACACCAATCGCCCTGTTTCTTTAAGTCGGAAATTAACAGTAATTACTGTAAGGTTCCTCCCACTCCTTACCACAGAGCCATCGACGACTACCTCTGTCTGATAAGAGTACAAAAACAAAAAAAAATAATGAGCTGCCAAAGCAGAGACTTTATCAAGTTCAACACCCGTTCTTTTTGTGTTACAACATCCAACCAAAATATTGCAATATTCTCTATAATTACAGCTTCACACATTGTAGAACCAGTCACTAATTGGCATGTCACAATTCACAATAGTGTATCAACACAGTCGAAAGTAGTAATTTCCAAGTACACTTATATCTGAAAGATCTTGATCATTGAAATATAGGACTTGGGGTTCTCAATTCTCATTAACAATGAAAATCATGATGTTTTGAAATGCAGAACTTGGGAGGAACTAAACACTCACATTAGGTGGAGCAGAAGAGAGATAGGAGATGCCAAGTTCTCCGAGGAAGATATCTTTGTCTTTTCCAACTACAGTCCGAGCGCAAGCAATTGCAACCCTCTCAGCCACGGACGCAACAGCACCTCCATGCATTCCGCCATATATATTCTAATTTCACAATTAGCCAAATCAATGAAACACACCATCTAGAATGCCACTATGTTTGAACTAAAACAACATGTGCATTGATGATGAAACAAGTTAAGACACCAATTTATGAGCAGAGAATTGACTTATTTCTGATTTTTCAAAACCTCATCACAAATCCCCAATCACAAAAAGGCTCCATTTTATAGTATGTAATCTGTACTGCCTGTGTGAGAGTGTTTTTATCCCTTCAATACAGAGCATTATGTATACAAAAGATTATAGAAATCAAATACAGCATCAAACTATATGCTAACAGAAATCTCCAAATCCCCAATTCACTACCAAACACAGGAAACCACTCACCAAAAAGTTTAGTGGGATTCACGGAAAATCAAAAGCTTGGTATATAAACTATCTTTCATGAGTATGTGTGTGTGTGTGTGTGTGTATATATATATATATATATATAATCAACAAAATCATTCGAAAATAATCGCTGCAATAAATGAAGAAAAGCAGCAGAAAGCGGTACCAAAATGGGAGCTTTGACATTGAGAAGGCAAGAGATTTTGCCCTTTTCAATGGAGATAACTTTAAGAAGCCCTCCTATAAGGTTGGAGAAGGAGTCCTTGACGTTGTGTTCTGGTTTGATTGTTTGAAGAGCTCCCATACTATTGAAAAATCCAATGATTGACTTGGAGTATTCTGGGGGAATATCTTCGGCGATTGTGGTGGCGGTGACCGTCGGAGTCTCTTTTCCGGCGACCATAGTTTCTTCGCCCTCTCTTTCTCTCTATGGCCACACGCAGCTTGCTACTTGTTCCATTCCACTACACGTGTGAATTTATTTTATTAGGTCGGACTGGCAATTGCTCTCATAAGCAATTTTGCAAATTTTTTTTAATAAAGATATTTTTAAAAAAGAGATAAAAATATCAGAGTTATCAAAATAGAATTGATTGGTATTGGGAGTCCGATTGAAAATTCAGTCGTCATCCGCAATACCGACTGATAAGATGACGTGACTAGTTAAACGCGCATAAAATTCTCTCAAACATTCGATATTTTTGTCTTGAAATCCATTCAAGTCAGTTGTGTCATTAGCGACCGGAAAAGAAAAGGTGGCAGACATCACAAGCATCTAGTTAGACAACTTTTTTTTGGAACCCGAATCTCCGATCAAGATAAAGAGCGAAAACTTAAAACAGAAGTGGTAATCAAAGGAAAGAAGATTGTGAGAGTCGGTCAATGTACATATAATCTATCAAGCTTTAGCGTGAGAATAAATTGTCGAAGAAAAGATGTCAGTTTGGTGGCCCAGAACATTAATAATGAGGGAATATCATATTATCACATCATGTGTTGTGCAAAATTTTCACATTGTTGTCCTGTGCAAAATTTTCTCATTAGAAATGTGACAAGACATTTAACAATTTGATATTCCATCATTATTAATACTCTCCATTCTCTCTCCAAAATAACCACCAACTCTTTGATTCTATTTTGATAACCCTGACATTTTCACTCTTATTTTGATAAATTCTTATAAAAATATATCTATTTAAATAAATTTGCCGCAATTTAGAGATTAATTTTTTTTACGTATGAATAATTTAATAAAAAAAAATATATACTAGTATTTTTTATAGTAATAATTGATAATTAAAAAAATTATTATATTTGATTATTCTTGAAAGATAAAAGCTTATATGAAACGTTTTACGGTGTGAAATATACTATATATATATATATAAAAAAATCGCGGATCCATGATCAGATCCGGTCGAATTTAATAATTTTCTCAAATTCTCGCGCAAACACAATTTTCAGGTTTTTTACTCCCAAATATGTTACTTTTTAAGTAAATTCATGTTACTTTAAGACAAAATGTGTGTTACAATCAGATCAATTTTTTTTACATATATATCACTTGTGTTTGTAGAAATAATATTTTTTCATACAATGCAAGAACAAATGTGTGTTATTATAAGAAAAAAATATTATCTTTTCATAAGTACATATTTATTTGTATATAAATAATTATTTTATTTTATAATAACACATATAAAATAGTAAAAAATATATTATTATTATATGAATTAATATATCTAACTTTAAGGGATGATGATTAAATTAAAAAAAAAAAATTGTTTTTAGGAAAAATACATTTTATCCTACGGTAATACATGTTTGCCCATATAGTAAGACAAACTGGTAAGCAAATATGTGTTATTATTAGAGCAAATATGTATTACAATCTTATAAAATATTGTTATTTTGCCTATATTCATTTGTTTTATAAAGTAAATAGTTTTTAACATAATATAAAAAAAAAATTGTGTATTACTATAAGAAAACGTATTGATTTTTCATAAATATTTATTTAATTGTACAGAAAATAATTTTTTTTATATAATAGCACATATAAAATAGTAAAAAAATATGTTAATATATGAATCAATATATCTAAATTTAAAGGAATGATGATTAAATTAAAAAATACATATTTATTCTTATAAAAGTACATTTTCTCTTACAATAACACATATTTGCTCATATTATAACACAAAATGGGGAACAAATGTGTATTACTAAACATCCAATTCAATTAATTATAAAATTCATCTCTCTTTACAATAAACTTTTGACACCTGTTTATAAACCAAATAAAACCCTAACAAACATAACCAAATCTTATCAGATAAATAAGAATCTCAAGAAATCATATCAAATAAATAAGAATCTCAACAAATCCTATCATAATAAATATAATATTTACATTCCATATCTCCATCAACTACACATCAACCTATCAATTTTATTGAGAATAACATCATCTATTCATGTGTCATTTACAAAGAATAAGTACATTATGAGATTTTTGAGTTTGATAATTGGCATGAGTGGACTCACAAACCTGAAACAGGCGTACTATATAGTGTAGCTCGACTCATGTAAACTAATTTCCCCGTTTCCTTAAGTCGGAAATCAACTGCGACTACAGTTAGGTTCCTCCCACTCCTTATCACAGATCCATCAACAAGAACTTCTGCCTGTGTTGCAGAATCATCCCAAGTCAGATAAGAATGCACAAAACATAGTTGACTGAAGACAAGGATTTAGTTGCGTTCAGAGTTCAATACCACTTGAGGTTACTCGATCCAGGTCTCCAAGAATCGAATATTAACGTAGTACTAAAATGCAAAAGTGGATTGGGGAAGCACACAGACTCACATTACATGGAGCAGGTGAGAAATAAGAGTTACTAAGTTCTCCAAGGAAAATATCCCTGTCTTTCCCAACCACTGTTCGAGTACAAGCAATTGCAACCCTCTCAGCCACGGACGCAACAGCACCTCCATGCATTCCACCATAACCATTCTACAGGTCCGATTAACCAAATCAATGAAACTAACCAAACACCATGGCACAAACTGCTAGGAAATGTTGAGTATAATTGGCTATAGTCTTAAAACTAAAACATGTAAAAGAAGTTTATGAGCAGAAAAATTAACATAGATGAGATAGGGTATGAGACTTTAGCAATTAAATCTAAGACCCATTAATTTATTAACAATAATTCTAAGACTCGTTATTTAATATTTTAGGCAACAACTCTCACATTAAACCAATCTACGTGTTCACAAGAATAATCAAGACTTAAGGTGGTTTTTCTTACTAATTGATTGAACTGCTTTGCCACTTCTAAACATTCATGTGTGAGGTTAACTGAGTTTGTTGCTTGTTGTACATAAGGCATTTGGTTTCCTAATTTATTCGTTATCACCTATATCTTGCGGTTTTACATCCCCACTTTTTAAGAGGCAGATTCAGCATCAAACAATGTGATCAAGAATTTCCCCAAGAAAACCAGATTCAATTTTTTCACTCGTTTTCTATCAAGCCTCGGAAATACCACACCTAGAATTCTCGATAAATCTACGAAACTCATTGGATTATGATACGGAGAATCAAATCAAAGGGTTACCACACCAAAGACATCTCATCAAAGCTCTCAATAAATGTGTTGCAAAACCACACAAACTGATAAAGAGAAGGGGATACCAGAATCGGAGGTTTGACATTGAGAAGACAAGAGATATTTCCCCTTTGAATTGAGATGACTTTAACAACTCCTCCTACAAGGTTGGAGAAGGCGTCCTTAACGTTGTGTTCTGGTTTGAGTGTAAGATAAACTCCCACACTTTCGAAAAATTCGGCGACTACTTCACTGTCTTCTGGGGGATTGTCTTCGGAGACTCTGATTGTTGCGGCCGTCGGAGTTTCCTTGGCGGCCATTGTGTTTCTTCACAGCTTCTCCCTCCATCCCTCCCATCGGGCCATGATTTAGGGTTAGCTTTAGGGCAATCTCCAGCCAACCTTCTATAATGTCCAAATAAAGAAATAATCAACCCAACTATTTATATGTTGATATAAAAAAAACCCTACTTATATGTTACTCGCTTTTTATTTTTGACGAGGCCCATGTATATCATTGGGGAACGGATCTATGTTGTGTGCTAGGACGACACCGTTTCGATCGAGAGAGACAGAAAGAGAGTGGTCAACAATTTGGTGTCATAAAGTTGTCGCCAGTCGTGCGCCAGACTAATTCTCTTGCCTTTCCAATAATTTCTTTTTTATTATTATAAAGTTAAATTGTTAGGATATGTTTGGTTCGTAAGATAAAAATATCTATCCGCCAAAAACATGCATGATTTTGACGGATAGATACTTTTATCTTACGAACCAAATGAGCCCTTAATATATAATTTAATTAAAAAAATACACTGGGAAGATAATATAAAAGAAACAAATCTATTCTTAAAATTACAATGCAATATATATATAAATATATTTTAGAATATTATGATGTATATAGAAAAAAACATATAATTAAAAATTAATTTTTTTTTGTTAATTGTTTTATTTGATATGGAAGAAAGAATTAAATTAAAACATATACTATTTCATATGTAAAAAAGAGATAAACAAATTATATATTTGATGTCTAAGATAAAGTTAATGTGATTGAAATTGAATAGTATGAAATAAGGGGGCATTTGGTATAATTGTAAGGAATGAAAATTGTATAGGTATGAAAAGGGTATGTAATGAAAGTCATAGTTCTCATATAGCTGAACTATATTAGAATCCTTAGTTTTTAGGAATAAGAGCATAATATAGTCATTCCAAATATACATTATGACTTTGATTACCTTTATTCACTTTGCAAAACTGTCAATCAAACAGCCCCTAAGTGTGTAAATGTATAATAGAAGTAAATGTGTACTTATGATGAGACCAGGGAAAATTTATCACCCAATGCCATATTTGGTTGGGGTTTATGAGTGTAGAAAAAAATTGAAAAAAAAAATTGTGTTTATTTTGATATTAAGTGCATGGAATAAGTGAAAGTTTTAAAATTCAAGAATTTGAGTAAATATATATTGTTGTTTTGGAATTTGAGTAAAATATAATTTAACTTTATGTCAAATCAATATTTAATAGTGCGATATATTAACAAGTGTAATAAATAGATTTTATAGACATTTGTATGTGTGGATTGAATGTGGAATTTGAAAATTAGACTCTAAATCTCAAACTCGTTTGGGATGGGAAGCACAAAATTCTAAGTTCAACTGTGTGAGTTTCAAAACAAACACAGCGAAAGGTATCTAAAATACTGAACGATATTTATTAGTTAAATAATATATAAAATTTATCACGAGTCATCCCAAAAATAAAATTTCGAAATTGTAAACTGGATAGAGGAAGTAGAATAAATAAAATAATCTATATTAAGTATGGAAATTATATTTTCTTACAAGACTTATGGTATATTCTTTTTGGGTTTCCATTGACTTTTAATTTTTTTTTAAAACTAGTTATTTTTATTGGCTAAGAAGATTTTAAAATATATGTTCTTTTTAAATTTTTGGATAGGTTTTAAATTTATGATGTAAGGGAAAAATATAAGTAGAATATGTATTGAGTAAAGTAAAAGTATAATAATATTTAATTAATATATTTTATAAGTTGATTTATATGGGGTATGGTTAGGATTTTAAAATTTTATTTTTAAAAATAGAATGACTTTTAGATTTTAAAATTATGTATTATATGCATTAGGTGCACTGTGTCACTTAAATATTTTTTTAAAATCACTTTATTGGTACTAATTAAATTATTCTTATTTGTATTAAAAATCATTTCACGTTATATAATTTTCTAATAAAAATAAAATAATTTTATAATATTAATATTAATCAATTTTTAAAAAATACACTCAAATTTCACAATCGACACAATAGACAAGTCTGTTGTAATATTGAGAGGAAAGCGTAAAGCATAAAAGTAAATGGACAATATTGATGACCCAGTTCGTCACAAAGTGACTACGTCTGGGGGCGACCAAGCCAGGAGATTATACTATTAAGAACTGCCGTTACAAATGAATGTGTAGAATCAATAAGAATACAAAGAGAAGATACATTATATAAAGGATATCTAACCCTAAGTCTTGTGGGCCTAAAGCCCACTGGATATATTCCTAATATTATATCCATTAATATAATAATATATTTGCATATATTATAACACTCCCCCTTGGATACAATATGACAAGGAAGAATGCAAGTGTTACTTAGTGGAGTGTTACAAATGGCCTCGAGGATACAATCATCAGGATTGTTTAACATTTGTTACTCCCCCTGAAGATAACAACCTTCCAAGTCGACGCATCCCGATTCCATGTACGTACTTTTCAAAAGTCGAAGTGGGAAGGGATTTAGTGAACAAATCAGCTAGATTGTCACTTGAGCGTACTTGTTTTATCGTGATCTCACCACTCTTTTGGAGTTCGTGAGGATAAAAGAATTTTGGGGATATATGTTTCGTCAAGTTCCCTTTGACATAACCGTTGCTCATTTGTGCAATACATGCAGCATTATCTTCGTAGATAATTGAAGGGCTTAAGTCAACAGAAGGGATACCACACGAATCGTGAATGTGTTTTATAAGGGACTTTAACCACACACATTCTCGTGCAGTTTCGTACAGAGCTATGATCTCTGAGTGGTTTGACGATGTGGTCACCAAAGTTTGTTTGACAGATCTCCATGAAATGGCTGTTCCACCACAGAGGAAAACATAACCCGTTTGCGATTTCGCATTATGGGGATCAGATAGATAACCAGCATCAGCATAACCTATAAGCGTGTTGTCTTGGTTTCTTCGATAGAAAAGACCAAGATCTTGAGAACCTTGAAGATATCGTAGGATATGTTTCACACCATTCCAATGTCTCCTCGTAGGGGAGGCACTGAACCTTGCAAGTAGATTGACTGCAAAGGCAATGTCGGGCCTAGTGCAGTTTGCAAGATAGAGCAGTGCACCAATTGCACTTAGATATGGAACTTCAGGTCCCAATAGCTCTTCGGTATCTTCCTTAGGTCTGAATGGGTCCTTTTCCAAATCAAGGGAACGGACAGCCATTGGAGTGCTTAAAGGATGAGATTTATCCATGTGGAATCTCTCCAACACTTTCCTTAGGTAAGCTGATTGGTGTATCAGTATTCCTTCAGGGAAATGCTCGATCTGCAGACCGAGACAGAACTTGGTTTTACCCAAAGTTTTCATTTCAAATTCAGTTTTTAAGACTGAACTTGCTTCTTCAATCTCTTTCCTTGTTCCAATAATGTTTAGATCATCCACATACACCGAGATGATGCAAAAACCATTAAGGGATTTCTTAGTAAAGACACAAGGAAATGCCTCGTTATTTACGTATTCCTTCTTCAGGAGGAATTCGCTTAGTCGATTATACCACATACGACCTGACTGTTTTAAGCCATATAACGAGCGTTGCAACTTAATGCTGAACATACTACGATGTTCGTTATTCCTCATTTGGGGAATAGTTAATCCATCAGGGATTTTCATATAGATGTCAGAATCTAATGATCCGTATAAGTATGCGGTAACTACGTCCATTAGCTGCATTTCTAAGTTTAGTTTAACTGCCAGGGATATTAGGAAGCGGAATGTTATGGCATCCATAACAGGAGAGTAAGTTTGATCGAAATCGATACCGGGTCTCTGCGAAAACCCTTGAGCCACTAACCTCGCTTTGTATCTCACAATCTCATTGTTCTCGTTTCGCTTTCGTACAAATACCCACTTGTATCCAACAGGGACTACATTATTCGGGGTACGAACGATGGAACCGAAAACATTTCGTTTGTTTAGCGAGTATAGCTCTGCCTTTATTGCAGCTTCCCATTTCACCCAATCAGAGCGCTTCCGGCACTCGGATATAGTTTTGGGTTCAGGATCTAGATCATTATTAGAAATGGTGAAGGCAATTAAGGCTGCAAATGTGTTGTCGACAACAGTTGTATTTCTGTTATAAGTTTCTCCCGTGTTTACGAAGTTTGTTGAAACTTCAATGTTTACATCGACCAGATCCTCTTCATTTTCCAAAGGGTATCGGTCTGATGATTCCGCTTTCTCAGAGTCATTAATTGATTTAGCACGTGCGTTTTGACTCTGATTTTCGTCTGCAGGACGAATCTCTTCAGGAGATTTTAGAGGTGACATAGTGTGTTTGCTAGCTTTACACTTACGCGAATTTGGTTCGCTTATGTTAATATTTCCTTTACGCTTCTGGCGCATGGGGGGATTAACATTTGTCTTCAAAGGGAGTTGAACCCTTTGAGGCGCATTTACCGCAGGTATATGCGACTTAGTCACTCCTTTATGATCAGTGAATGCATCTGGCAGGTTATTTGCTAGGTATTGCAAATTTATTATCTTCTGAACTTCAAGTTCAGATTGATTTGTGCGTGGGTCTAGGAACTGAAGATCTTTTGTGTTCCAAGTTATTTCACGGCATTTATTAATTGTGGTATTTTTCTCTCCCCCTAAGGCCGGAAATAGATCTTCGTCGAATGTGCAGTCAGCGAAACGGGCTGTAAACTGATCCCCAGTTAAAGGCTCGAGGTATTTAAGTATTGTGGGAGATACAAAACCGATGTAAATACCGAGTTTCCTTTGTGGGCCCATAGATGTTCGCTTAGGTGGTGGTATTGGAACATATACTGCACAACCGAATGTACGCAGATGGGAAATGTTAGGTTCATTTCCACGCACGAGTTGAATAGGGGAATATTCATGATATGCAGTTGGTCGGAATTGGATTAGTGATGATGCATGTAAGATTGCATGCCCCCAACATGAAACAGGTAAGTTCGTTTTGTGTAGTAGTGGTCTAGCGATTAATTTAAGACGTTTAATTAATGATTCAGCTAGACCATTTTGAGTATGAACATGAGGGACCGAATGCTCCACTTTGATTCCCAGTGCCATGCAAAAATCATCGAATGCCTTAGAGGTGAATTCACCGGCATTATCCATACGAATGGATTTAATAGGATGATCTGGGAATTGAGATCTCAACAGGATGATCTGTGCAATAAGCTTTGCAAAAGCAGTATTGCGAGTGGATAGCATGGTTACATAAGTCCACCGAGTGGATGCATCTATTAGGACCATAAAGTACTGAAATGGTCCAGATGCTGGGTGTATTGGTCCACAAATATCTCCTTGAATCCGTTCAAGGAATTTAGGAGATTCAGTTCTTACTTTACTACTAGAAGGACGAATTATTAGCTTACCCTTTGTGCAAGCATCACATATGTATTCATTAACAGAAGGGATTCTGTTGTGTGTTATGTTATGGCCTGATGAATTACATAGAATCCGACGCATCATAGTTTGTCCTGGATGTCCTAACCGCTCATGCCATAGTTTGAAAGAGTTTGGATCATTAAATTTTAGATTAAGAGCTATATGGAGATTTGAGGGTCTGATGTATGTGTAATACAAGCCAGACGAGAAAGATGGAAGTTTTTCGACGATGTGTTTACGACAATTTAAATAGTGAGTCATCAAGAGATATTCACTATTGTCCTCAGTATTTGTTTCAATGTGATAGTCATTCAGTCGAATGTCTTTGAAACTGAGGAGGGTACGCTTTGATTGTGGATACAATAAAGCATTTTCGATTATCAGCTCGGTACCCATAGGTAGAATGATCGAGGCTCTTCCGGAGCCAACGATTTGTATGTCGTCGTCGGAAATAGTAGTTACACTTCCTTTCTTTTCGGTTAATGTTTGGAAAAATTGTCTATCTTTTAAGATAGTATGTGTAGTAGCACTATCTACTAAGCACAACACATTAATCTCCATAAGCACTTAAGTGTATGTTTGGGTACGTTTAGATATGAGGAATGCTAAGGAGAGCCAAGATTACAGTCGCTGATTGATCAGCCGCACAAGGGATCACTTAGGTCCTATTTTATCAAGAACGTATTAAATTATTTTTGTAGACAATAGTGATCGACAATTGGATTTGACTGTAAAAAATAAAGCATCGATAAGCATTCATAAATGGAATCCATAAAAGTATCATGTAAAATAGTCAAGATAAAATCCAGTCAAACATGCTGGTCCAACCAAATAGCAAATAGTATCAAGTAGTCTAATAAAACAAGTAAACAGCTGGTTGATGTCGATCACTCATTGTCTCCAAAGGCGTCTACAGTCAGTGTATCACCCAAGAGGTCATCATTCTCCATATCAAAGCCTGCTTCTGGCAGGTTGGTGTGGTGTGATTCACCTTTAGGAGCTTTTCCCTTTTTGTCTTTAAGCATGCGTTGATATAGCTCCACTAGATGTTTTGGAGTTCGACACTGGCGAGACCAATGGTCGTCGCATCCACACTTGTGACAGAGTTGCTTATTCTGTGCACCTGAGCTCGATGGTTTGTCTTGAGGTGCATTGTTTTCAGTTGCACTAGATTGTGCATTGTTGCGACCTCTACCTCTTCCCCTACCACGGCCTCGACTTCGGGTCGATCCGCGTCCCGCACTCGCCTCATTTCCTTTCCCACGTGTACGGCCTCTAGAGTTCCTCCGAGTAGCATGTGCTTCAGGCACAGCTTGTGAGCCAACCGGTCTAGTATTGTGATTTTTCATCAACAATTGGTTGTGCTTTTCTGCAACTAGAAGTGCAGAAATAAGATCGGAGTGTGTTTGATACTCTTTGGCCCTGTACTGCTGCTGGAGTACAAGGTTACTAGCATGGAATGTGGAAAGAGTTTTCTCGATCAACTGATCATCAGGGATCGGTTCACCGCACAGCTTGAGCTGTGAAACTATGCGATGTAGGGCGGAGTTGTACTCCGTCACAGACTTGAAGTCTTGGAAACGAAGTGTTGTCCAAGCATGTCTGGCTTCGGGGAGGATCACATTTTGTTGTTGTTGGAATCGATCCTGGAGGGATTTCCACAACATTGATGGATCTTTTTCAGTGAGGTATTCATTCTTAAGATCTTTGTGAAGATGATGTCTTAAGAAGATAAGAGCTTGTGCCTTTTGGGCAGTAGTGGATTTCCACCCTTGAGTGGTGGTGTCGGATAAGTCTTTTGAAGCTAAGTGGATTTCAACGTCTAAAGCCCATGTCAAGTAATTGTGGCCATCTAGTGCCAGTTCATCAAATTCGCGTTTGGTGATGTTTGACATTTTTGTTGCTACAAAGAAAAAGAACTAATAAATTTAGAATTTATTATTGTGTTGTAGCAATTTTTAAAAAAATAGGGCTTAAGAAAAAAAATGCAATGACAATTTATTAAAAGGGGTGTATTTGATAAAGGATTGGGTGTATGACTTGTGAGACACATTTATTAATGGGACTTTAACCCAAAAATAATTATTGAATAAGGCCTTTAAAAAAATTGATGATTTGGGCTTCATGATACCATTATGAATTTTATTAATGGGACTTCGGGCCCAAAAATAATTGTTAGGATCCAAATTAATCAGGATCAACTAAATAAAATGCCCAATCAATTAAAAAAAATAGCCTAAGGAATTATTTAATTAATATTAATATTAATTAAGTTTTTTTTTTTTTTTGTTAGAAGGGCCAGAATTAGGTAGCCCGTTTAGGATTAAGGAGGCCCAATTAATAGGTATTAAAAATCAGGCACGAAAAAGGCCCAAATAAATCAAAGAACATGCCCAACTTGTACTAGTGTTTACACGGCATAGGCATTAGATATGGTCAAGGGGTTTTGTACTAACAGATTGCAGATTTCTCGGCAATGTTCTCGCAGTACCAATCGTGTGCCATAGTTGCCATATTTTCAGCGCGAAGATCACGCCGGTTGCCGTCGTGGCTCGTCACGCTGCCACGCAAAATCAGCCGCCATCGCGGTCAGATCACCGTCGCATTAGACAGATAGTCGTCGCGACATAGGGCGTCAGTGCGAGGGGCGGATCCGCTTTCGTTGCACCATCGCGCGTTGCCGGCGTGCCGGCGTCGCGCGTGGCCGCCGCCGCGAGCGCGAGCAGTCGCCGTCGTTCGTGAGCGTCAGGCGTGAACCGCCGTCGCGCGTCGCACGTGGGCGTGAACTGTCGTCGCGTACAGCCACATCAGGGGCCGTCGCGGGCTCGCCGAAGGTAGGGCACTTGATTTCGTTTTCTGATTTCGGGTTTAGGTTCGGAAAGGAAATTTCTGAAAAAACTAATTTTCGAAAGGGTTTTCAAAAAGGTTTTCGATTGAAAACTGGTTTCTGTTTTGAAAAACAGTAGCAATATTTTCGCAAAAAAAACAGGATTTCAGAAAAGGTTTTCATATTGTACAGGTTTTCGAAAAAATAGCAGAAGGATTTCGCAAAAACAGAATAAATTTTGGGTTCGATCAGAGGGATCGAATTACTGGGAATCCAGGTTTTGTTAGGGTTTTATTATGCTCATCGAATCTGAAAGATACATAAAAGCATAAAACAGGGCATACGGATTCAAGGTATAAGCATATTCTAACAAAACAAATATGTCATGGTGTCAAAAAGTTCAGGGGACATATGAGGATTTTCATGCGTATTAATAGATATCAAAAATCGTATAATCAAAATTAAATAGAAATTTTCTGCAGATTAATCATGCGTATTAATCACATAAATTCATACATGAAATCGCAGATACCAAGGCATGAAGTTGCTATCAGATAATTGACATCGCAGATACAAGGCATGAAATTTTTCTCTCGCAAATTAATAATAAAGCAAAAAAAACTTACAGTAATTGCTAAATCCAAAAATTAATAATCTGATGGGTGAGGTTGAATCCAATCCGAAAAATTGTGCTAGAGCAATCCTCTCGTAAATCCTTAGCTCTCGTAGAGTCTCGTGCTGATAACGTGTTGTAATATTGAGAGGAAAGCGTAAAGCATAAAAGTAAATGGACAATATTGATGACCCAGTTCGTCACAAAGTGACTACGTCTGGGGGCGACCAAGCCAGGAGATTATACTATTAAGAACTGCCGTTACAAATGAATGTGTAGAATCAATAAGAATACAAAGAGAAGATACATTATATAAAGGATATCTAACCCTAAGTCTTGTGGGCCTAAAGCCCACTGGATATATTCCTAATATTATATCCATTAATATAATAATATATTTGCATATATTATAACAAAGTCCATCCATTTAGAGATGGAAATTAAATTTAATGCGAAATCTGGAGGTGGGTCCCCACAACCATAATACAGACATCATTATTACTACTATAATACTACAAGGAATCAGCAATAACTGAGAGAACAGAGAGAAATCTTCTCCATTTCAATCGGCTCTCCAACTCTCTGAACCTTCGTTTTGATCTCAACGATGACTCGCGGGACCCTTGAAGTTCTTCTTGTTTCCGCCAAAGGCCTCGAGAACACCGATTTTTTATGTATGTTTCTTTCACCATTTTTTTTTCTCATTTTGTGCGCGTCTTCCTGCGGATCAATTTTCTGTTTCTGGGGTTCAATAGTTTTATGTTTTTGTTACATTTATCATTGGGATCTCCTTACATATGCTATGATTCATACTTTTCTGCTGTGTTCGAATTCTGAATTGATCTCCATGACTCTTAGTTGACTTAGTTAGCGATTGATCAGAAAATGGTTGAATTTGCCCGACTTTTTACTGCATCTTTTTTTTTTTTTTAACATTTTCATCTGATCTGGAGTTTTTCTGATAGCGATCTACGGGAATAAACAATGCAGGCAAAAAATTCTAGATGGAATATGTGTTGGAATTAATTCTGCTTAAAGAAAAAACAATAATCAAGATCAGAGGATGCCTTTTATATCTTTTACAAAATAAGGGTAGAAAAGATGAAAATAAGAAGTCTTTGCCTGTATTTAATTATTTGATGATTCAATAAATGGTTGAATTTATTTATAAACCCTTTCATGAAATTGGTCCAAATTATGCTTAAATCTCTCCTGCTTCTTCTACTTTTTATCATCATGTTTCAAAAGATGCTGTTAATCTCAGTTGCTCAAAGTAGATCAATTTACTAATGGACAACTTATGTCCTGTCTTAACATTCACCTTTGCAGCTGGCATGGATCCTTATGCGGTTCTCCTTTGCAGAACTCAGGAGAAGAAAAGTGGTATTGCATCAGGTGTGTTTTTGCTCAATCGTTCACTATTTGACATATTATTCTAACCCGAAAAGATGAAAATAATAATAGTCCTAAGATCTATACTTGTCATTTCTTATGTTTAAACCATGTTTGATGCACTGTCATTGGATCCTAAATTTGTGTATATAGGTGGGGGGTCTAGCCCCGAGTGGAATGAAACCTTCCTCTTCACCATCACAAGCGATGTAACTGAACTGAAAATCAAAATAATGGACAAAGATAAATTTACAAGTGACGATTTTGTTGGAGAAGCAACGTGAGTAGCTAAACTTTGCTCCTAAGATCCTTAGATTTAATGTTGATATGTGATTAACAAATTTGTTACTCTTTGGCAACCACAGAATCCCTCTGGAGCCGGTGATTGCAGAAGAAAGCATTCCGCCAATGTCCTACAATGTCGTCAAGGACGAGCAGTACTGTGGAGAGATCAAACTTGGCCTAAAGTTCTTTCCCCAGGTCCAGTTTAAGAAACAGCTTCTCTGTCCCTTTTTTGTATCTCACTTTCAAAACTACGTAGTTAGTAGCAGCTGCAATTGGCTGTTTCTAAAACTACGATATCATTGAGTACGAGATGCAAGTGGGAGCGAGGATCTCGTTTGCATATAATTTGGTTTACGCGTTTGTGATTGTGTGTTGGTTTCGGTGTTTCTGGTTGCAGATAAGCAGAGATTATGAGACCTCCAATGATGAGAGCTGTGGAGGGTGGAAAGAGTCGTCTAGGGACTACTGAGTTCAGTATCTTTTGAGCAACGTGTTTGTGCAAACATTTTGTTGCATTTACATACTGCTTTTTTTTCATCAATTAAAAAGGATCTTCATTTGGATTTTGGAATTGTTGGCAAGAATTATGCCAAAATTAAGTGGTGTGTTCTATCTTTGTTTTGGACATTTCGATAAACTTAATTCTGAAGTTTAATATAAAAAATGATCATATGCTAAATTTATATGTTTATAGTGAGTTTAATAAGTATTCAGTTTATATTTTAAGATAGAGCATGCAATTGTATGAAAGTGGTTCATGTCATGTTTATAATACTTTGCCTTTTAAGATATAGTATAAACTTCATATTTATCAAAACTTGTCTAGTGTCCAATCTTGCAAAACTGGGACTGAATTACCAATATTTTGGATAATAATTTTTTTTTTATTTTGGATGACTTACATATAGGTTTAAAAAAGTGACTATATTTATAAATTGGTTCACAATATTTGCACAGAAGTGTAATTTTTTCCTGCACAGAAGTGTATTTTTTTCTGCACAGAATCCATTTGTAATTTTTATCAATTTTGTGAACTATTTTGTGATTTTCTCTTTTTTTTCCCAAAGAGCTGTAGTCAGAGGTCTTTTTCCAAAATTAATTTTCTAATACAAAGTGTGATTTTTTTTTTCTCATCTCCTTCCTGCGCACTTCTCCATACTATCATGTCTGTTCTAATTCCTTCTTCCTTCTCTATCTTTTTTTTTTTTTGTTCACATATTAAAACATTCATTTTCAATTATTTAAATATAATATTTTCAAAAAATCAATAAACCAGCACAAATTCAATGATAAGTGAACTGATTTCAATTAAAATGCATCGCAGATTCGCAAGTGCCAAAATATCACAACCACCAAAGTTTGTGTATATTAGACCATTTCCATTCCTCGAAGGCAAATTACCATCAATATCAGCAATTTGCCATCAAATTTCACTCAAAGAGTAAAATCATTCCTAACTATGAAACTTAAATTTTAACTTTCAAATTAATATTTATTTATAATTAGATATATAATTTCATATCTATGTTTAAATCAAATATATTAAACAAAATAAAAAAAAGTGATATATTTTAAAAAATAAAACATTAATTTCAATAATATGAAAATCCAAAATTTAATACAACACAATACTTTAAAAAGAAATACATATTGATGGTAATATGTTTTATCTTCTGAGTTTTTTAATATTTTAATATCACATATACATATATAAAAGAAAGTTATAAAATGAATTGCGAGTAACTGAATATAGTAAATTATCACCAAAATTGCGTCAGCATTATAGAAGAATTTCAGTGGCATTGCCTCTCGTTTGCTATGTTTTAAAAGCGGAAGCGGAAGTTGACCCGGTCACCTTAATATTTTTGGTCGGACCGGGTTCAACCGGGTCTAACCATTTTTAAAGCGGTTGAACCGGTGTAACATTATAAATGCATAATATATAATTATATATATTTATATTTTTTTTCTAATAAAAATATATATCTTATGAATAAATTTTATTAAAAAAATAAATTAAAGTTAGATATTATACTGAGGAGGGTGAAGATTTAGAGTTGTATTTCCAGGAAGTGAAACTATATCTATTATCTAGTGTTATTAATTAAAATTAACCATTATATTATTAAATTATATTTAATATGTAGAATATATAAAATTAATTTAGTTAATTTTGTGTAAAAAAATACCATTTAATTTAAAAATTTGTCAAAGCGCCGTTTCGGCCGGTCCAACGAGCGACCAGTCTAGCCGGGTTTTTACCGCTTTTGAGCGCTTTTCGGACGCTTTTGAAAATGTCCGGTCCAACGTACTAAAGCGGTCCGGAGAGGTGTTCGAGTAGCGGTCGGACCGGCCGGTCCGATCCGCTTTTTAAAACACAGCTCGTTTGGAGGTGGCCTGGAGAGCAGTGGAGAGAGTAAAAAGTTAAAGTAAGACGTATCGCTGAAAAGTTATACCATATTTTTAGTAATAACATGTGTAACTTTTCCGTAATATTTTATATAATTTTTAGAAGATGAATTTGAATTGTACTATGCACCTGATATACAAAAAATTTACTTAATAAAAAAATATCTAAAACATTTTACTTTATTTAGTGCCCAGAAAATTAGAACAAAGGTCATTTTCGAGTAAAAAATTTAGGGTATGTTTTCGATCTCTTTAAAAAAAAAAAGTCAGTGTTTAGTTGTGGTTGAATACAACTACTTAATTTCAAGCAAACATATCGAAAGCGTGTCTCCTTGTAACGATTTCATGATAGATGAAAAAAGAAGTGTTGCGGCTAGCTGATGTCTGATGAGTGATGACTCTCTCTCTTCCCCTCTCTCTCACACACACACAACATGAGAAAGAAGCGAGTGCTGATTGTGGGAGGCACAGGTTACCTTGGGCAGCACCTCCTGCAATATTTCGCTGAAAATCCAGACGGAAATTCTCCAGTTGCTCTAGCATTCACACACTTCTCTGTTCCTCTTCCTGACGCACTGCTCAATGCCATTCCTCACGCGCTTCCTTTCCACGTCGATTTACGCACCGGCGACGGCCTCGATGCCATCTCCGACTCATTCGGCCAGGTTTCAGTTTCTTACTGCTTTGCGTGTAGTAGCTAAGTGTTCGAATTGAGTCCGAGAATTGGAGTTTATTAACTCTTTGCTGCTCATAATTTGGTGGATCGTGCGTTTTTGTGTTTCTTATTAGTTTAATTTCTGCTATTAAATCGCTGCTGTATTGCAACTGTTTACCCTATTCTCATTATATAATTTGAATAATATTGTAGATTTAGTTTCGGTGAAGAAATGTTTTTGGATAATTTCTCTCGTTGTTTGCTGCTCCGCAATCGATCTTTACGTGTACAGGCTAAACCTTTATTAATTTTCAGCCTGATGTGGTGATCAATTGTGCTGCGCTCTCTGTCCCTCGTGTCTGTGAGGTGGATCCCGTAGCTGCCATGTCTATAAATGTCCCCACTTCCCTTGTGAAATGGTTATCCAGCTTTGTAGAGCAAATCCTTCTGATTCATTTGTCAACTGATCAAGGTTAATCACCTCTTTCTGGTTGTTTTATCCATAATTTTTTTATAAAAAATCAGAACTCACAATGCCGTTGATGGTAATTGGGAGTTCTAATGCTCTTTCTGCTTATTCATATTTTTGAGATTATGTTATCTGTTGCTTAATCGCCCATAATCCATATAGATTTATGAATATATGACGTATTGCAATCTCCCACAACGTTAGTTGGATTAAATAACCTGAAGCTTGTAAAGGCTCTTTTAAACACATCAATGTAATATACTTGCAGATTTACATACATTTATCTTATATTTTCATTAAAACGAAAAGCTTTACTTCAGCTTTCTTTTATTGTACAATTTCTCTGCTTTGTTTCTCAACCTCTCTGTCTAAAGAAAGGAGAAGAAAAGGATAGACAGAAATCAGGACTGTGTTTCATATACTTCAGTCCCTTTCCTGAAAAGATTTGGATTTTCTGCAGTTTATGAAGGAATCAAATCCTTCTATAAGGAAGAGGATGAAGCCATTCCAGTTAACGTGTATGGGAAATCTAAAGTCAAAGCGGAGCGTTATATATCTGCAAACTGCCAAAACTTTGCAATTTTGAGAAGCAGTATAATCTATGGACCACAAACTGTCTCCCCTGTTTCAAAATCACTTCCAATCCAGGTGTATACGCATGCTGCAATGCAGTCTTGTATGTAACTTCATTGGCGATTTAAAAATTTTGTGGAGCTCACAGGCATTTCTGACACTACTATCTACTAATATGTTCCTGCTAAATGCTGATTTCCGTTTGATTGCAGGATGACACTTCTCATCTTCTTCTGAATTTGAATTTCTGAAAGGAAAGTTGCTACTCATATTCTAATTATAGTTCAATCTTGTGAGATCTGTGGTGCAGTGGATGGACAGTGTTCTTGCTAAGGGAGAGGTGCTGGATTTCTTTCACGATGAGTTCCGTTGCCCTGTCTTTGTAAAAGATATTGTTGCTGTCATACAAGCATTGACCAACCAATGGATCTCAGGTTAGAGGCTTATACATACACATGTGGCATTATTAGTATCTGTTAGTTAGTACTGGAATTTCGTCTTGCTTTCATTGTTATAAATTTTCAAGGATTGGGCTTATAGTTAAACTTGGATTAGACAAGCAGATTGCGTCCTCTTTCATGATATTGATTCTGTGAGATCATTGTCCTTTACTAGATTAAAGTTCTTTTCCTGCTCTGAAATTCATTCAAATTTACTCTATTACTTGCCACATTGTGTCTTGAGAAGTTCCAATTCATTCTGCTTTTGCAGAGGCTAAGCAAGTGCAGTTGCTTCTAAATGTTGGCGGGCCAGATAGGTTATCACGGGTGCAAATGGCTGAGGCTGTTGCACATATTAGAGGTTATAGTACCTCATTGATCAAACCAGTATCTGCATCATCAGTATGTCTTTGGATATTAATCATTGCTTACTATTATTTCTTGGAGAAATCCTTGTTAAGAATATTTCTTTTCCTCAACTATGCACTCTTCGATCGTGCGTTGCTATGAATTGATACATAAGAAATTCAAGCGCCATGATCTTATACCAGACAACTTGTTCCTTTCTTCCACATTTAGCTTTATGGTCAGCTGAATCTTGATTTTCCATGCATAGGTAGATCGTGGTGTGAGGTCACCTTCTGATATTTCCATGGATATTAGTAAGCTGTTTCAGCAAACAGGTATTTCTCCAACTTCCTACTCAGAAGGCGTCAGATTAACGCTTAAGTCGAGCTGACATTAAACCAGAAACCATGATCGAGTTGGCTTTGAGAGCTTCTTTATTCCGTGGGAAAATTCGTACACGATTTTATGGCAGACGTATTTTACGAATCATTATGGATTCAAAGGATTTGCAGGCTTGGATTCTTTTATGTCATAGATGCTGGAGTAATTTTTTTATGCAAACTCCTGATTGCAATAACGCCTTTATTTCAATGTCCTCACTTCTATACTCTTTCACCCTTCGTTCCGCTACTTTTAATTTTTTATTAAATTTATTTTTGATATGATTCAAAGTAGTTTAACCTTTATATTTTTCTCACTTATAACGTGAAATGTTTTAAAAGATTCACACACTTGGGTTGATTTTTTTAACAATATATTTTGAGTTTCTTAAAAATAAATTTATTAAGATATTAATTCAATTAGAATTAATTTTGATTCGGATGAGATATATACACATTTGGAAAAAAAGTTAATATTATAATATGAAAACTTTAAAATATAATATGAAAGGGTGGTGCATGAGGATGAAAACAATTTATATGTTGTAAACCCTAGCTCGCATTCTATAACTATTCTAACCTCCCACGCAATCTCACACTCGCCTCGCCGCCCAGTCATGGTCAGTCAGAGCCGCCACCTCTCTCCATTTTCTCCAAACTGATGATACTAGCTACCTCCATCTTTAAAAGAATTATTTAGGGAAAATATGCAATTGCCACATGTCAGTTGATTACTTATCTCACAAAATGTAATTATTTCTTATATCTCGTTTAAAATATTATTTTACCCATTTATTTTATTCATAAATGAACACAAATTTCTTTTTCTTTTTTTTTTAAATAAATTTTCGTGTCTCACAAAATACTTATTTTTAAGTATATCAAAATCTCCACTACCACCTACTATTCCACCAGTTCCTAGGCCCACTGCTATACTTGGGCTCAATTTCAAATGGCCCAACTAAAAATCCTAACCACATTTTACTGGTAAGTCAATTCGGCTCTCTCTCTCGCTCGCTCGCTCGCACATAGAGCAGTGAATGGGAGCGGACGAGATGACTGTGGAACAACAGCCCCAGGGTATCGCGTCGTCTGACAGCGTCGACGCTTTGCTTGAGGTATTCCTACCCTACAGCTCTCTACGCGATTCAATCTATCTCTCTTTTTTTTCCTTTCTATATTCTGATTAATAGTTAGCAATCTGCTCAGCTAGACTGCTATATTCATGTATAGGATTAAAAAATGTGTTAAGTTCTAGTGAACTAGTTTTTTTTTTTTTAATTCCTAGGTAGTTATGGTGGGTTATGAGGATGTGCAAGATTTACTGAAGTTTAATTATGTGCAAAGTTTTGTCTATTTGTTTACGTTTTTAGGCAGTTAATGTTAGGTTTTGTTTCTTATTGTTATATTTGAATTGTTTATATAGAAACAGGAGAATTATAGCTAATTTGATGAATTTGATAATATGTACTAATATTGGCCTTGGTTCTTTTTAAAGACATTGCCCTGACAACTCTCTCAATATGTAGGGAACTGAGATGGCCAGGTTGTGTTGTTTTTCTGTTGTGTAAAGGTTACCCGGTGTTTCATTGTTGGAAAATGATGATTGACTCATCTAATGCCATGCTATATGTGTAAACAGGCTGCTAGATATGATGATATAGATGATCTCATGAGCATAGCATCCACTGGTGTTCCCCTAGATTCCAAGGATTCAGAAGGCCGTACAGGTTGTTAGTCTCACATGCTTTAGCTTCTTTATTATGTGTTGTCATTTACAAATTGTTTATAATTTTTTGTATTGCTCGAGTTGATGGTGGGCTTTTCTTTTAATCCCCTAGTTTTGTTTATGGTTTTAATTTTGCAGCACTACATATGGCTTCAGCAAACGGGCATCTTGGCATTGTTGAGTATCTTCTCAGCAATGGAGCGGTGAGGAAATGTTTACTATTGCTTGTGTTCTGAGAATGCTCGAGTTTTTGTTATTTTTGCTGCATTTTCTTTGACTAGACTATTTTACTATGTTTTATTAGTGCTGTATTATCTATTGTTAAGTCATGATTTTCTCTTTTCCTAGAAGTAAGTATTACTTGAAGTTTAAAAGAATATATGTCAGACTTGCTTTGCCTAATCCATGTACAAAAAGGCTGTATACTAAACTAATTAAGTCAGAGAATTTATGTATGTAGTCTGGAGGAGGTTTCCTGGATAATGTCCACCTTGGAAGTGGTTAGACGAAACTTTTTAAGACCGATTTTTTTTATGAAAGCCGGAGGAAAGCCATAATGTTATCATTTTCTACTGTTTGGTAAATTATTGTGCAATCCTTTTTCCAGAAGATTAGAAGAAAATTCGTAGTTTCTGAAGAGATTAATATTTCATTTCTTGTTAACAGGACGTCAATGCTTGTAACTTGGAGAATAACACACCTCTTCATTGGGCTAGTCTCAATGGTCATATTGAGGTATTAACTGGATTACAAGTTACAACATGCCTAGCAATTAATTGCCATATTTGTCAAGCTTATAGCTGTTGATTGTTATTCTTATACTACTAAAATCATCTGCAGGTTGTTAAACATCTCATTCTTGCTGGAGCCAATGTCTCGGTACTAAACAGGTTAGACCCTTCTCACTTATGTTTCATATTTTCTCAAACAATAGGTTTTGGCTTCCTTTTCTCATAGCTGGAATATTTATGGCATTTGTTGATGATTAGTCACGAGAGAAGTCCCATTGACGAGGCAGTCAGCAGGGGAAAAATGGATGTGCTTGATGCTATTAATGAAGCATCCACCCAGCTTGAGCTCGCAGGAACACAAGTTTCATAGTCATATAAGTTCTTTTTTTTCCAGAACAATCAAGCAATGCAGTCCTCAAACTTCAGCTATTAAATGATTCAGAATCTGTAGTGTTTATTCAGTGTCACTATATATATGTGGTTTGAAGGAAAGCAGATAATGTCTCCTGGTAGTGGTAGTAGAGGTGAAACTTATTTGGGTATGTTTGATTTAAAGGATAAAATTATTTAAAAATCAATTTTTGAAAACTAGTGATTTTTCAAATCTATATTGTTTTTTTGGGTTTTTTAGAAGGGTAAATTATATCTTTATGACGTAAGAAAAAATAAAAGTAGAATAGTTATTGGGTAAAGTAAAAATATGATAATAGTTAATATGTTTATGTAGGTTATTTATAGGAATTTTAAAATTTTATTTTCAAAACTCAAATTATAATGGATTTTAGATTTAAAATTTAAAATTTGAGTTTTTAAAACTCAAAAACGGACACACGATTAAAACTTGGTAATTTTTGGTGTGAAGTTCCACCTTAACAAGAAAGCCCAGAGAATTATCACCTGTTCATAAACTAAACTAATTTCCTAGTGGTGTCCAATTAGGTGCAGAAGATTACTGATTTTATATTTTTCTTTAAATTGTACACTAAACCATTTTATATTTCTCCATATTTTACATTTCCTTTTTACTGTTGATTTCTCCATTTTGATAGGTGAATTTGAAATCCGAGAATTTTTCACACAAATAATCAACCTATCCATGAATTTATAAACACTTAGATTTAAATTTATGTTTAAAATAATAAAATTCTAAATTCTTTTCAAAACTATGTCATTCATGAAATCTCTCATCTCTATCCCTTTTCCTATGTGATTTATGAAATCTCTCATTTCTATTCCTTTTCATATTTATCTTTCTTAATTTTTTTTCTTCTCTCCTATCTTTTTATAATTCTTAATTTTATATATTTTTTATATGTATTTTTTTTTAATTTATTTATTTTCAAATCAAAATAGAGCTAAGTGTCAGCAGATTCCATGTGAAACTCTAACCTTCAGTTTCACGCAAAGTAAGCGGTTTTACCCTCCGCAACATGATTATGATGTTGGAGAAGGAAAAGGCTCTTAAGCCTTTCAAGTTGCATTGTTAAAACTTTTGGTTTTGTTCTTTATCAATAAGCTATATATTAATGAACTATTGTTTAAAGGCTAGAAAAATGATTCTTCATCTGTCTCATACTTGATTATTACGTGCAAAAATATCTGTCTAGGCTTAATAGATACTATTTTGATAAGGAATTTGAAAGGAGGGAATATTTATTTTTACCCTCTGTCTAATTATTTTTTGTTGCTATATTATAGACCTAGGTTATTTGGACCATAATATTTGAGGATTATTTTTATTATTATGTTTTTAAATATAATTGTAAAATATTTAAAATATTTTTTAATTCATTAATTAGTACGTACTCTATTCTACAATAAATTTTTATATTTTTGAGTTTACATGATCGATTATTAGTGCTTTTTCAGAAGATGATGAAAAATTATTTAATTTGTTAAAGAATGAAATCATTCTTAATTTTTTTTATTTATTATTTTCTATAATATTTATGTATTTTGGGTGAATAAAATATTATTTAAATAAAATAACGATACAATATAAATTATTTGGCGAGATTCTCTTTTTGTGTTTTAAAAAATTTCAACTCTAAATTTTAAAAAAATCAACATTACTTCAATTTTTTTATTATGTACATTTTTCGAAGCAAGAATTCGCAATTTCAAAACATTTTTTGTTTATGTTAACTTCTAATTTTTTTTCAAAATGACATTTAAAATCATCATAAATAAGAAAGAATATATTAAAAAATTCTTCTGGGGTGTATTAATTCAAAATGGAATTTCTAATGTATAAAGTGTGCTTCCCAAATATTGGAATCTAGACAACCAAAACCAAGGCCTATTATCATATTGTAGATTTGTAGTACCTCATTCTAATTTTATCGACGTGAAACATGAACATAAAGGGTATGTTTGGTTCGTAAAATAATGTTTTCGATGGAGTGAAAATTTTATCATCCGAATCAAACATACCCAAAGTTTAAATAAAATTAAATAATACACTTAATTTATTTCTGTTTCTCATCATTGATTTTTTTTTTTTTTAAATAAATAGGAGTGTAGCATTTTTTTTTTTTTTTTTTGTATGGCCATTGGTTGTTGCTACGTCAATTATTGTCAACCAAATATGTTCACTCTTTAGGGAGGGGAAATGTAAATAAAAACCCCAAATTGACTTTAAATCTCAGCTCAAATCCCTGAGAATATTCTCGCCCATTTGTCACCATATTATATTATTATTTTTTTGTTTTGTCTTTTTTATATATTTAAAAAAAAAAGGGGAATCGTGAGATCTACAGGTGCAGGAGAGCAAGTATAAATACCAGTGTCACTTGCAAGAGCAACTGCCACTCTTCAGATCTGTTCTTCAAAATTCTCTGATTTTTGTTTTCCTTCTGCAGCTTCAGATCTCGCTGCAGTCACCGAGGTAAGCCGATTGGCCTTCAAATTTATTGCATTCCAGAGTTCAATTTAAGAAATTTCTAATTGCTTTTTAATTTTAATTTAATAACATGTGCGGTCACCGCAAATTGGATTGCATGTAGAAAAAGGCTAATTGGTTATGGCTGCACGGAGACCTGGTTTAATTGCTCTTTTTGATGTTGATGGCACTCTCACTGCTCCCAGAAAGGTATGCATATTGATTGGTTGTGCGCGCATGCATTTAGCTGTTGGGACTCGGAACGGAAGTAGGCTCTTTAGCTTAATTGATTTTTTTTTTTTGGGCCTCAGGCTCTTCCTGATTGTTAGTTTGAATTAAACATGTGAAATTCCCTGTGATTGTGTGCATGTCTCTTATTTGTGAATATTTATAGCATAATGGCGCCTGAATTTTAATCGTAGCTTGAAATCAATAATGTTTGTGTTGGGGGGACCTAAATGATGCATGGCCTGATTACTTGAAGTTGCTCTGTTTCTATGTAATCATTGACGGCAAAAGCCTGATATATTAGTGCAGATATTCATCTATGGTTTGCGTCTCTTCCTATCCACTACTGATTAATTTCACTTGAAATTATGTTGCATTTGATATTTAATTGGGTGGTTAAACTTTGACCCCGTTTCTGCAGGTGACTACTCCTAAGATGTTAGAGTTCATGCGGGAACTTCGGAAGGTACTTGATCATTTTCTTTATTTTCATGTTAATTTCATTCTTGATTGGGGTTGTAACTTATACCTTGTTCTTGGTCCCTTTAAAACCACATTAAAAGAAAAGGAACGCTATATGACTTGAGCATTGTGTTTTTCTCTTCCCAGGTTGTAACTGTTGGTGTTGTTGGTGGTTCTGATCTTGTTAAGATATCAGAACAGCTTGGAAATTCAGGTGACCTCCATTAGATCCTCATCTCAAATGTCAAATCATCTAAATATGATTCTACTCACTTGTGCTTAACTTTTAGAGATTCAATTTCTTTTCTGCTTGTGCAGTTATTAATGACTATGATTATGTATTTGCCGAGAACGGTCTCGTGGCTTACAAGGATGGAATATTAATTGGAACACAGGTATTATCTAAACTTGGACCCTATTATAAATATCAAGAACGATGGTGGTTGGAATGTTTTTCACATCACTTCATACTATACATTAGAAACACTTGAAACAACTCTATATTTCTGCTACTTGAATGTTGATTATTGATATGCTTAATTCAATGCACTATGTTTCTATAACTAAAACTGCTAAACTCTTTTTTATTCTTATTTTGATGATCTGACTCCATGCAGAGCTTGAAGACATTTCTTGGAGAAGAAAAACTCAAGGTTAGAATTTCCCAATTGTTTAGAAATTGTTTATTTGGGATAATACAGGAGTCATATTACGCATGCTCTCCTCTATCAAGGGCATTATCATGAATGTTAGATCTCTAAAACATTGATTAAGACAAACATATTATGTAATATTAGGTGATTGAGTCATGTCTATTGAGAATCCATGATGGAATTTAAATGAACTGTTATTGTTTGAACTTGAACTCTGTTCTTGCTCTGCAGATGCGAACAGTAGCTTAATGGTAGGCATGGCATGTAACATATTTTCCGAATGCATGTTGATAGTTAAACTTTTTTGAATTTGGGTTGAAGTACTTCTGATACATTGTGAAAATAACGCTACAGGAGTTCATTAACTTCACTCTGCATTACATTGCTGACCTGGATATCCCTATTAAAAGGTGAATAAAACTAAAAGCACTCAAATAACTCCTCATCTTTTATGGTTTTTATATCCAATTCTTTTTATTATAGGGGAACATTTATTGAATTTCGAAGTGGGATGATTAATGTATCTCCTATTGGAAGAAACTGTAGCCAGGAAGAACGCGATGAGTTCGAAAAGTATGACAAGGTATACTTCCATTCCTTAGAGAGGGAAAATAAGGAAGAGAGAAGGGATCATATCTTTTTCTCATATCGAGTGATGTGTATTTAATAGTTCTGTCTTTGTCTTTTTGTTTAGTTAATCACTAATAGAATGAATCCATAAATGTAATCAGGTTCACAACATTCGCCCCAAAATGGTCTCAGTTCTCCGTGAGAAGTTTGCACACTTTAACCTAACGTTTTCCATTGGAGGACAAATCAGTTTTGATGTAAGCAATGGTGTATGCTCTCACCAGTGTTTCTGATTATTGTTGAATGTGTCTCAGCAAACTGTTTTGGACAGGTTTTCCCTCAAGGCTGGGACAAGACATACTGCTTGAAATATCTCGATGAATTTCATGACATCCACTTCTTTGGAGACAAGACCTACAAGGTTGCCTACTCTTGCTATTATAGGATTTACTCTGGACTATTGAGCACACCATATATTTAGCAATTACTGAGCTCTATCTATCAAAATGATATTTGACCTGTATTTCTATTTTAACAACTTTCAGAACGGTACTCCATCCACTAGAGGCAATCTAATGAAAATCATGTACTGCTTTCTTTCTTTCTTTTCTTTCTAGGGAGGAAATGACTACGAAATATATGAGTCAGAGAAAACCAAAGGTCACACAGGTGAGCTTTATTTATTATCTTTGTCTGCCTTCTTTTCTTCATATACTGTCATCTGATTGTTGAATGTAGGGTAGAGCTAAAATATTTAAAACTTTTGCAAGGACTCGAGTTCTGGTGTATCTATATCTCTGATTGAAGTGAAACAAACAATTTCTCCGTATGAAAAGTAAATAAATATTTTTATAAACGGATATGGTTTAACTCCTTGACATTACGATTGTAACATATAATTTGTTTATTTTTTTACCAGTTACATTTTGGTTGAACTCCTTCTCATTACAATTTAAACATAGTATTTGTTTATTTTTACCAGTTACGAGCCCCGACGACACAATGACCCAGTGTACAGCTCTTTTCCTGAGCAAGTAGGATGGATGATTATTCCTCCATTTTAGTGTTGTATTCCGCAGCGGACTATATTTGATCTGTAGACAGAAAATGAATAAATAGTCCCGGATTTTGGCATGCTTTTGCCTGAGACCATTAAGTATTGGGGGTCTGTATATCCATTCTTTATTTCTCAGGCGTTCAACATTTATCTTCTTTAATCTTTTTGTTGTAGCTTTTATTACGCAAGGTAACCCATATTATTATTCATACAGTCAAACACATGTACCTAATATTATACTACCTCCGTTCCAAAACTACTTTCACACTTTCCTTATTTGGACGTCCAACTCTTCTTTCACACACCTAAAAAGGAAATTTTTTACACTCACAAAAGTCAATAAAATACATTTTTTCTTATTTTATTATTTAACGTTATACTAACATACTTACTTTTTTTTTATTCGCGTGTCCGGAACTACTATCCGGGACGGAGGGAGTAGCAATAAATAAAAGGGTGTTTTACATATTGGTTCAAAAAATCACTATATTTACAAATTGGTTCATAAAAATTTGCACGGAATTGTTTTTTATGTTTGCACAGAAGTTTTTTTTTTTTTTGCACATAAACCAATTTGTAATTTGTGCGAATTTGTTGAACCATTTTGTACTTTTTTCTAAATAAAATCATGGCAATTTGGTAAATTAAATTAAAAAGACAAAGTTACAGCAAATTTTACCAAAGTTTCGGAGTTCTTTTACCATTGAGTTTTAAGTAAATAGTGCACAATATCAACGCAGTGCATACAATCTACACCAAAAAAAAAAAAAAAGTTTGACTGTTGTATTTATGTACATATTTAATAAATTAAATGGTGCGTACAATCAATCCTATACAAACTTGGAAGTCATATATAACATAAATACATTTGCTTAGAATACTTACGCGTGAGCTCATTCAATCATACTGGGAGCACACCTTCAGTGGTTGGGCTGTCGTCGGAAGGAGAGTCGGTGGAGTGACTCTTAGGTCTACTCATCATCCGGGAAAATCCATAACCAAGTGAGCTTCCACTGGTTTCACACAGCTGCACACATTTTCTTAACATTACAACTCACACTTCCATGTCCATGTCGCTATCTCTAGAAACTCACTATATGATTAACGGTGTGAATAATTGCTCACCTCTGTAAGCTCAGAGAGATGGCGAGATCTGAACTCGTTAATTGTAGCTGCTATCTCCGATGTTGGCAACTTAGCCTGGAGTAGGAAGAAGCTAGTATTGATTATAACAGAACTGGGAGCATAGTGTGCATGCAAATGTTGAAGTGGTTCTGGTTATATTATGCATATTATGAAAATAAAATCAAATTGTATCAATAAAACAATAATGTCTTAATGTCCAAACATGTCTGAAATACTGAAATAAGAGTCAATAAAGAAAGTTTATATTTAATAAGCATGAGGGTGAAATTATGTCAAATCAACAGTCGATATACTTACTTGTGCGAGGACAGCAGCTGCTAACTGCAAACTGGGTTCCAAAGTCTCGGGAACAACCTGAAACAATTTTGTAACTTGTAATTAACTAATTATAATTTAATTAATTTACGTATGAATGACGAATTTTTACTAGACTAAAAAAAACTTGGAAGGTATGAATTAACCGAAGCAGAAAAATTAATACTGAAAAAGTTGAAGAAAGATACCGCTGTTGCGCCAGCTTTTTCCAAGTTGAGTCCATGATCAACATCGTGAGCACGCACAAATGTTTTAACATTGGGAAAGGATTTGCTCAAAGCCCAAACAGTTCTGTAATTTGCTCCTGGACTATCTAAAGTTACTACAGCAGCAGATGCTCTTTCAGCACCAATTTTATGGAGGACCTGAAACAATAAAATAAAGTTAGCAAGGCAATACCCTTTTATTGTAAATGAATCATTATGAGATTTGACTATTTTAGTCACCTCTCGACTACCAGCATCACCAAAGTATACAGGGAGGTCAAGTGAACGCCCAAAAGTAACTCGGTCACTGCAATGATTAAAGTTGAATATGATTAATTAACTGAAGCAGAAACTAAGCCTGTTCATGCAAATTGGCCTGTTACATGCAAGTCAAATTTATATATCACAACAAAAAATCATCTTTTTACCTCAAGTTACATGCAAGTCAAATTTATACATCACAAAAAAATAGTTTCCTACTAGTTGGAAAAGTGTATAAATGTACAATATTATAGATCCACTATAGATCCTTAGAGCCATGAACTCTGACCAGTACAGTGTGTATCTGACCTCAATTGAAAACTGAAGACTGAAGAGTAATGGCAAGAATGAACTGGTGAACAAGGAAAAGAGAATCAAGTGGTCACAAAACTTACCACGCCTCAGGTAAAAACAAGAAAATTCGAGAATCAACATTGATTGCACATCTGGTTTACATACCATATCCAAAATGGTATATAATTTGTAAAGGAAAATACTGCATTGTGATACTTTGATAAAAAACTGACTCTCATTTTTCTAGTCCTTATCTCAGGTTCCCCATGATAACGACAAAGACCTTTCTACAACTATTCAACTGCAAAACACAAACAGGGAAATGTTGCGTACCTCCTGACATCAAGTGCCACAAATGGAATCAATCTTTCAGAAAGTAGCTGGGCGATAATCTGTAAGTTTCAAAATGAAAATTAGAAGCATCAAATGACAAAGAATAATAAATTTAAATTGATGCAGTGTGTTGATAATAATTGATTAAAACATTCAATAAAACATAAATGGGAGATTGTTCAATACCTGCCCAACACGCCCGAAACCACATATAATAATGTGATCTTGCAAATCATCTGTCTGAACAATTCCAAAAGAAGAAAATTAGTACACTTCCCTCTGACTATCCTATGAGCACATGAACTAATGCATTGCTATCACAGCCACATTATTCATGCTGAGTCTGCTGATCAACTGATCTGGACATGCCAGATCGGGTAGCAAAATATTGAGCTGATAATGGAAAATATGTATTTATATCAATGTAACTCTTAAGAAAACTGAGCAAGCTCAAATAGTTATCAAAACACTTTAGCATGACTTCACAGCTAAAGGTTTTCAACTCACCTCACTTTCAACTGGTAACAGACTTCGAACATCATGCAGCTCAAAGCGAGAGGCAAGGAATTGGCCTCCGGCAGCTAACCATGGAGTCAGGGCCATTGAAATCCCAACCACAAGAAACAGCAAAGAAGACAACTCTGGAGACATTATACCCTGCCAAAGAGGCCCAACCAATTAAAAATTGGTTCATAATAATTGGCCCTATCAATCAACATTCTGATTGCTTGCACCCCTTATTATTTGAGCTCCAGTAAACCATTGCAAATAGAGATGCAGAGAATTATGCAATTCTTAATCTTTTAATCAAAAAAATGTGTTGCTGGTGGAAATGGAGAAAATTAGGGTCTGCCAGAGTTTCAGTGCCACTAGCTTCAAAGTCATAGCACAAGAGTTAGGAACTTAGGATGTGGTTCCACTTCCACCAAATGTTGAATGAATGAAACACATTCTACACCAGCAAACATTGCTTCATGGGATTTATTTGCGAGATAAAGTTTTGATGAACATGAGACGAGTAAGCAGAAAAAGGCAACATATATAACTTGTTAGAGAACCTGATTAACTGCTTCACCAAAAGCTACAAATGCAAATTCACCACCAGGTGCAAGTAGAAGACCAACTCTTATCGCTGCTACAGTTGAGATGCCAAAAAGTTTACCAACAAGTGCCACCAACATAGTTTTTCCAGCAATCAGAAGCCCTAATGTTCCTGATATAACTGGGAAGTTTGAAACTAGAAGTTTTGGATCAATGGACATTCCAACCTGTGAACAAAAAAAAAATTCTGTGAGATAAAGGCACAATACTAAAACTCACTATCAATTGATGAAGCACAATCAAGTGGATTATTCAAATGAAAGATAGAAATTCACAGAATAGAGATCTCAGAAGCTACAGAACAGAAAGCAATAGTTTAATAGACTATAATATAACCGAAGAATAAGTCATCAAACACGTTTTCAAGAATTTCAAGAGCTGAAGAAAATGAGTTGTAAACTGTAATCTAATGGCCATTGACTTCTACAATCACTCAACAAGAGAGTTTTACCGTCATGAAGAAGAGGCCCAAGAGAAGGCCACGGTATGGAGCAATATCAGATTCAACCTGCAATGAGAATTCTGTTTCTGCAAGAAGCAAGCCTGCCAAAAATGCTCCTAAAGCCATGGAAAGGCCAGCCTGTTTTTGGATAATGAATCGAATATCTTAACATCATTGGAACTATTATGATGAACAATAAGCAATTAACTAAGAATAACATGAGTTCTCCTACCCTGGCAGTTAGTAGACTAGTTCCCAAGATGACAAGAAGAGTGTTTGCAGAAAAAATTTCAGCATTTTGATTCTCTGCAATTTGTTTATAAATTGGGCGAAGCAGCTGCACAAGGAAGAAAAAGAAGAAATTAATTTTGTCAAGTTAGATAAAAACCTAAGAGCATACAGTGGGAGCAAAAGCCAGCTCCCTGAGACATATGACATGAATAAATGTCATTAGCTCTTGGCACGAGATAAGCCAAATACTTGGACCAAATTTCTTATAAAATGTGACTGTGGTCTCTAGTTCAAATGATAAAGCCACCATCAGGAGCATAGTATCTTCAGCCGTGCCATGGAGAATCATACTTACCAAGCGTCCTCCAGCAATAATGACAGAGATGGCAACAACTGCCTTAACAGCAGCCAACCCAAGAGCTTCTGCAATAGCTTGGAAACCAATCTGAAACCACAAACTATATCTTAAAATCAGTTGCAATAGGGAGAAGAATTTCAGGATATTCCAGTGTGAAAGTCAAGCACACAATACAAGTAGTTAATGATTTTAAACAATTTGAAATCTTTTGAATTTCAGGATTAGAATGACAATAACTGTAGAACAAAATTGTTTACCCCTCCTTTAGATGATGTTGGCGATATAAGGGGTATCAGTATAAGCAAAACGACCACAGCCAAATCCTAGAATGCACAAAGAAATTGCATAAGCAGCTGCCAGTCTAAATAAACAAAAGTCAGGTGAAATGGGTTATAGTTACTACATGGATGGAGCCCCTAAAATATTTAGGGTAGCGAAAGTACTGCAACGAAGAAACTGAAACCCATGGACTACCTGGAAGAGCAACACAGAAAAAGTTGCACGTCCATGGCGTGAAGTGCTCTCCCCACGTTCCTGCAGTACCTGAACATGTATGGCGAATATGGTTTTACCTGCCTCTGTTGGACAAAGGGTCTCAAAAATTATATATATTATTTTGAAAATAAATATAAATAGAAGTATGCAGCTGACTTTCAAAAATGAAGAAGATTTAACAGAAAAAGTAAGGGGGAAAAGAATTTTAAGCGGGTCAACACATTTTCAACAATTAGATGAAAAATCGAGGATGTTTACCTGGAGAACAACAGCGGTTGAAGACAATGCAAGGCCATTGCCGATGACAATTGCAGCTGGACCAAGTTGCCCAGCAACATAATGAGCAAGTAAGCCAACAACCGCAGCTGTTACCAATACCTGTATTTGTTTATGTACGTTAGAAAATGAAACAGCGCATTTGAGCTATAACATCCTAGCTAATAAGAGCCCAACTATTAAAAAAAAAAAAAAAAGTGCTTTAGCAGTTTCGAGTCACCTGAGTGGTGCCCAATCCAAAAACATATTTTTTCATGGAACTTAGTCTTTCAACAGAGAGCTGCAGGAAAACAGAAGTTGAAGGTCATCTTCCATGGACATACAGTGGTTCAAGTTGAAAAGAAATCTTTCACATATCCAAGATTGGCATTGGCTTCTACCTCAAGGCCAATATTAAACAGTAAAAAGACAACTCCAAACTCCGCTATGGCCTTAGTTCCATGCACATTACGTATAATAGAGAGACCATAAGGTCCAATCAAGATTCCAGCAGCCAAATATCCAAGAACTGGACTGCCTACAATTGAAGGACAGAAGATTCAACACCTAGAATTTGTTGCATACAAAATTTAGAGTGGCAGTGTGGAAAGGGCTCCTGTCGCATACTAAAAATGCTAGCTTCCAGAACAGCAACAGCAAAAACAAAAAACTTAGAGATATGGCATGCGGAAAAAGTTATTGTTCCATACAAACAAAATAGCAATTCGAAGGCCACTTTCATGTTAAGAAGTTAATTTGAAACTGCTTTATGCATCAATGAAACTGATTTATGTGTACTAAGCTTGCATGGGCTAGGATGCAAAAACACATATCCCATTTACCTCCAGGAATTTTTTGGAATAGGGGCACAAATATAACACTTGCAAGTAGTAGCCACACCATATCAAAGAGGGAACCTTCCTCCTCATTTATCTGAAAAATAAGATATTTGTTTGAATTAAAAAACTGAGGCAAATTCATGTCACACTGCACAAGGGAGTTCCTCTTATATCTAGATTAAACAAGTAAAAGAAATTATCTGAAGTCATGCCTCTTGATGAGGAAGCATCTCTATTAGTTTTTTTATTTTTTGAGGAAGCTTTCTTATGTTTCTGACCAGAGGTCTTGTGGTAGTTGATACTTCATCCATACTAGTGGTGATGATGTCTGGCTGCTGAAAAAACTGAGCCAAGTGTTCACCCCGTTTGGCATAAAAAGCAATTCTGCAATATATTTCAGCAATTATGGTCATTATGTTCTTTTAATCAATTAACTAAATAAATTGAATGTTGTAAGAAGCCAATGGGAATTCTTCAGGAGAAACAAAAATCATACCCAGCTCCAACAAGTAGTGAACCAAACACCAGCGTTGGCAATTGCTTTCTAGCAGACTCCACAAGACCACGGAAAACTGAACCTGGTGTGAACTCTTCTTCATCAGCAAAAGAGAAAAATGAAGCAGGAAAGAACCGGGATGATTTCTTCAATAATGCCTTTGGAGAACTAGAGGGAGAACCCTCCCGTGTCGATTCTTTCTGCATTTCCTGAACTTTGCTTTGAATAGTTTTTAATTTCTCTGCATCAGATTCAGTGTCATTTGACAAGTCCACACTCACTTTTTCACTCTCTATGTCACTTTCATCAGACATATTTGGTTCCTTTAACTGGCTATCTGGCAAAGGTTCAAGTACTTCTGCAGCCTCAAGTGGCACATCCAAGTCTTTCTTGATATCACCATCTGCAAAACCTTCTTCAGATACGTCCACAAAGGCAGTCCCCTCAAGTGCAGAATCTACACTATCGACATTGACAAGTGCAAGGTTCTTCTCTGCTCTCTGAAGAGCAATCTCAGCATCGTCAACACGTTGTGCAGCCTCAAGTTCATTTGCAACAGCTTTCTCTGCTAAAAGCATTATGTTTGCTACTTCTTCTTCTGCTTTAGAAGCATTAGTTTGAGCTTGTTCAGCAACCTGATTCAACCTATCTACTTCCTTTTGCAACTCATCTTTTTTGTCTTGAACCCTTCTTAGCTCAGCTTCGCAATTTGCTAAATGATCTTGACACTCTTGTATGTCCTGCTGAGCAGCCAACAGTGCTTCCTCTTCACTTAATTCTTGACCTACACTTTCATTCTCCGAATTGCTTTCTTTAGAAGCTTTAGGAAACCCATTATTTTCATTAACAATTTTTAGTGAAGCAACAAACACTTGGAGTCTTGCGTCAGCCAAAGAAAGTGCTAATGTAGCCTTCTGGACACCTTCTTTGGCAATAGCTTCTTCATTTATAATCTCTTGTATGTTACTAAGGGCATCATTTACATCAGTCCAAGCATTTGTAGAGTCATCCTTCAATGCTATTGCAGCTTCTGATATCCTCTGGGCTTTCTCCTCAAACATTGAACTGTTATGTCGTGCAATTTCCAAATCTTTCAATGCTTTCTGTAATAATTCTCTTAGTTCATCCAAACTAGGAGTCTCTGTGCTGCCTTCTGCCTCGTCTATTTTATCAATGGGAGCATTAGACACAGAGCTAGCATCCCCATTATTATTCTCAATGATTTCCGCCTCTCTGTCATCTCCATTTATGTAAGCTACTGAATCATTTCCCTGACAACGTGACAGACCAATATGCTTCGAAATTTTGAAATTGTTGCTGCTGTTATAAATGGAAGAACTATCAAAACTACAGTACCACAAACATAAATTATCTTCCCTGGGAATCCTTCGAACATTAGCACTAGCACAACACGTATGTTTTTTTTTCAACTTTTTTGGTGAATTTGCTCTAAAGACAAGCCTTGGATCTCCATAAAGTTTACAGTGGAAACTCCTATGTTTCAAACTTGTACTCAAATTCATACATACTACTGCCCTGCAAGCTGCAACTTCACCTCCATGAATTACATTTGGCTGAGATAGGCCAGAAGAAACCTCCATTCTAATTTAGACAGGTTGTGTCAATACATATTCAGAAACACACTCACTTCAGATAAACCTGAAAAGAATAAAGAAGTAAACATTACGGAACTATATTAGACAGATGATAAACATAAGCATCTCTAACTTGGACCGCCATCAAACCCCTGCAACAATTAATGGAAATGCATTGTACATGAACTAGCGCCCAAGCCTTCAAATGCAACAATATAAAAGCATACTTGTACGTCTTTCATCTTCTCAGAAGTTTGTTAATAAACACATAGCAGACAATAAGTGCATCTCTTTAAACAGACATTTAAACATCCACATGCCACTTCTGCACATAAATGCATGTACATATTGATACAGCGGGCATTTACATATTCAAGCTCACTAAACATCAATTACAGTGCAATCATCACAATTTCCATCTCGCATAACTCCCATGGACGCGACATCAAACTCTAGGCGGCACGAAATAACACCGACGAAATCCACGAAACTAAACACAAAAGTGTAGATTAGAAGCAAACACAGCTGACATAAACTATCAAGTACAAATGATCAATTTCTGGATACTCCAAACAAGTATTAAGTACTACAAATTACATCATCACGCAGTGAGTATGATAAATGAAGAGTAGAACTAACCTGGAGATATACTCGAAATCTCGAGCTGGGTGAAAATGGAGAAGCAAGTTCAAAAGGGAAAATCAATTGGGACCGGAAGACTGGTGGTGGTGGTGGAACAAGTGACGGAAATGATAACGGAGTTTAGTTTCAGCTGTGAAATCCGAACGGCGGGTTTGACGGCGTTGCAGAAAAATGGACGTTTAATATGCAATGCATATTGCTAGGCGAATGGATAATAAATAAATTAAGAAATAAAAATGAGTGGAGCCCGTGAAATCTTTTGCTATACACATCTTCACAAAAATACTTCACTTAAGTTTAACTTTAAAAAAAAAAAAAAAGCATCTGCAGTTCTGCACGACCACACCTCAATATTTTCCAAGTAAGTTGACAATAAATTAACAGTATGGTGTAACTTTAATGAGTTGACAAAATAAATCCTCTATCTGTTCCGCAGGAATTTGCACATTTTTCTTATTTGGACGTCCCACACAAATTTGCACACTACTAAAAAAGAAAGCATTGATTTACGTGCACACTCACAAACATTTACACATATTTACCCATATACCACTACTTTATATATAAAACTATTTTTTCTTAAAAAATATGCCGTCCCGTAGGGTGCAAATTCCTACGGGACGGAGGGAGTAATAATTATAATTTTGGTATTGTCGTCTTTCATTGGAAGTTTATAACACAAACAAAAAGAAATGTGAAAATTTTGTATAAAATTGTTTATGAATTTTTTTATACTCTTATTTGATATTCTAAAATAAAAATAGTTTTATACTAAGTGTATCTTGAACTATTTTGATAATCCGTTCCATACTTTCACTGTATAATTCTCATTTATTTTTTTTAAAATTTTGATTTTTTTATACTATTCTTATTAATTTTTTATTTTTTTTATTATATTACTTATATTTTTATTTTTGTCTTAATCTATATGCCAAAAACTAGGGGTGGCAAATCGTGTAATCGTGTCGTTTATCTTGTCGACACGATAACGACACGACACGATAAGGTGAAACACGAACACGACACGATAAGACATAGGTAAACACGAACACGAATATTTTCGTGTCAACACGACACGACACGATAATGACACGAAAGTTTATTTATCAATTTTAAAAAATTAATAATTAAATAAAAACACGAAACGACACGATAAGGACACGAAAATTAATAAATTTTATATTTATTATCAATTTTAATATTAATATATTTAATATTTTGTATTTAAAATTTATTAACGTGCTACTATCAGATACATATTAGTAATGTATATCAGATCACTAACAGATTAACAGATTGTTAAAGGGTTAATGGGTCATCTGTTAATTTTATCGTGTTTAACAGGTTGACACGACACGAAATATTCGTGTCCTTATCAGGTCGACACGATAAGGACACGAACACGATAAGCCTAAACACTAACCCACAATTTTCGTATCGTTTTCGTGTCGTGTTATCGTGTCGTATACGAAATTGTCACCCCTACCAAAAACAATAAAAAATATATACTAAGACGGAGGGAGTATAAAAATTTGCGGAATAAGTTATACACTATCATTAGCGTAATGTTGGCTTAAGAGACGGCATAAAAGTAATGCATATTGAAAATTTTAATTTGTATGCTAAAAATTCTAATTTTGTGAAAAATCTAAAGATTATTTATATATTGGTTCAAAAAAATAATTATATTTATAAATTAATTTAAAATATTTGCATAAAAAAATAGCTATAAATTTATTTTTTATTTGCATAGAATCAATTTGTAATTAGTGTCAACTTTTAAATTATGTTGTAATTTTCCCAAAATTCAAAATCAATTCCTAAAAAATATATGGGTGAGAATTGCATATTTGCATGTTGATGATGAGTGTTACTCTGTAAAAATACAGTATATTAATATATGTGCAAAGACACTTAATTAACCATGCATGATATTTTCCATAAATGTACATACAAAGAACAAACAAATTGTACAAAAGGTTTAAAACATACACAACCACATGAATATTACAACGCTAAACGTCTTCAATATATATAATTGTGCATCAATAGCCAAAACTGAAACAAAGAATTCACATGAAACGAAAAAAAAAAAACTCATAATATGCAAGAAAAGCAATCCCAAATAAGTTATCTAGGACTCTTCTTCTTTTGTCTTCTCAGATTCATCATCATCATCTTCTCCAGCTGCTTCCTCTTTTTCCTTTGCCTCCTCTTCTTCTTCGTCATGTTTATCCTCTGCTGCCTCCTCGGCGGGCTCGTCACTGGGCTGGTCGACCGTGATGGGGGCAACTTCAGCAGCCTCGGTGCTGGCACTCCTTCTATGGGTGGCATTGAGGACATGCTGGTAATTTCCTTTCTCCATAAAGAGCTGCTGGAAGTGGTGCTTGCAGTAAAGGATGCCATCAAGAGCAGCGTAGGATGAGTGTGTGAGGGGGCAACCCCCATGAGCACACTTGAAGCATGACTTGTGGAATGATTCTCCCTCCATAGTCACCTGCACTTAATTTCAACTCTTAATTGCAACCTTTTGTCCTTTTTTTTTTTAAATGAAATTTATACATATGAAAGTTTTCTTGATTTATTTATTTAATGAGATGTGATGGATGATAACAACAAACCTTCTCGAGGGGGTACACAGTCTTGTTGCAAGCTGGGCATTTGTCTACGGTGCCAGAGAATAATGCTGAGAGCTTGCTGGGTGCCCTTGTCTGCATTTTTTGTATATATAATTTACCAAGCAAAATTATTTAAGTATTAATCTTTGGAAGAGAACTGATTATTTGGTCTGGCTATTAAGCATAAAATCAAGAATTGATGAACATTTGACTATGTTCTGTCTGTGTACAGAAATTGTTTTTTTTTTTTTTTTGTGATGAATCATCCATAAATACTTACCAATGAATTTTCCCTCTCTGCCTTTGCTGCTCAAACATGCATCAAAAGCCAATGAACAATCATCAAACACAAATAATGTGGATTTGGATACTTGTGATGAAATTTCGAGAAAAAAAAAAAGAATATCTTACAAGCTTGAAAATTCTTGCTAAAATTTCCGGACTCCTTGTAAAGTTGTTCAAAGTGAGTCTTGCAGTAGAGAATCCCGTCCATGGAGGAGTAGTTACTCATCTGCAATCAAACATTAAAAAAGGATCCAATCATCTTACTACGTAGATCCGAAGATTAAACCAATTTTTCTCCCTAGCTAGATGTATAAAAATCGACACAAGAAATAATAAAAACTTGAATAAGAAATTGATCTCCAATAATATTCTACATTCTTGCCACAAAAATAAATGTCACAAGGGTCCCTGAAAAGTTCGGTAGAAAAATTGATCCCCTGGAATATCTCCAAATTTTACTTATTCAAAGCATTTTGATCCACAAATTTAATAAAAGAAGACCAATTCAGATCCATGCAGCAAGAAATCATGAAATGGCTCCATACTTTGATGACAAAGAATTAACGAACTCCCAGCAACAGAGGCATGCATGGATACGTGAGTGATTAAGGAAGAAGAAAATATACCACAAGGGTGCCCTTGCAGTGGCTGCATTTGAAGCACGATTTATGATAAGTAGCTCCATCAGCAGACAACAAATCGACAAAGTAAACAGTTTTGTCACAAGCTTTGCACTTATCCAATGTTCCTGTGAATGATGCCATTTTGCAATCACCCCAGAGAGAATCTCAATAACTTGTTCAGGCCTATATATGCAGATCAAAAATGGAACTGCAATTTCTGATCTTCTGGCCCTTGTGCGAATTCGACTATTGAGACTAAAGAAAAATTTTCTCTTCAACAGAAGTGATTTTATACCGTTTCTAACAATTAAAAAAGCTTTTTTCTATCTTGAGATGTCTCGAATTCGTGTGGTGGAAGGAAAATCGGACACGTGATTGGAGATCCCAAAATTCTTGAGTCTAACGAGGGATTGTTAATATTGTGAAATTAATGGACGTAATCCGGAAAATGTGGAGAGGAATTTATTTGACTCCCTAAAGTGGGAATGGGAAATGGAGGGTGGAAATTGTTTGGAATAACTTTTTTTTTTTGGGTGGTAGTTAAGTTAGTTGGTAACTATGATTTGTGTTTTTCACCTCATTTTACGCTGGCAAGGGTTTCCTCTTACATTTATTACTTGTAGCATTTTAATTTTTGTTTTATTTATTTTGATTATATCCGTAATATTAATTAATAACTATCTAGTTATTATTTGCACATCTACATTATTTATTTGTCACAAAAAAAAGATGTTTATCATTTCTTTCATTCTTGTCTTCAAATGTGGGTTCTTTGAATTTAATCTTCTGGACCTTGCAATTGTTCTTTCTGCACAAGGACCACAACTTTCTTTGTTCTCCAGTAACTTAATTGATAGGTCGGTCCTTAATACTTCTATGTATAACCATATATACCATTTTGCCAAAATGGGTATTCTAACCAAAGCTACTGGTTTCCTTTTTTCTTTTAGCAAATTGTGTCCCCCACCGTTCTCTCTGTATAAATATATACTAGTATTTACTTTTACATTTATCTATCTTTCTTTCCACATCACATCTCCACACCTCACTACATATTAAATATTATATTCCTTACAACTTTTTAAAAAAAAAATGAATGGCTTAGATTGGAACAAAATGAGTATTAAAACGTAAATTCAGAATTCCTAGAACTTGGCTAAGTCTTGGTATGCTTGCACATTTGGAACTCCTTGGAGTGGATTGGTTCGAGACTTCTAGTGAATTGGCAATATCTCTTAAATTAAAATTAGCTTTAATTGAATGGCACAGTTTGCATCCCAGAAAAGAATTAGTATATATTAAAAAACTGAAATACATGTGATTAATAATTAACAAAGAAATGGAGAGACCAGTGAAAACTTAAAAGTTAGTTTACCAAAAGCTATTGGACTTTGAGAAACACGACTTTACTTTTTTAAGAAAGGCAGCAGTAATAATCGAGATGGTCTATGCAGTTGACTTCAGATCACTTATACTTAAACATTACACTCAGCAGAAGATACATTTTAAGTGATGGAAGATATCCATTATGATACATCTGATACTCGTGAGACATGTCTGCAGTTACCACACATGTCTCTGTGTGTCTTTACCTGTCATTACATAGAATAAACTTCAACCAACGTAAATGAAAATTAATAAAGATCTAACACATGCAACCTGCAAGAAATATTCATGATTGAAAAATAAATTGAACTCTCACCATTGAAAGAAGCCAAAGAATTCTAACTCAACTTTAAAAAATTTGATAGTTCACAGCAACAGCAAAATTGAAATTGACATTGGAGCCTAATTCCAACTTACATTGACCTCTATTCAGAAGAAAATAATTGAAACTCCCATTGTGAAGCATCCCACAGCAACCCAAGGACTCAGTCTCTCACCTGTGCATCAAATTATGGAACATAAGTGAAAATTTTAGTTTAACGGACATCAGTTAATCAACCAAGAACAAGAAAAGCAGTTTCAGCAAATTAATGACTTATGTCTTCTGAATTCATAGAGCAAAAACGGTGAAACATATGGAGATCTAAAAATAGGTGAAACATATATGCTTAGAACAATTACAGGATGATGCTCCTACATGGGAGCAGATTATGGCAAGCAACTGTTAACCATTCAATCCTGTATGAGCTTATTAGTTATTTTGCAATTAAGAATTGGTTAACATATGTTTCTAAAACAAAAGAACTGTTTATACACCAGAATCTCAGTTTCTAAAAGAAAAAATGTTAAGCTTTTCAGAAGGTTCCTGCTTATATCCATCCTAGTTCTTATTAGGCTTGTGCTGGAGGATTGCAGGCAAAACCCAAGACATACTCTCGCATGTCATTAACCACATCATGAACCACAAATTCACTCGAAACAAGCATTGTACACTTGCAGTTTAGTAAGTGATACCTATTCTAGCAGCCTTCCAGAAGACACCTCGGAACCTGTCACATTAGGAACAAATCAGAATTCAGATGAAATTAGGCTCCACGATAAAAAGGCTGACGCCAGATAGGATATGTGGATTGATCCTTAAAATCATATAAGAAAAACAAACAATGGTGAGGCAAACACATGAAATTCTCTTCATTGTCACTTAAAGCCAAATAGTTATAAATTTGTGCAAAAAGAGGTGGACGGATCCTGCAATTTACTCTAGTGTCATTCAAATAAATGCAATAACCAATAGAGGAAACTTTATCTACTAAATTATAAAGTATGCCAATTGTAATGTTCACACAATATTATTTCTGTTAAATATAGATTTTACAGGTAAAACACGAGCATAGTCGAAAAAAACACATACATGCATAACTCCGAAGATTTAAACCGACTCACTTTATTATCACTTTCCACTCACCACTCTATTTTGATTCCTGGTAAATATAAATTTTATAGGTAAAATACATGCAGTGTCAAGTGCTCAATGAGAAAACCACTCCACAAATTTAGACCAACTCGCTTTATTATCACTTTCGTCACACGACTGTATTTTGAATAGAGCATCAGGTTGATCATATCTGTCTAAATAATTGTCAACTTTTAGAAAGCCGCACCCTAAGGTGCTAGGAGAAATTACAAGACATCAAAGAATAAGACAGTGTTATACCAGGGAAACATCACATTTTGGGTTCTCATAAACTTCTATATGAATTTTTTATCTGATATTATGTAAATTAGGTTATCCATCTTCAAATGAGCTGGTTACTGATACTACTGCATAATGATGATGTATATATGGCTCCCAAAAATATAAGTTTAAAGAATACCGTACCAAATGAGCCTTACCCAGTTCTCTGTTCAAGAAGAGCTGGAAACTGAATCTTCACATATGTGCAGGCACAGATGCCTAGCAAAACAACTGTGAGGAATGAATGGAAATTGAAGAGCGCTGACTGAAAATTCATTAACAAGAATATCAGTGCTCAATTCTTATTTGAAAACGAAATTCACTGTACAAAAGATATCATCAACCCAAAACATCTTACCATACTTAGATCACCCTTGATTCGATACTTTCAAAGCACTGCCAGTTTGTCTACAAACACCAGACAGTGTCATTAATTCATGGCATGCCAAATATACATATATCTCTGAGATCAGAACAAAATAAAATAAATCAACAAAAAATTCTGCATCATACGCCAACCATTATGATGGGGTATACATTTGAGTTGAGTTAAAAATAATCCCTTCTGCAATTTTCACAAAACGGAACCGATAAATTATCGTTTTAATTCCTTGCAAAATAACCCCAAGCAATTCTCATGGTTCTCATTCTTCAAACGTTTAATGATAAAAGAGGCATAACAAATCGGGACATTCGAATTCTTCTTCGAAGAAAAAATTACAGACCATAAACGCAACATGCAGCAGCTAAAAACACTAAATTATATGCATATCGGCAATGTGGTTGTAGAATTTTAATAACGTAAAAGTAAAAACCCTAAGTAGTGAGTTGCATGATTTTCCAATGATCAGTGCATTGCGCACTCACAAATCATGAATTTCACCGAAAACAAACAAACAGGACTGGAATCCAATCGATTTGATTTGTTTTCCAGAACACAGTATTGACAATTAATAAGAGGGATTACCAAAAATTGGAAGCGGTGGTTCCAGTTATGACTGAAGATCTGAGTTTCTATATCAAAAGATTCAAAACCACTCCGAGGGAGACGAGCGAGAACTTCAGTTCGTGGGCTAGCGAATCATGGTCTGTCAAGGATCATGGGCCAGGATACAGAGTCTTGGGCCCCCTTAAAGACCTTCCGTGTAAAATCCTCCCTCTGAAAATTCTTTATAAATTTCTCCGCCTATATTTATAACCGTTGGTGGCGAGTCACGTGACTCATGTTACTTCAGAGGGCTCTGAAAATTTCACATATTTAAAAATAAGAATATTTTATTTTAAAAAATTTCATTTCAAAATTTTTATTCTATATATTTTTTTAACTTTTATGTCTTAAAAGAACTGTAAATTGTTGAGAGATGAAGACAGTATATTTAATAATAATATCCATACCATATTAATTACCTCAAGATAAATCTTTAGCCCAGCTAAGAAATCCATTCCCTCAGTTCGTAAACAATTAGGGCAAGTTAGTAAGATAATGACTTATTTTTACTATTTATTGCACTTTAAGAATTATATTTATAATTTTAAAATTGTTGCAAAAAGAAAGATCTTGGGCAATTTTAAAATAAAATAGAAGGACAAAAAGTTTTTATGTCCATAATTTATAAGCGTTTAATTTTCGTCTAAAAAAATTTAATATTTTCAGTTGCATTCCATATATAACTTTTTAATTGTCAAAATTTTATCCTATTTTTATAAAAAAAAAAATATATCATTTTAATCACATAAAAGTTACTACGTGTTATCGAATTTGCATTTTTTAAACAAGTTGTTAACATGGAGATATGTGTATATTTTTAATACTACAAAATGAAATTTTTAAAAAGCTAAAATTCTGGTTTTCAAAATTGAAATTAAATTTAAAATTATCAAATATTAAAAAAACTATTGAATAATAATTAAAATCCTAATCAAACAAAAATTCTAGGAAAAAAAGAAGAAGCAAATCTTCAACTTTGGCGAGCAAGAACACGCAGAAAGCATCCATCTAAAAAGGTAAATCGAAAAAAACAACTGATGTAGTTTAATTATGACCCGTAATTTTAGTAATAACATACACAAACTTTTAATATATTACATAATCAAAAGAGATGAAAGTCACATTTCTAATGAAATCATGCTTATATCTTCAACGGCGCTATATCATGGTGGCAATACCACTTGCTGGCATAATATGATATCCGAAATCGTCTTCCCATGCCGATCAATTCTTCTGGAGCAGTTGACTCCACCATCCAAAATGTTTCGGACAACAACATTCAGAGAGTGGATTCCTCTGGCCTCGTAGATTTCAACCTTAACATGTTCATCAACCCATGTGTCTCTTTTTTCTATATCTTTCGAGTCGGGGAAGGATGATGGATTTAAGAGAGGTGAGAGAACATCCTTCACCCAGTTTGGAGTCACAATCATCTTAAGCCTCCGAATATCAGGAGGATAATGTGGAATGATGGAGAAGTTGATGTCGTTTCCTTTGTCCCCTGCCCTGCTATGAGCCACGTCATAGAGGGGGATCTTTTGCCCAGCTGGAGCTGCTGAGGGCAGAGCTATTGATTCTTTGGCTGAGCTCTCTGTAGTTTCTCTTGGTGAATCTGATTCATCATAAGCACGTTTATACTTTGTGTGGACAGCAATAGAGCTGACTGCATTGTTTGTGGCTACAGAGGTTTGCCAACGAACGTGTTCACGCCCTACCTGCATGACAAAGATCTGTCATTGAATATATTTTTATATTAAAAGATTCACAAACTGTTAGAGAGTTTTAACCAAAAATCTCAGAGAGAGAGAAAGAGAGACGGAGGGAGAGGTACCAATCCCTTGTCAAGAAAAGTCTCTTTCTTGCATCCGGTGCTGCGTTTAGTGAATAAAAAGTTAAGACAAGATAAAGAACTAAAAGTATATATGCAACAAATCAAATGGGGTGTTGAAATTGAGAAACCGTTGAGATCCAACTACCATAAGGAATATCTCCTTGACGACTACTTCTGAATATTGGCTATTGTAAGATTCCATGCATTTACACTGAGAGTATTATTGAGATGATGTAAAACTATGTCATGATACCTAACACTGCCTTTAGAAGTCAATAACTTCTAGCACATTATAGGAGTTAAGTAATTAGATTCACCAGTAAAATTTCCTCGTGAGTTTTAAGCCACTTTAATTTTATCACAGAATGCTTAAACAGAATGTTTAAGATAAAGAAATTAAACTTTTGACTCAACTAAATCATTCACCCAACAAAACTATGCTGTATTCTGTAATAATGAGAACCTTGAAACACCCAAAAGCCAATATTATATGGAGTCAGGTAAGAAAAGTGAGAATAAAAAGGCTTGATGATGACATCAAAATAATTTAAAGAATTGAGGAAAATAGAGACCTGATGCCGCCGCCACCAGCAGGGCCATTGGTGTATAGAGCTGTGAATTCCTTTGTAAACTGGATGGCATGCTCCTCTTTTTCAAACAAGCCATCCATCCGTAATCTAATATCTTCACAAGGCTTCAATAATGTATTGTTGATGCACGTTGCCTTTAGGCTATCCAGGCCAATAATGTAGGATGTAATATTGGTGCTTATACCAGGATACAATTCTTCCACCCATGCCCTTACCTGATGCAAGATAATAATATTACCAGGCTAAGTTAGTATAAATGAACCCTACTGAAGATTATCACTAAAGTAAATTAAAGAGGAAACTACATCCCCTGCATGCCTAATAAGAGATATAATTGTGTTAGCACTGGAGGAATATACAAATGTAGCCTGAGAATACACAACTATATGATATATTCTGGGATGCTTACCAGAAATTCAGCAGCTTTAGCGCGTTGTATGGATTCATAACCTCCATAGGAAATCTCTCCCCAGCCTTTCCATCCACAGTCCTATAAACAAAAAATGTACATCAGAAAATTAAATTGTCACCTTAAGTTCAAAGTAGGAAGGCCTACCTGAAACTGAAAGACGATATGTTGTATGTTTGTTCGAAGCAGGAAGGTACCTTTGACCTTAGCAGCAATAACTTTTTAGGGAGAGATTCAGCAGAAGGCTTTGCTCCACAGCAGAGAACTTTGCTATCTGACAATGGTTGAAATGTAACATCTTCAAAATTCACAATCTGTTTACATAGAACAAAGGGCTCCACTTCTGAATCATTCTCCTTCTTACTTTTATTCAAGGGCCACAGAAATTGAAATTAAAATACAGCATATCAATTTACCAAATCAGGAGTAATGTATGAACTAGGATCCGCAATTTCATAAAGAAGTTGTTCAGCACAAGTACTAGAATCGAGGAACCCTCCGGTTCCTTCTGCCTTTGCTACACATACCGTACCATCAAAAGAAACTTCGACAAATGGAAGGGACAGTTCGAGAAGATTCTGAAAAGACATTTTCCGGTGTCTATCACCTAGGAGAAACCAAACAAAAATCTGTCTTCAAATAATTCCCTTTATAGAAAGGTAAAACACAGCAGTTAAATATTTGCATAAGTTTTTACATCAAACGAGGCTGAAGTAGTCATCACCTGGATGCATATAATATCCCCCAGTGAGTTGGCAACCGCATTCTAGTAGATGACCTGCCAGAGAACCTTGTGCAAGGAGCTGCAAGTCATCCCAGTTCCATCCTAATTCAAATATCTGATAACACCAAAAGTCAATTCATCAGATGATGGCTTGTCCCTATAGAAACAGAGATTGGGGAAACAATGGTTATCCCAAGTGTGCAACCCACTCTCCAGAACATGAGGTGGGTAACACATGAATAATATCTCAAAACATACCAGAAGAATAATGCATTTGGTAGGTAAACAACGATACAAATTCATACCATTGGACCTAGAAATAAAGAAGCATCAGCAACCCGAGAAGTAATCAGGACATCTGGTGTGTGGCTCTCTAAACATTCCACAATTGGAGCTGCTCCCAGATAGACACTGACATCCTGGATATGTCAAGGCATATTTTAGAATAAAAGATGGAAGGAGCTGCAACACCAGTGCAGGGTAATTATCACAATTTGAACTGTATGTGTGTCTGTATCAAAAGTCCAAGACTCCAAATAAGGTTTTATGTTATATTTAATGTGACATGAAAAGGTGTAAACTCAAATATTACATCTACAATGATGCAACTAGAGATAGAGTACGGATTTTGAATCTTACACCATCAATATCTTTCAGTTTATTGTCCACTCCTGAACATGTTTCAAATGGAAATAACTGTTAGCAATGATAAACTTTTGACAAGAGAAGATTGATTAACAATACCGATTTCAAATGTCAAAAAATACCGATTTCAGATACAGATGATTGATAAGCCAAACCAACGCTTATGCTAATCCCCAAATTGCTAGCAATTCGTAAAACCTCTTCTCGAGCACCATTTGGAGACTCTTTTCAAGAGTTACAAGAGCATGGACATATACATATATTTAAGTTAGCCAAAAAAACTTTCAAAACCATAAATTAGAAAAGAGACACAGTCATTGTGAGGCCAAAATTGAAAGTAAGACATGTGTTTGGAAATAAAAAATGAACTATTTAATACTCACTAGCACCCATATTAGTAATAATCCGGACGCCTCTCTCCACAGCCAGAGGTAGAAGCAACTGCATCCATTCTGAAACTGCACAACAACTGATATTTTCAGCAGATGTAATGTTGTCAACTCAATGCAATTATGAAAGTCATCAAAACATGAAGCCCGATCATAGTTGGAACTTGTAATGTACCATCAGACCATAAAGTTAGTTTTTATCCCATAGTTGGATACAGAAACAAAAGGGAGCAGTTAGACAACTAAATGAATTTGAGGGATATTGCTATCCAAGGCAAAATGCTTGCATATGTTATAGACCATATGATTTCCCTAACTGCTTTCTTGTGCAATCATCAAGCACAAGTCCCGATGAAAGCACTGTTACTATCTCACAATTAGAACTCAATTTCGGAATGAGAATAAAGTTTAATCACATAGACACACACAGAGGACCAGTTAGTTTCTAATCATAAAATTCACACCCAAGTTTTCTTCTGTTTCTTTTCTGGTAAAATTGTGGCATCTATATCAGTGTACTTGTAACTTGTAAGGTTCTAGTCTTTCTTCCATATCTTTATTAATCGAAGCGTAAACAAAATCAAGAAAGTTGAGAATGACAATAAAAAATATAACAACCGGAAAACTCGACACGCAATCCAATTTCGGTCGCATGTCGCATTATCTCCCAAAACGAAGACGCAAACAAATCGCATAAGCATTAACGAAAACTCAGGTCGAGAACAGACATACTGCGAGGATCGTAACCAAAGCCACCAGATTTCGTAGCACTGTATCGCTCCGCCAGCGTCCGTTCCGCTAAACATTCGAGTATTAAATAGTTCAAGTCTTTCACTCTTTGGAGCAATTTCAGTGCTGCAATCGACCGATCGCCGCCGAAACCAGCTCCGCATCCTATGACTACTTTTTCTCTTCGCCTCTCCGGATTCCGCCTCTACAGTTAAACCAGTTTTCGAATCAAAGTAGATAATAAGCAAAAAATTGTTGACGCCATCACTTATTATCCCAATTTTTTATGTAATGATTGAATCGAAATAGCGTCGAACTAACCAGCTTGGTTACGCAGTCCTGAGACTCCCCTGTTTCGTTGCACGGTTTTTCCATTGATGCCAACAAAGCAATGCTTGGTAACTTATAATTCTAGGAATGTTTTTGGACTCTGGGTAAGACCTTCGCAGTGTGTCAAGCAAAATGACCCAAAAGCGGTGGAATAATTACCGCATGTCAAATATAGGATCGAAGTGACGATTAAATTTATTTTAAATATTTTTAATATTTTATATTTTGTACGTTTTATAATTATTTTTACATTTTTTTATCCGTTTTACAATTGTTTTCACACCTTATAAATTATCTACTATTTTAATTTTATTCTCACATTATTCACATATTTACACAAAATATCATTACTATTACACTCAATCCAATTTACTTCATTATTTTAATATTATAATTTTTCACGTTATTCTTTTTTTTAAGTGTGCACTCTCAAGTGTGAAAACACTAATGGAATTCAGGAAGTATATTATTTAAAGAGTCTATAAACTATTTAAAAATAATATATTATAATTTATAAAATATTAGAGAGTTTATAAAATATTTAAAATAAATTTAGTTAAACATCCCTTGATACCTAAAAACAACAATTAGATTCCAATCAATAGTGTCACTAAACAATGAAGATCTATTCACTTAAAGATGATTAATAAAGTTAATTAGCATTCAAATAACTACCAAATACTTATAAGTGAGTGAAAATAGAGAGTTAATTTCAACATGATAGTTAATATTTAGAATTTCCCTTCATAAATTAATGGTGCTCTGTGTCATCTAATCTATCTCAATTAGGTAAACAACTATGAAAATTAAATCAATTAACTGAACTCCTTTCAATAAGATCAAGATCAATCACAACACACTCAACTTTTATCAAAGTACGAAACAATCAATTCAATCAAGATAAAACATATCAATAGAAGCCACAACACTACATCAATAGCAAATTTAAAAGTCATATAAACATAATCACACCGGGAGCGATTTTAGGGAGATATAAGGTAACTTGAAGATAATTCTTAGAGTATTTGGAGACTTGGTGAACTAACTTCTACTCCCTCCGTCCCGTATGAATTTGCACCCTAAGGGGACGGAACATTTTTTAAGGAAAATGTGTTTTATATATAAAGTAGTGGCATATGGGTAAATATGTGTATAAGTTTGTGAGTGTGTGCGTAAATCAATGTTTCCTTTTTTAGTAGTGTGTAAATTTGTATGAGACGTCCGAATAAGGAAAATGTGCAAATTCCTGTGAAACAGAGGGAGTAACTATTAACAACTAACATTTACCGATAACAAAAATTATAAAGATAATCACACCAGTTTTTCTTATAATTCTACACCCAAAGCATTAAAGATTTTGCACAATGCTAAAACTATACACTCATGGATAAAATGATATAATAAAGGAAGTTTATGATTAATTTTTTTTTACAATAAATGAAATGTATCACCTCTTTAGAGTAAGTAGGGCTACAATCTTGATAAAATAGCAAAGCTCACTTTAAGTCTTGCTTGGACATTAAAATACAACCGAAATTTAAGGCTAATCTACTATGGAATTTATGGTGGAATTAACCAAGAAATGAAAAGAAAATGAAATGTGACTTTTTCATTGGTATCACTTGTGGAGATGAAAATGATTGTCTTCTATATAAAAGATATATAGAAAAAAAAAACTACACTTCTCCTTTCAATGATATCAGCAAAATGGATTCTGAATTTAAGTGGTGCACGGCCATGCCGCCTTGGTTGTGCAAAAATTGGGATTTTTAGGGTCAATTTGGTCAATTTGCCATGCACAAGCGGACGTTCATGCACGACCTCGTGCATTTGATATGCACTTGTTTCCACTATTTTTTATTGGGAATGTTGATAGGCGAATTAAAGCAAATTATGTTGGGTGAATTAACAAAATTATTAGCTTAAGGCCAAGGAGTTCGCACAAAACTCGTCCAGGTGACCAGATGACACGTCACCACCCTTTGACCAGTCAACGCAGTGGAGAGAGAGATCACAAGTAAGCTCGCCCTGAGCTTGCCCAGTAGCTCGCTATGGCCAGAAGCAAGGGCTCAGTCTTGCTACCAACATCGTGTCCCGAAGCCACTCAAGACAAAAGAGCTCCCCGAGAAGCTCGCCATAGCTCGCGTAGAGCCAGTGACAAGGGACCAGTCCTACTACAAATCTCACACCCAGGAGCAGCTCAAGGCAAAGAAGTTCACCAAGGGGCTCGTTATATTCGGAGTAAAGCCAGTAGCTGCACAAATAGTTAATAGTGATGTAGTAGGTCATAACAATGTAATTAGGGTATGGTAGTGGGCATACTGACAAATGTTAATGACACTTGTCAGCATATTAAGCTAAACAAGCTTATTAAGTGTTACCTCATTACATGCAAAACTATAAATAGGACCAATGTATCATTTTTCTCTCTCAAAGTTCATAATATACACAAGAGCATTTCTCTCTACTTTCACTCTCTACAAATTATCTTTAAATTCATCCTAGATTGTTGTTGGAAGGATTCAGTGACAAAATCAGTCACATAATCATCATCATTAACAAATTCTTCCAATAACGAGTATATAATAAACATACAATTTTTCTTTTATTATATATATACATGAATTTCAATGACTATTATTTTTATTTAGAATATATGTGTTATGACATTAATTGCATGTTTGCAATCTATAGTATAATTGAAAAAGTGATAGTAAGTAATTTTAATAGTAAAATGAAAAATAAGGAGTGTTTTAAACTTAAGTGATTTTAAAATTTGACTAAAAAAATGTATTTGCAAAAAAAATGATAATAAAAATGATATTGAGTATTATTTTATTGGAGAATGCGTAGAAGTGCTTAAATAAAAGTTAAAAATTAAAAATTATTGCTTGATAAAAATAATAATAAGCACTTAAAATAATTGTTGAAAATATATTTTAAGTGTTTTTTTAAAAAATAAATTTTTTTATTTTTTATGTTGAGTTTGCAAGTATATACTTAAATATATCAATTTAATTATATATTTAAAAGGTTACGCTGCTCCCTAAAATGCAGCAACGCACGTTGCATGTAGGGGTGAGCATGGCTCGGTTCGGTTACCGAACCGAACCGAATAGCCAAAATCGAAATAACCGAATTACCCAATATAAAAAACCGAAACCGAGCCATATATATGCAAAACCGAAAAAACCGAAACCGAAAATTTCGGTTCGGTTTCGGTTTTATACCGAAATAACCGAAATATTTTTAAAATAATAAAATTTTAAAATTTAAAATATATAATATTAGTATATATTACTATTAGTATATATAATTATATAATACTACCCCCATCCCACGAAAGTTTGCATACTTTCCTTTTTAGTTTGTCCCACAAAAGTTTGCATACTCCCAAAATGGAAATATTCCTTTAAATCTCCACCTTTAAAATCTTTACCTCACAATCTCCACCATACACATTCTACTCATTACACTTTTTCTTAAAACATGTGCCAAGGAAAGTACCGCAAACTTTCCTGGGACGGAGGTAGGGGGGTGTATTGGATTAGGATTTTAAAAGACTTTTTTAGCTGAAAAAAATCCTGCAGATTTTAAAGATTTTGTAGGATTTTGGTGACTTTTAAGATTTTGCAGGATTTTGTAAGACTTTTAAAATAAGGATTTTAATGGATTCTATAGGACTTTGTAGACTTTGCAGAATTTCATGGATTTGTGACATACAATAAAAATTCAAAAATTTTCATACCTTCAAATTTTAAAAAAAAAAGAAAAAGTTAAAGAAAAAAAAATCATAATATCATGTCATTTTAAATAGCATTACTCCACATATTCATAGCTATACTAGTCCTCCAAACATTAGCGTCATGTCATTCTTGCTCTTGAGTTTGAATGATAGGCTCAAAATCACGGTCTTCATTAACTGGTAATGTTGAAGATGAAGGTTCGTCCACCGATTCAATTGGAAATTCATCAGAATGACATTCTTTGCGAATAAAGTTATGTAGAGCTGCACATGCTAATATTATCAATATAAAAAAGTATCGAAATTGAATAATCAAAGCAACCAAAGTAAAATATAACAAAACTCAAATACCGTAAAAAAATATTATCAATATAAAAATATTACCTAATGACATATGTAATATATAATATTAGTATTATAATAATACTATATAAAAATAAAAATTTATCTTGTATATAAGTTAGGATGAACAATATCGTTTTTTAATACTATTTAATGATTAATTATTAATTATTTTTATTTATTCTAGTATATATGTATATATAATATTATATTACTCTTCGTCACTGTAATTATTTTATCGTTGATGTTATAAATGTAGAGATGAAATTATAAGGTTAAAACTATTTTAGGTCTTAAAAATAAATAATTATATATAAATCAATTTGGGGATAAATAAAGTCATTAATTAAAAAAGTCCACCGAAATCCTAGAGGTTTTGATGGGATTGTTGGTATTTATAAAATACACTAAAGAATCCACCAAAATCCATAAAACCCAACAATCCTTTAAAATCCTTATATTTTTTAATACCAGTGGATTGTTTTTAAGTCTTTTAAAATCCTGATTGAATACCAGTGGATTGTTTTTAAGTCTTTTAAAATCCTGATTGAATACCAATGGATTATTTTTAAATCCTTTAAAATTCTGATTGAATACCAACAGACTTTTTTATAAGAAAAAAGTTCTTTAAAATCCCACGAAATCTTAAACGAATACATCCCCCGTAGTATATACTATTATATATACATAACTGAAATCTAATATATATCTAATCTAATTAAGTGCTTTTTTATATATAAAATATATATAACTATATCTAATCTCAAATATATATAATTATATATATATAATATTTTATTTCGGTTCGGTTTTTGGTATTATGATATTTTTGCCACAAAAACCGAAACCGAAACCGAATACCAAAAAATTGAAAATTTAAAACCAAAACCGAACCGAATACCAAATTAACCGAACCGAATTTCTATTTAAGTTCGGTTTGGTTCGATTTTTCGATTTTTCGGTTTTTTCCGAATAGTGCTCACCCCTAGTTGCATGTGTGTATACAAAATTAAAACACGTATTTATAAAAAATCTTATTATTTATATAGTGCGCCCTAGAACTGTCATCTTCGCACACTACACATCACTCACTCTCTTCAACGTTCACTTTGGTTGAAATAATTCTCAAAATTGGCTTCCGGAATTTATTTTCCATCTTACCAAAACACTGTTTTCTAAGATTTCTGTGCTAGCAATCAATCTGTATCTTCAAATTATAGCGCTTTATTTGTGAAAATAGGGTCAGACGCGAAGAATTTATGCAATTTGTTACCCGTTGTATGATTTTGCAAAGGGGGTGGTAATTTTGATGAGTTCGCGAGCGAGGTATCCACCGCCAGGGATGGGCGGCGGCAGAGGTGGAGGCGGCGGAATGAAACCTAATGTCGGACCAAACCCTATATTTCAACCTAGAAATCCCACGGCGCAGTATGTACAAAGGAGTCCAGCGCCTGCTAATCAGAATCATCAATTGTTTCAGAATCCTCAGCCACAGCAATGGCTGCGAAGAAATCAGTTGCCATCCGCTGATTCAACCGTCGACGAGGTTGAAAAGACTGTACAATCGGAAGCCGTTGACTCTAGGTTAGTATCCTTCGTTCGTGGTGCCATTGTAAGTTTCACCCTACACCTAGGGAACGAATTATATCTATCTCCGTTTTTTTTTGGTAATATTTTCTATTAATATCAACTAGCCGTATTTTTCCATTACATCCGGATTTTATTTCCTCTTCTCATGTAAAATGATGTAGTGTATATTATTTATGCATTACGTGGAGTCGTGTACTTGAAGCATTGAGGATCTGGATGATGTAATAATGAACTAGCTCTATTACTGTTTAGAACATCCAGGGAATTCACAAAATCTTCGGAAACTAAAGTAAATATGTAGAGCTTTCAAGTTAGGGTAGCTGAGTTGTAAATTGGCTAGAGATGTTAGCATCATAATTTTAGTTGCTTTGCGTCAAATTGTTTATAAACCAGTTTAAATAGAGGGGAAGGCTCCACCAGGAACTACCTTTAAGTCATTGGTACCATTTGAGATATAATATCTGATTGGGTTCGACTTTTGTTAATATTGGTCTGCTCAGATCCAACCCGTTATTTAAGGACGTCCACGTTGTGAGGCGAATGTCTTTAAAATTCATTATAGTTGTTGGGTTCTACAATGTTCTTTATCATGTTAATAGTTTGATCTGCAATGACAATGTAACTCTTGTTGTCTTTTTGTATTTTAGCATGTGTTCTGCTGTATTATTATTTGCTATACTGTTTATTCATACTTTAAAAAAAAAAATTTTTTGAACTTCACCAAGAAATGTAGCACTCTTCTTCTTTTCCCCACTTTCTTAGTAGAGTAACTCTCATGCAGACCAATTTCAGAGTGCATCTCAAAACAGTATTAGTTGTTTCCATTAAATATACTATCAAACTAATACTCCCTCATCCCGCAATTACTTTCACACTTGCCTTTGTTGGACTTCTCAACATTACTTTCACACTTCAAAAAAGAAAATAATTGACATGCACAAAGTCAATATAGTACTCTTCCTTTAATCAACCCTAGAGTCATTTACCCCCATTTTCTTAAAAACTGTCACTCTTTCCTATGAAAGAATTTCTGGCCAGAGGGATTACTTTTTAATGAAACAACTAAAACTGTTCAAAAGTACACACAAAATGCAAACATGTTTCTCGGTGAAACTGTTTCACAGTATACTCTGCCTTCTTATTATGTTGCTCCTATGTTTTTAAGCATAATTTGCTCTTGATTTCATTACGTTTCTTCTTGACCAGTTCACAAGATTGGAAGGCAGGCTTAAAGTTACCACCTCAGGACACCCGTTACCAAACTGAGGTTAGATTTTTAATGGTTTCCTTTTTGTCAGTAATGTAGCCAAACTTTATTTCTTTTTTAGTTTATTGGCTTATTGCTAAATTTTGGTGTTTTTTTTAGTTAAATTTCAGGTTTGATTGTTATGGTTAATATGGCCACTTAGTCAAAAAAATCCAGCATTTTGCATATTGATGTCACTTCATCTGAATAATATCAAATTGCGAAAGTAATACATTTAGGAAGAGCAGTGCCTAACTGTGGCATAATGAAATAGTAAGTGTTTGATATGACTTGGTTCAATTCCCGCCTGGATAGTACGCCTTTTGTCTTTCTGTTGAGCCTCTTGTCCATGCTCTGTAGAACATATCTGTTTTATTACACAACAAACGCCAACTGAATTGACTATTATTTATGATTATTAGAAGCACTTCGTTTAGGTGGCTAAGAGAATCAATAAACTGATTAATATGTACAGATTCTGGCAACCTATGCATGTGTCATTCATATACATGTTTCTCCTAACTGATCATTTATTTCACAATATGAAAATTGAGCCACCTTTTACTCAACTGTACTCTTGAGTTACATCTATCATACATGATTTGTACCCTGTTCTGTGAGTTGATGACAAATTTTTATGATGGACCTGAAGAAATTAAGTGAACTAAAAAATCATTTAAGAGGATTAGTAGCATGCAATTATTGAAGACCTGGAGTCTATTACATCATTTACATGCTGCGTTTGCAACTGCATTGTCAGTTAGTGGTGTAATGCATCTTAATTTATTTATTGAAACCCTCATGAGTTGATTATGATATTGTCTTTTATCACATAAATGGGCTATTAGGCTTTAAGGATATATTGGTTTTATGTGACTTTTAAAAACCGGTTTCTGAAATCCATGGGTTTTTGAAGTCCAGGGGATTTTAAAATCTATTTTTGTTTGGGTTTTTGATGTGTCTTATTTAACTTTATGTTAAATCATTGTGTAAGAGTAAATGGTATTGGTGGGTATATTGGTGTTGATTGTATTTTATTTATCGGTTGTAGTATTAGGTTTTTAAAACCAAAATTTAATATCCTGAAGTAAAACGGGTTTTAAACTTTAAAATCTAAATCCAGGTTTTTTAAACCCCAAACAAACGTACCCTAAGAGTTGTGATAATTTGTATCATTTTATTTACAGTCATCTTTAGTAATAAGCAATATCTGAAGAAACTAGCGCCTGGTTGCTTAATGTATTTGTCCTCCAGGATGTTACAGCAACTAAAGGAAATGAATTTGAAGACTACTTTTTGAAACGTGAACTATTAATGGGAATATATGAGAAGGGTTTTGAGCGGCCATCTCCAATCCAGGAAGAGAGTATCCCAATTGCTCTCACTGGAAGCGATATATTGGCGAGGGCCAAAAACGGAACTGGAAAAACTGCTGCCTTCTGCATTCCGGTCTTGGAGAAAATTGATCCAGATAGAAACGCTATACAAGGTTTGAATCATAACTGATGTTTACCTGCTTGGCTATTGATTTTGTGGGGTGAAGATAATTGTTGGTGTGATTGTTTTGTTTCTCTTCTTGGGTAGGAGGAGTAGAATGAGTGCTGACATTTTTTCAAGGTATTCTATAGATTTATAAAAGGAGTGATGAGAATTTAGGTTATAACCTTCGGTCTTTGCCCATGATAATACTTGATTGGTCATTGTGGAGTAAATATGGCAATATGATCCTTTCAGAAAAAAAATAAGGCAATATGAAGCAATTTGCATGAAATGCCATTTACTCTGGTTCTGTTACCATCCTTTCTATTCTTAACATTGACTCTGTACTTATTGTTCAATGAGCACAACAGTCAATTACAGAATGACAGGCATGGATATGTGTTATTTGTCTGTACTTGTTAACTACTTAAAGCTAATCTGATGTCTTTGCATATGCATTTTTGCAGCTGTTATTCTTGTCCCAACAAGAGAATTGGCTCTTCAAACATCACAAGTGTGCAAAGAACTTGGGAAGCATTTAAAAATTCAAGTCATGGCTACTACTGGTGGAACTAGCCTAAGAGACGACATAATGCGCCTTTATCAACCAGTTCATTTAGTTGTGGGGACACCTGGAAGAATTCTTGACCTAGCCAATAAGAATGTTTGTGTTCTGAATGAGTGCTGTATGCTTGTAATGGATGAGGTATGAGGATTCTTGAATGCATTTTCTCCTATCGTTAGTAGAGTTTATATGATATGGGTTAACTATGATCTATCCCTTACTATTTCTCTTCTTGTATCCAGAATTACGGCTGTTGACAGGTAAAAACTGTTTTGTCGAATTTGTAACACCTCTCCAATAGTGGTGGAAAGTTCTGTCTGGCTGCTTGTTTTGCCTTTCTGCATGATTATGACATGTCATTTTCTTTTAAAGATTTTTGGTTTTTTATATGTTTTGTCTCACCCAGACTGTGGGTACAATGTGACGATTCCTACAACCACGTTGTAAAGTGGGATAATAATGCCCTTATTCTATTATGTTTTTTCAGGCTGATAAGCTCTTGTCGCCAGAGTTTCAACCTTCTATTGAGCAATTAATCCACTTTACACCTAGAAATCGTCAGATCCTTATGTTCTCAGCTACATTTCCTGTTACAGTAAAAGATTTCAAAGATCGCTTTCTGCGAAAGCCCTATATCATCAACCTTATGGATGAGCTTACCCTCAAGGGTATAACCCAGTTTTATGCTTTTGTTGAAGAAAGACAGAAAGTTCACTGCCTCAACACCCTTTTCTCAAAGGTTCATGATTAACAATAAATTATCTGTCCCTTGTTCATTACAGACCGTGAATTTATTTTGTTATCTCTGGTTTGTTATATTTATTATCTTTGTTTTCAGCTTCAAATAAATCAGTCTATTATTTTCTGCAATTCTGTGAATCGAGTGGAACTTCTCGCTAAGAAAATCACTGAACTTGGCTACTCTTGCTTCTACATTCATGCTAAGATGCTTCAAGATCATCGCAACAGAGTATTTCATGACTTCCGTAATGGTGCATGCCGTAATCTTGTCTGCACAGGTACGTTCTTTAGGCATCTTCCCATGTTTTATGATCTCTGTTTTTGTTAATTTATATGAGTGAAAAATTCAGAGTTATCTTATTTATCCAGGTGACAGTTCTTGATTGCAGTGATTAACAGAAAATAATAGGTGTACAGTCTTTGGAACTTTGGTCATTAAACTTTTTTTTTTTCATTGAGGTCCAATAACAGGTTGGAAAAGGCAGTCTTAAATTGTATGAACTGGGAATTCAAGGATCAATGAGTGAACCAGCCTCCTAAAGTTATTTTATTTTTATGACACTAAATGGTGTATTGCCCTTGCTTTTACTGGGTTTGGGCATGGCGGCATGGTCTTCTTAAGTCCTAACACACTCACACACCCTGCAAATGAGAAAGATCAATAGTTTTGTCCATTTGAAGCTGATAGCTGTGCCTTTAAAGATCTTCAAAATAGATATATATGTTTGAACAAACACATATACACGTAGTGGTTTCGTGATGATTTGTTTCACACGCTATATGTTTTTAAAACTAAAGTACAATAGTCTTGAATGGTATGTTATTGAAATTTTCTTTTTGCTAATACTTCCGCTGGGGTTTGGCCTTTTGCCTCGTCTTTTGATTGCCGTCTCATCCATACTATCTTGTCGGTCTTCTTTAATAATTTATGCTCTGAACTGTCGTACTGAGTATTCTTTCCTTTTCTCTTACAATAAAATTGCAGACCTGTTTACCAGAGGGATAGACATCCAAGCAGTCAATGTTGTTATCAATTTTGATTTTCCTAAGAATTCCGAGACATACTTACACAGGGTATGTGCTTAGATATCGGGTGAGTTTCTTGCGTTAATGTACATATTTTCCCTGATTTCTTATAGTTCATGTTATGTGAAGGTTGGTCGTTCCGGAAGATTCGGACACCTTGGTTTAGCTGTTAATCTGATCACCTATGAGGACCGCTTCAATCTGTATGCATCTCATTCTTTAGCTTGTTATAGTAATTTAATTTAATCACGGGACATGCTTTACTAGATGTTTTTCTTTTTAATCTCTACCTTCTGTCTTCTTCAGGTATAGAATTGAACAAGAACTGGGGACCGAGATAAAACAGATCCCCCCTCATATAGATCAAGCAATATATTGTCAGTGATCTATGGTGACTACATATCATGGTTCTGATAATGGAAGACTTCGTATTTGACTAGTGAAGTAGACGATGCCAAAATTCCAAAGATATGGGGCATCGCCTGGCCCTTGGTAGCTATCATTTTACTTCGAGGAATGTATCTAGTGTTTTAGGCGTATGACTTCTCATATTCTCTGTTAAGATTAGACTAAAGCCATTTCCTAATTTCTGTGTTTTATTTTATAACCAAACACCCCAAACCCCCCCAAAAAAAAAATCTTTGGTCTGTAGTTTCTAGGAGGTAAAAAAAAAAAGTTTTTCGTTACTCTGTATTAGGTGAGACACTGCTTCTAGATTCTGGCCAACCAAGGAAATGTTGCTACTGGATTCTTTGTGCTAGTTAGGATTTTCTAGATGCTTTATCTTTGTGCTTGTTATTGAAGTGAAGTTGTATTTCGACTCAGGATTTACTTCAGATCCTTTGCTAAGCTGATCATGTGCAAATTCATGGAAGGTTCCTTGCTCTATGCTATAAATGCTGCTGCTATTTGCTTGATAGTTCTACACCCACAGGGAGGTCTTTTTACCTCATTTTACACACATCAACATTGGCATGTGTGTTCGAGTGTGTGCAGATGTGGTAAATAGAACTCCAGTGTAGGATGAAATGGCCTTCATAAGTGTTTGGATCTTGATTTTGATCAAGGAGACAATTTTGAAAGTTTTAGTCTTGATGCATATGCGGTTCGTATCTCGTGAAATTAATGTTATCTGGTCAGTGAGCTACTTATTTCAAGGGATTTTGACATTATGAGTTTTTACTTGCAGTGATGAAATAAAATTATAGAAGTGAGGTTAATATAATGGTTTGTGATTCATGACAAGTGTAGGGACCATACGGTGTCGGCCGGAAACAACCTGACAAAGAGACGTGTGTGAATAAATGCTACACAGACTTAGACTTGGGGCGTTTTTTATTTTTTAAATTTCTTTAACCACAAATTTTTTATGAACAAGTCATAATGAAATTTATATGATTATATCATAGTATGTATTTGTTGTATTAATAAATACATATATATATTATATTATGATAGTATTATGAAATTTATATCATAGTGTACTTGTTGTATTAATGAATACATATATATATATATATATTATGATATTATTAACGGTAATGATATCAGTAAGTACACGGTAATAAATATATTTTGTTATATTACTCTTCTATAATATTTCTGACCCTTTTAATGTTCAATTAAATATGAGTATTGCACGAGATTGAAAATAAAGGATGTTTAAGGGGGCGTTTGGTATAATGGTAAGGAATGGAAAGGGTATATGAATGAAAATGGTATGGAATGAAAGTCATAGTTCTCATATAGCTGAACTATGGTTGATTACTTAGTTTTAGAAAATCAAAGTCATAGTAGAGTCATACTAAACACACAATATGACTTTGATTACCATTACTCACCCTCCAAAGTATCTAATCAAACATCCCCTAAATTTAATGAGAGTGGCTAGTCTATATCGAGTGAAATCATGAATGATTTTTGTAGATTAATGAATTAATGGACTCGGGGAAAAAAGTAAAATTGAGTAATAAATTATTAAATTTAGTTGGTTAAATATAAAATATAAAACCGAATTAGAGGAGTAACACTAACTGATCTCCTAACATGTGTTGGGTGCTACTAAATGACATTTTTTTTTCCTGTAGTTGATTTGTATTTTTATTTTATTGTTATATAGGAAATATCTACTTCATTAAAAAAAAAACGTAATAGAAAAAGAGCACGCAAATTCTATTGTAGCGTAGATAGTTTACACATATTTTTTTTAAATATATTTTATTCCCATCATTTCAAAATATTTTTTATAGGTGGAGTGTCACTCGTATTTAAAAAGTAAAAAAGTAAAATTAAATATGAGAGGGTTAATTAAAAAAAAATTATTGTTTTTGTGAATATGAATTGTTTTTTTTTTTGTGAAACTTACAATGGGCGTTCAAAAATGTGAAATTTAAGTTGGGACAAAAGGAGTAATTGCTTTGATTTTATGAGTTTTAAATTAATTAGTGTATATCATATTCCCTCCATTTTAATTATATTTTTACAATTGTCTGATTTGGACTTCTTAATTCTACTTTTAAACACATAAAAAGTAAATGTTCTATGTCATAAAAATCAATAAAATACTTTTTTTTTTATTCATATGTTATATTTAAATGTAAAAGTTTTTTTGGACATAAGGAGTATTTTGTTACTATATATATGTCTCATTTTTATTTTTATATGGTGAATTAATTTGTCTGCATTTACAATTCTATCAATTTTAAAATAAGGAATTTTTTTTACACACAGTCTTTAAACTGTGGGACCAACACAGCCTCAAACAGAGTCAAACTTATTTGAATTTTTGGAGTTACCTGATTTGATGTCTTGCATTTAATTTTTGAGGATCCTGACTTTTCTTCGTCTTATTACATTATGGACTTAAAATAATCCGTTGATCTAATTTGGGCATTTGGACCTCAAACTTTATGGTAGTCCGACTTTCTGTTGTGGTTAAAGGAAAAGCAAAGGGATGTACGACAACCTTATTTGATCATGTAGTGTTTGTTTTTGTCATGCGGT
>JAPKLY010000006.1:943254-1222433 GCA_026898435.1 Prunella vulgaris | reverse complement strand
AAAATCCATCGCCCATTCGGATGTGTCACTCCGTAAACAAACACTCCCTTAGGGTCTTCGGGTTTAGACCTTTTCGATTTAGAGTAGATCTTTTGTGAACTTGAGTTCACATTGATTCGTATCACTGTTATATATAATTACTATCACTATTATTGATATATACTTGATTTTTTAACAGTGATAGTATATATGTATAACAATGATTTTGAATATACATAATTGTGATATTGTATAGACATGACAATGATAATTGACAAACCCGAATTCACAGTAAACTCGGGCTCATACAAATTTTTATCTTCTATCTATATATCTTTTGAATTGGAAATTTTAAATATTTTTAAATATCATTTTCAATCATACTTAAAGTAAGTATATATATACTCCCTCCGTCCATGAATCTTTTTCCCATTTCTTTATGGGCACGAGATTTAATGAAAAGTAGTATTATATTGAAATGATAGATAAAGTAAGGGAAAAATAAGAGTATTGTGAGACCCAAAATTTTATTGTGAGTGTAAGTTGTTTTCAAATAAGGAAATGAGAAAAAGTTTTGTGGACAAACAAAAAAGGAAAATGAGAAATAATTTGGTGGACAGAGGGAGTATATATATATAAACATGTAATTTCTCTTTTCAATACAATCCTTATTCATATTATCATTTTTCTCTATTTCAATATTCCCTTTCTTATTTTATTCTATTATAATATAATAAAATAATATGATATCAATTACTATTAGATACTCCCTCCGTCCTAAAAGATATTGCATACTTTCTATTTTGGTCTGTCCCACAAAAAGTTTGCATATCCATAAGTGGAAACTATTTATTAAACTCCACCCTCACAACACACATATAATATTCATAAAAATGTACCTTTTATACTTTTTTCTTAAATCTCGTGCCAAAAAGACACCGCAATGTCTTCTGGGACGGAGGGAGTATTAATTTAATATAGATAAAAAATATCAAAAAAATACTTTTATTACTTATAAAAAAATTATATTCAATCAAATTTAAAATTATAACATTCTTGCACATTTAAATCTCAAAATAAATAGTAGCATAGCTTTAGGATGAAAAAAAACATTTGATGGTTACATACAGTCCTTATTTATTTATAATTTGTTAATATTATAATTTCTATTTTCATATTTTTTTTAGTCAGTGTGTATTTTTTAAAAGCTCATATTTTTATTATCGAAAAATTACTTTTTATTTATATTGAAAACTCACTTCATGTTGAATTGATTTTTCATGTTCTTAATATTCTAATATTATTTTTTATATTCTATTTTAATTGCAGGTTCGTATTAAAATAGTTGTGTTTGCGCCGTACATACCGTAAGTTATTTTACACCGTAAGTTATTTATAATTCTAGAACCAAAGATGTTATAGAACATAATATTGTATATGCGTTGTGAATATTTTTTAAGTACTTAATTTATTTACCGCAATATTGTATATACACTGTGCATGTGTAAATCTTGTATACGTATATGTTAGATTCAAAAAATCACACACACACACACACACACACACATATATATATATATATATATATTATAACTCATTAATACACGTATATACAAATTCAATAAATCTTATAAAATATTATGTTCTTGATTATTTTAATAATATATTTTTTGATATATTAATCTTTATTTTCTTTTAACATACTTATATAATAATAAAAAATTATATTATAAAATGTTATGTTCTTAATTTTTTTTATTCATGTATTTTAATATGTTCTTGATTTTCTTTTAACATACTTATACAATAAGAACATTTTATAAGAGTAGGTCTCTTGTGAACTTGAGTTCACATGAACTCGTATCACTGTTATGTGTAATCACTATCATTGTTATTCTTATATACTATCACTATTATAAAAATATAATTGATATTTTTAACAGTAATAGTGTATACTCATAACAGTGATAGTGAATATGCATGTATAACAGTGATAATTGATAAACCGAGTTCACCGTGAACTCAGGTTCATACAAGTTTTTGTCATTTTATAATTCAAATCTTACATAATTAGGTGGATGCTAGCACATTCATATTTTAAATATTGTGTAAAATAGCCTCAAATTAATGAATTATATAAGTATAAATGTATTATTGAATAAATCTATATATAAATATACAAAAAGTTAAAATTTATTGATTCACATAATATAATCTAGAGGAACACTCACGTGAAACGTTTCACGGCGTGAAACGGATCCCAGGCAACCCGCGGGTCAAAGACCGGGTCAACCATGAATTTTCTCCAGCGCTTCGGAAAGCGACCACTCCAAGGGCATTTTCACTCTCCAGATGTAGGGCGACGACCGACGATCAGGCAGTGGCCGTAGAGGGAGGTGACATCGTTTATCCACTGAGAGACGGCGGCGGAATGGTGGGTGACAGTGGTGACGTCGTTGAAGAAGGCGACATTGTAGTTGCTGGAGGATGGCCACTGGTAAAAGCAGTGAAAATTCATCTTGTTCTATTTGGGCTGTTTCAGTATATGAGTATGTGGGTTGTGCTCAACGACGTATGGGTCAGACAGATTGATTTGGGCCTTTAGTTAATTTGAATAAATTTGTGTCACTATTCAAACCATGTTACTAAATGAAGAAGTATATGTTACTAAATGAACATATCTGTGTTACTGTTCAAACTGTGTTACAAAATGAAGAAGTATATGTTACTAAATGAACATATCTGTGTTACTATTCAAACTATGTTACTAAATGAAGAAGTATATGTTACTAAATGAACATATCTGTGTTACTATTCAAACTGTGTTACTAAGTGAAGAAGTATATGTTACTAAATGAACATATCTGTGTTATTATTCAAACTATGTTACTAAATGAACATATACATGTTACTATTAAAATATGTTACTTTATTAACATATATATGTTACTATATAAAAGACTTGATGTTAATTTTTAAAAATAGTAAAAAATATGTTACTAAATAAAAATGTAATATTTTTTTTCTTATAATAACACACATTTTGCTCTTACATTGAATGAAAAAAATGTTATTTTTACAAAAACAAGTGATATATGTGTAAAAAACAACATTTGGTCTAATTGTAATACGCATTTGCCTAAAAGGTAACACACATTTGCCTAAATAGTAACATACCTGGGAGCGAAAAAATCTGGAATCATAGTTGCGATTTTTTTTTTTTAAAAAAGACCAAATCCGACCAGACCCGATAGGATCCGCGTTTTTTTTTTAAATTTACCCGTTTCACGGCGTGAAACGTTGCATATAAATTTTTGTCTATAATCTATATTAAAAATATATTATAGATAATCCCGCGTAATACGCGGATTTACGTACTAATATATATATAAACATGTAATTTCTCTTTTCAATACAATCCTTATTCATATTATCATCTTTCTCTATTTCAATATCCCCTTTCTTATTTTATTCTATTATAATATAATAAAATAATATGATATTAATTACTATTAGATATTAATTTAATATGGATAAAAAATATCAAAAAAAATACTTTTTTTACTTATAAAAAAATTTATATTCAATAAATTTTAAAATTATAACATTCTTGCACATTTAAATCTCAAAACAAATAGTAGCATAGCTTTAGGATGAAAAAAAAAAACATTTGATGGTTACATACAGTCCCTATTTATTTATAATTTGTTAATATTATAATTTCTATTTTCATATTTTGCTAGTCAGTGTGTATTTTTTAAAAGGTCATATTTTTATTATCGAAAAATTACTTTGATTTATATTGAAAACTCACTTCATGTTGAATTGATTTTCAGTATAAATAAAATAATTTTTCAATAATCACAGATTTAATTTTTTAAAAATACATTTAAATTATATATTGTATTTGATGCACCGTAATAGACATTGTAAATATGAGTTCCTGAGCAATAAAGTTGAAATCAATTGAGTTATTTGTATTCTTTCGTCTAAAATACTTTAGGGTATGTGTGTGCACAGCAAGTCATGACTTTTGTTTTTGGATTTTGGTAAGATAGTATGTTATTTTATGTCAAATCGGAGTGTGATAATAATTGATTTTATAGGTATAATAATAGATATTATAGGTGTTTTATGTGTGTTTTGTTGGAAAGAGTAATAATATGTACTTTTAGGTGTGTATTAAGTTTGAAATTTGAAAACCAAATATTAAATCTCAAACTCATGTTGAGCGTGATCGCAAAATCTACGTCCATCCGAGTGAGTCTCAAAACAAACATACCCTTATTGATTAAGCTTCACTTGATGGCACATTGCATACATGCTGATTAGAGTGTGACATATAGTGCTTGTTTGGTTAGAAATTGGCCCAGAGGATGAGTCATCCTTTATCTCATCCACTTTTGGATTGACGTATCACATCCTCCATCCAAATACTCATTTATATCTATTATACACCTATATTTTTATTTTCACACAATTACATTACATTTTCATCCACCAATCGATTCTCTCTCATACTTCTAATTTACTCACTTATTCTTTTTCATACTTTTATTTTATCCACTTATTCTCTCTTCTATTTTTATTTTATTATTAATAATAAAACAATACAATATCATACTAATATGACATAAAGTCCATTCCATTCTATCTCTCCATTCTTAACAAAACACTACTTTATTATTTATAGGATTACATTTATTCACTTTTTTCCATCTTCATTCTCGTCCCATCCACCACCTTTCTAACCAAACAAGCCCATATTGTACATGTAAGAATTAATGTGTAGGCAAATAAACTAACAATATTAATATCTCAGGAAATAAAATGAGGAAGAATAAATCAAATAGGGAATAAAGAATGTTTAATAAATAAGAAATTTATGAGCCGTTAGTTCATCGAATGCTATGGAAGAAAATGTATTAAAAAAGGCATGCCAAAATAACTGCCCACAAACTCACAGTGGTAAGCAATCAAAATTGTAAAGGAATAGACTTTTCAAACTTCAATGCAGAGAGAGAGAGTAATTCAATTTTCAATTAAATGACAAATCACAAGATAAAAGGATGTTCGTTTACAGCATTTTCTGCAGTATGTATGCACATATCTCTATTCTCCATCCTTTTTTTTTTTTTATCGATAAATATTACTCCATCCGTCCAGTAGGAATTTGCACCCTACGGGACGACACATTTTTTTAAAAAGAAATAGTTTTATATATAAAGTAGTGGTATATGGGTAAATATGTGTAAATGTTTGTGAGTGTGCACGTAAATCAATGCTTTTTTTTTTAGTAATGTGCAAATTTGTGTGGGACGTCCAAATAAGGAAAGTGTGTAAATTCCTGAGGGACAGAGGGAGTAATTGTTAGCTATTAAAATTAGTTCACCAAATCTCCAAATATTCCAAAAATATCTTCAAGCCAAACTTATATTTTCCTCCTAATTCATTTCCAAATGGAATCGAACTCGGATCACTCACTCAAGTGAGGAGCCCGGTAGTCAGTTATGCTAACTCACCTATTTTTCCATCATCATCCTTATTACTGCTCCCTCCTTCTCTCACACATATACACCTCCATCCATGGTGTTATAAAATATTATGATGTTCCTTTAAAAATAAATATTGATTATTTATATATTTTTCACAAACAATTATTTTATTTGTAAACGAACCTCACAATACACCGTATTATTTTTTGACATATTACAGTAAACCACTTACAGTTAAATATGAGTAAATATTGTGGACTTAATGAGTATCATATATATATATATATGTATGTATATCCATGTGGGTGTATAGGTGCAAAACAGAGAGTACCCAACACATTGAATGCTAAGCACATTAAATGCTTTCCATCTTCAATGCATTTGATCATCTTGCATGTTGTGTGGTGACTCTCTTTCTCTCTCATCTCTTTATAGCATTTACTCCTTGGTTCTGGCCGGCTCACGCACAGTGACAACCATGTTGTGTTGACACTAATTTTGAAATATCATCTAGTACATTTTTGCTCCCTCACCCAAAACTTATCTCTTTCAACATCCAACCTTCTTTTACTCAACTATATTATTATTCTTACTACTTCCTTGTAACATTTACACACTAGTATTATTTATTGAAACCAGGAAAAAAGTTGTGGAGGGTACTATCAAGTATCAAGAACTCCCTCCATTCCAAAACTATTTTCACACTTTTTTTATTTGAACGTCTCAATTCTTCTTTCACACACTTAAAAAGAAAATCTTTTTTATTCACAAAAGTCAATAAAATACACATTTTCTTATTTTATTATTTAATTTTATACTCACATACTTATTTTTCCTTGGTTCGCATGCCCGAGACAATTATGAAAATAGTCTTGGGACGAATGGAGTATTATTCATGGAAATAATTTGTTGCTCTATCAAACTCTAATTCTAGTATTCCTATCATTTTTCTTCATTAACAAATTAATTGTTATAATGCTTCATACATTTTGGGATTTGATTACCTTTTGAGTAGGGAAAAATAAAATGAATTTCACCTTTTATCTTAAAGGGGAAAAAATTACATGCTATTATTAATTGGACCCATTATTTCATACTACAAGTTACTCATGGATTCTTACTTATATGTCAATCTTCCAAATTTTTAAAATAAATTAAGACATTTCAAAGCAAATCAAATCCAAATGTATAGATGTGTGGAGAGAGAGAGAGAAGTTGGGAGAAATAAATAAAGGAGAACCCTGAGGGAAAGGGAAGCAATAATAAATATACGAATTAATTAATTTGTTTGTTCTACAAAATCAATCATTCAATTTATCCTCGTCCAAGTTGATGAAAATAATTGGCTATATGTGGATTTATTTATTTAAATTAAAGGTTAGTAAGTGATCTGAAATTCTCCGTCTATATATGAGAGTAAGTAGTAAGCATTGAATGCCCAGCTGAGGCGACGCCACTCTGCTTCTCCTCTAAAGCGCTTCGTATTGTCTTTTCGCATTTACTCATCACTCTCTAATAATCCCCTCCTCCCTCTTACTTTCATTTCATTTCATTTCAATATCATTTCTTTCGTTGTCTGAAATTCATCCTTTGAAGCTTCAAGATTTGGATTTCCATTACTTGTTGATGTTCATTCATTCATTCTATCTTTCAAGATAAACAATTAAACTTTGAGAGAGAGAGAGAGAGTTGTAAAAAATTATCTTGATGGGAAGAGCACCATGCTGTGATAAGAAGGGGTTGAAGAAGGGGCCATGGACTCCTGAGGAAGATGAGAAACTTGTGGCCTATATCCAAAACCATGGCCATGGAAGCTGGCGTTCTCTCCCTAGACTTGCAGGTTACTTCCCCTGTTTTTTTATTTTTACTCGTACTAATTCTTGCAGCAAGTCCTACTTTCTTCCAAGGTTAACTTATTTTGTAGTAAAAACGATTCAAAATTTTAGGGAACTAGTTTAAAAACTCAGCAATGCAATCTTCATTTCGCAACATAGATATATTCATGATTTCGTTGCAGGGCTTCTTCGATGTGGGAAGAGCTGTCGTCTACGTTGGACCAACTATCTCAGGCCCGACATCAGACGAGGCCCCTTCACCACCGATGAAGAGAAGCTCGTCGTGCAGCTGCATGCCATTCTTGGCAACAGGTGATTGTCCTATTTTGTGATCAATAAAAAAATCGAACAATTGATATCTCAATCTCCTCCAGGTGGGCTGCAATTGCGTCCCAGCTCCCCGGGCGGACGGACAACGAGATCAAGAACCTGTGGAACACTCATCTGAAGAAACAGCTCCTCCAAATGGGCATCGATCCTCAGACGCACGAGCCGTGCTCGTCGCGGCCTCCTTCGACCCGACACATGGCGCAATGGGAGAGCGCTCGCCTCGACGCCGAGGCGCGTCATTCAAATCCCACGACCCCCGAGGAGGGCGACTTCTTCCTGCGCCTCTGGAATTCCCAAGTTGGGGAGGCGTTTAGGAAGCTGGATCACAAGAATTCAGCACCAAAACAGAGTCCCTCACCATGTTCCTCAACAAAATGCAGCACATTGTCGTCAGAAATCACCACCAAAATCGAAGAAGAGGAGGAGGAGGATTCATCCGAAGAATCAGCTCTACGGCTGCTCTTGGACTTCCACACCAACAATGATATGAGCTTCTTGGGCCAGCCTGATTCTTATGGCTTATATCCTCTCAATTTTTTATAAAAAAAAAAAAATTAAAGTCTTTGCATTATGTATCATGTGCTTTGTAGCAAGATTTTAGGCGTCATCAATGCACTTTGTTATTATTAACAAGCAAGAATGGGACCATCTTATCGGATATTAAATAGAAAGGGAGCTTTTATTTAAGTAGCTCCCAAATTTGAAGTCGAATAAAATAGGGAGAATTGGCTAATGAGATGCTACGTATAAACAAACAAGGCTAAAAAATACTAGAGGAGGAAGAGGGGGGAGCATTTTAATGTCCGAAGAGCTTGAACCCGGTCTTAGGAATTTGGCCCGAGGCCCGATATTTTGCAGCCATCTCTTCAGTTTGGAGAAGCTCTTCTCCTTTTCTAGCTTCAACTGTTGCTCTCTTCTCTTCCGCCTGCTTGTGAATCAATGCTTCCTTGTTTCTTATTTTTTCCGCGCATTTCGCCTTTCTCCTTTCCAATTGTTCCTAACACCACATTATTGCAGTTCGGGTGAAAGATAATTTTACTATCTTTTGATTTTGGTCCTATTAACATTAAAATTTTGATTTTCGTCCGGATAGGCACGTAAAATTATAGGACAAAAATCAAATTTAAAAATTAACAGGACCAAAATAAATGAAAGAGTAAAAAATAATTTTTCCTATTATTATTATTATTATTATCTGAATTACTATAACATCATTATAATCCAATGATATGCAACTTAAATTGTTTTGCATCAAACGAACTAGTACTAGTAGTGATTAAGATTCAATATTCTTAATTACCTCCATTTTTTTAAGTTGGAGTTCCAAGGAAGCCTTCTTGCTGTTTTCCCATGAAGTAATTTTCGCTTGCCTCTTTTGTGCCCTGCTTTGTTCAATTCCAACAACACAATTTTAATAAAATCTAGTGCTAATATTTATATTTGGACAAATTCCCCACAATTAACTCAGCATTATTATTGCATTAAAACACATCTTAAACAATCAATATTAATGTTGTTTGGTTGCTGAATTTTAATATGCATGATTGGGAAGAAACAGAACCTGTTATCGGCTTTGGTTTTTTCACTGTCTTCCCAGGCTTTGATAAAAGAGATCTTCTTGTCGTACTCTAGCTTCGCAAGAGCAACATCTATCGTATAGCATTTCATAGTTAGTTAATTCGTGTGTTCAAAAGTAATGTGAAGCTAATTTAGTCTTGACAGGGAAGCAATAATTTTCTTTGTCTGATCATTATGATACATATAAAAGCTTGACATACCTTTGACATCCTTTGCATCAGATTCTGTGGCTTCTTCTACCAAGAACGAAATCAGAATTAATATAAAAAAAGAATGTTATGGTAATCAAACAAAAATTAATTTTTTGAACGATATGAAAAAATATATATATATATACATGCGTTGTCACGTACAAATTGTGAAACATATCAATGAAACAAATTCAGGATCATTTATTCAGGAATTATGCTAATCGGTAAAATTTGAAAGCTTTTCAAATAAATATATTTGTTGGGTCAATATTTTCATGCAAAATTCGTCATCCTATAAATTCTTTAAAAAATTATTGGAAAAAAATGTAATATATATAATTCAACAAGTAAGATGATGAGAATTTTATTAATTACGTGTGATAGGTTTGGCATCAGCATCGGGGCGTGGCGAAACAACCGGTTCATTTGGGTGGTTCGCCGGCGCCGCCATCGTAGAAATATTGTATAGGCACCTCTAACACCTAGCCTACGGCAAGAAATTAAAATGAACAAAATTTGTGCAGGAGCATATTAACATAAGAATTGCCTCCTATATTTAGAAATATTAATGGGTGGCCGTGCGAACAACCGATGAACCCGTTGACAAAACAGTCAAGAAATATTGTTAAATTGATATATATATATAATAGGCACATTCTAGCTGATTTCCTTTTTGAGAGCTCCAATATCTTGATTGAGCTTCCAAGTTTTGTGGATTGTCCTCTCAGCACGTTTTTCAATTATGAATAATTTTTCTTCCTTTTGGAAAAAAAGAATTGCTACTTAGATATGTTTAATTAAAAGTTAATCATAGTTGGAAATAGGGTGATAGTGTACCAAAAAATGTGAAATAATAGGTCACCAATATGGATAATTTTTTGCTCTTTTACAAAAAGAGTTATTTTGTACTCTTTTTAGGGTCCAACCGTTGATGTTAAATATGTATACATTTTTTGAAACATATATTAATTTATTTATATAATTCAAAAATCAAACGTATTAAATCTACCAAACATCTGCCGCCTAATAAAATCTAAGAAACAAATCGGCCCGTACAAACTGGTTGAGCTTCTCTCCAAGCAATTGAGAATCGTCTTCGGCCCAAATAGGTTATTGGGCCTTGGGTTTTTTAATTTTTTTAAGGGCCCAACTATATACCTCTCCAACATTATTAGATACCCACCCAATATTTATGTTGAAATTTATTCTATATTTTAACAAAAATATGTCACATATATGTTTGAAAAAATGGCAAAAATATTAATTCAGTAAATATTTATCGAAATTTAGTTAATTTTTTGATAAAAATATAGTGAAAATAGAATGTATACACTAAAAAGAGTGTATCTAATCTAACAAGGATAGAGGGTATATAGTCTGGGTCTTTTTTTAATTTATATTTGCTAGTGGTCCAATTTACCTATACTATGAAAATTTTGATTTAAATAGAAAAATATGCAAGATCATTGTGTTTAAAATCAACTCAGCCAAAAAAATACACTCAAATGTTTCTTATTCACTCAAACCACAAGAAAACTCCTACCACAAATTTTGGTGGATCACCCAATTACTGAAACTTTCATAAAAATGAAAAGCCCTAATAATAAAAAATATGAAATGAATTAAAACTTGATCTTTTTGCTAGATCCCTAGTGACCTGGACATAATCCCTTTATATAGGTGTTGTGTAGAGCAATCTAATTGTGGTAATAATATTATAGTTATGGTAATAATATAAAATAAGACTAACAATGAAGGAAATATTATAGTTATGGAAAAATGCAATTGGTCTTTCATATTATTAGTGTGATTTTCAATCGGGGATCTTGGTTTTGGAGACTGATTATGCTTGACTTCCGGAGCTTGAATGATACAATGTGTATTTTAACGTATTCATCACTCCAATTTGTCCTTAGATTTGTTCGACAAGAAAAATATCAGAATTTTGTGGAAAGTGATAATTGGCTAGATTCTGGCCGACCAGATTATTATAAATATTAGTTAAAGTATGTTTCTACCCTAAATAATATTTGTGAGAGAATTAGTTTCATTAAGGATAATGTGGTAAATTAAAAGTATGAAAGGGCGAAAATATCTCTGTCTGGTTGGCCAGATTCTGGCCGGTTAGCATTTCCCTTTTTTTAATAGGATAATTCTTTCCGGATAATACTAAAATAAATTAAATCTTAGATAAGTTATATAACATATTTTTTAAAAAAAAAAGAGAGAGAGAGAGAGAGAAAGAAACTCCAAAGAAAGTGAAAACTTTTAACTAGATTAAACAAAGGCACATTGAGTATTCACTTAGTACATGAATATCCTGCCAAAACATCTCAAACTTAACAGTAGTAATCAATTCAAACAACCATCTAAAATAAAAATAACATTGGCCTCAGTTGACATGAGAAGTAAAATTCTTGATATAAAAAAGAAAATGCTAAGAAAAAATCTCAATAAACCCTTTCCTTGAAGATGTCCATGCTCATCTCACTGGCATCAGTTGCTTGCAACTCAACCTGAATACCATCCAACTCCCTCTTGAATCTATCTTTTGAACTTGCATACAGCATCTTGGTTCTCACCCTTGCCGTCTCCGGTGACCTGAAAATCGACATTTCGTTTTAAGAACTTTATCCATCAATGATACAACTAGCTAATAAGCAGTAACCAACATCCAGATTACTATCCTTTCTTCACAAGTATTCGACATTTTTATCATTCATCGATGCATCAACCTTATGTAGACGACACAAGAGGAATCATCAGGGACAGAGAATTTAATTGAAGTCTTGAAAAGAAGTAATACCAAGGGATGTTGAAGTAGTATTAGTAATCTCACCAAGCAATGAAGAAAATCTTGCTCTTACGGCAGTTCTCATTAGATATGTAGTCATAGTCATAAACAGCATATCGACAATCATCAGCAGGCAAGCTATTGTTGAAGTCATTGTGACCCTCTGATTGGCCCCCTAACTTCTCCACCGTCACTTGCTGGAATCCATCGTCGATTTTGAACACTATGTATCGGTACACCCTTTTCGATTTCAGCTCCAGAAATTTCAGTTTGCAATCATCGTCCACAGCAATTCCAGACGCAGAATTTGCCTGATGTATACACCCATCAACACATTACTAGCATCAACACAAGGGAAGGGGGTTGTGTTCTTTTTTTTTTAAATTTTTTTTCACTTGAGGATCTTTCAAAATAAGAATAACAGCAATCCAATGCTTGCATAATTCTAGCTGTGATGATCAAAGCTGATTAATAAATTCTCACATTTTTTAGATGCTTGGTGACAAATCCAAGCAAGCACACATAGATAAATGCACAAATATATACATTTGTGTGTGTAGATTTGCCGATGATGAAACAAGAAACACAATGATCAAGTTGTACCTGCTAAAAGTCATCACATTGGGTAAAATTCAGAGGAAATAATACTCCCTTCGTCCACCAAATTATTTCCCACTTTCATTTTTTTGTTTGTCCAAATAACTTTCTTTTTTTTTTTCTTATTTGGAAACAATCTACTCTCACAAATAAAAATTTGGGACCCGTGTTACCTCAATTTTTCCCATACTTTATCTATTATTTCAGTATAATATTAATTTTCATTATAATTTGATGGATGCAAATACAAAAACAGATGATGTATGGATATGGTAAACAAGAAACACAATCACAGTACCTAAAACTAAAGGATGATGATAATCCTCCTGCAGCTTGAAGAAAAATCAAGATATACTGTTGCTAAATTTTACCACATGTTCTTTTAGTGTCAAATAGAGCATAGAAGATGATGAAATAAGTTTTTGAGGCAAGGGAAAAATCAAGCAAATAGGAAAACATTCAGCAAAAAGAATGTGAAGGCGTACCATTTGTTATCATGCATAATAAACACACACATTACATTCAGAAAGGGAAAGAAATTCATACCATTTGGTGGGGTTGAGAAATTGTGAGAAGATGGAGAGATGGAGAAAAGGGGAACTCAAAAGGGGATCCTTGATTTTTGGAATGCAAGTTTGAAGAATTTTTCAAAGGACGGGAGATACTTCAGGGTCAGAGCATGCTTCCCCACCCCCTATTTTCAGCTATATATGCTAAAATATTCTAATCATAATTTTATGTATTTATTCTTCCCTTTACTAATTACTACAATATTTAACAAAAAATTATATGTGAATATACTCCTTTCTCTCCTTTTTAAAAAAAAAAAAAAATTACTCAAAAGACCATGAAAAAATTATTACTCGTGACGATACACCTCATATCACTACATTAATCAATACACCCTCAAATAATATATATTTTCACAAAATTGAATGGACTAAAATATCCTCAATTTTAATACTAATAAATAACTTTTTAATTAAAATTTGTGTCATTTTCATTTGAGCAATCTAAATTTAAAACGGAGGAAATAATAATTAATACACATAAACAAATTCAGTGAATTAATTAAATTAAGGGTGATTTACATAATGGTTCAAAAAAAATACTATATTTACAAATTAGTTCACAATATTTGAACAAAGCATATTTTTTTTTATCGAATCAATTTGTAATTAATGTCAATTTTGTGAGTCATTTTATAATTTTTCCTTAAATTAATAATGGGTTTCCTACTTTTGTATCATTTTTACGTTCGCAATTTATTTATTTTCGCTAAAATCATGATCATACGATTGTACACACCCTTGTAGGTAGAAAATCAAGTTTCTTGCATGAACGAAATCCAAGTTTATGGTTTACTGAATATAGTTAGTTCTGTTGGGATTGAGCCCACCAAGGTTTTGACCCATTTAGTTTGAGTTTAAATATTAAGTCTACTTGTTTTCCAATTCTAATGGTGATTGAGAATCATCATATAAATATTACTGTGTTTCTCCTTCTTTTTAGTGATTGAATGTTTTTTTTATTTTTGGTACCTCCTTTCACTTCGGTTTTGAGTCCAGCAACGAGTGGTCTGAACCTCGTCCCTAAACAAAACACGTGAGCCGTGTAAAAAGATGGATAACCTAACAAGTTCTCTTCTTTCTTTCTTTTTTTAAAAAGAAAACAGAATTAACGGTTACATCTCTTTTCTCTATGGTTCATTATGTTAATCACAATATGGTCTCAAAACTTTACATTTTGAATAAAAAGATAAACTCTTAACCATTTTTTGTAAACGGGAAAATTCATTTTATTTAGGTGGTGATTGGTAGGATATAATAAAATGTGAGAGATTATAATATAATGTGATCATTTATACTGGTTTTAATAATATTATTGCTTGATAGAGTAGATAAATAATTAATATTATTTATTTTCATTGCTTGGTAGATAATAAAAAAAACTCAGTACAATTTTTATAATATTGCTTGGTAGACAAAAAAAAAAACAGATATATTACGTATATGGGGTTGTGAGGAGAGAGAAATTCATTTTTATTTTCGAATTGTGGAGAACAGGGGACACATCAGCTTGTTCTCACTTCACTGTAGAAGCCGTAGTAGATTATATGAGGGCGGAGCGAATTATATATTTCAAAAGCTACAGGGTTTTAGGCGTAATATGGACTTTTCTTTTACCGGGTCCATTGAATAAAATTCGGGTCAACAAAAAATTATAACCCCTACCAAACAAAATTAAATCTATACAAAAACTCATATTATAACCTTTATACTTCCTATCAAACAGGGCCTTAAGAAATAAATCACACGAATTTCATGAGAAATTTTCAAGCAACATTTCCAAAACCACAAATGAGTTTGTGCAATTTATTAGGGCGTAGAAAAACCATAAAACACGATCTCTAAAACAAAAGTCCAACCGCTGATATAAGAGATTACACATGTGACTGATGTGAAAAATTTCATGTTAAACAAGTACAAGTGCATAAAGGGTTGACTAGACTTGTTCTTACAAAGTCAACCAAGTTATCCCCTGCCTCGTGTCTCTGTTGTCCATCATTATTAATATTCCCGAAAACACACAAGGCATGTATGCCTTTTGATCTTGATCATCCCTTCACGTTTGTTGCTTCAATTTAATTTAATGCGTTTCGCTTTTAAATCAACGTTAAATTAATGAGACTTCTTACTTTCCCTAATGCCTTTCTTCTTCCTCGAAATTTCTCCATTATGTAGTAAGTATTCATTTATGTAACGCCTCAATACTTCTCTCCCTCTTCGTATCCCCTGTGTTATCTGAGTTGACTCGGACATTGTTCTTGGTCATCAAAACCCGTGAAGAAAACCAACAACAAAAAAAGGTATCCATTTTCTTTCATGTTTTTCTAATTGGATGCCCTGTGATGACTGTGCGGGAGAGAGAGGGATGCATGATGAGAGTTTTATGGTTTTAAACACAGTTTTCCGGTGGCATGCATAGAAGAATTTGTTTCCATGTATGCATGTAAAGATGTTTTCAACAGTTGAATTTCAAGCCATCTCTCTCTTTTCTTCATCAACAGAGCTATGAGCAATCTGAAGCTAGCAGTAGAAGTTGTGAGAGCCCACAATCTTTTATCTAAAAATGGACAAGGTTCATCCAATGCTGTTGTTGAGCTCCACTTTGATCACCAGAATTTCCGGACAAGTGTAAAAGAAAACGATATGAATCCATACTGGAACGAGACTTTCTATTTCAACGTACTCAATCCGATGGAGCTGCAGAAGCTCGTTCTCGAGGCTTACGTCTACAGCATTAACAAGACCACCAATTCAAGATCTTCCCTTGGAAAGATCAGAATAACTGGTACATCCTTCGTTGCCTACTCCGATGCTGTCGTTTTCAACTACCCTTTAGAGAAAGGAAGCCTTTTCTCACGAGCAAGAGGAGAGCTCGGCTTGAAAGTCTATATAACCGATGCTTTAGCCAATCGTCCTCAGACGACTTCTTCGTCTTCTTCTTCGTATTCAAGTTTGCATTCAATCCCAGACGAGTCACCTTCCAATCGAGGAAAAAGGCGAACCCTGCATAATCTTTCTGATTCTAACCAGCAACAACCTCGTTTTCCAATCCCACCTGTTCAACCAACTCAATTCAGAGTTAATGAAATGAGGGCTGAGCCTCAGATGCCTCAACCTGTTGGGGCATATCCAGGTTCTGTTGATTTCATGCTTAAAGAGACGAATCCTGTTCTTGGTAGAAAACTTAGACGATCAGATAAATCCAGCACCTTTGATCTCGTAGAGCCGATGCAGTTCCTCTTTGTTCGTGTTGTGAAGGCTCGAGACCTCCCGTCCATGGATCTTACGGGGAGTCTCGATCCTTACGTTGAAGTGAAACTCGGAAACTACAAAGGAGTTACGAAGCATTTCGAGAAAAACCAAAACCCAGAGTGGAGCACAGTGTTCACATTTTCAAAAGAGAGAATGCAATCATCAGTTCTGGAAGTTGTGGTTAAAGACAAGGACAGGGTAAAGGATGATTTTGTGGGGGTTGTCCGGTTTGATCTGTACGATGTTCCTAGACGAATTCCACCTGACAGTCCATTGGCTCCAGAGTGGTATCATCTCGAGGACAAGAAGGGCAAAAAGAAGAATGGGGAACTAATGCTTGCTGTATGGATAGGGACACAAGCTGATGAGGCCTTTGCTGATGCTTTCCATTCTGATGCAGCTAGTCCGACTGATAGTTCGGTCCCCTCAACACATACTCGTTCAAAACTCTACCACTCTCCGAGGTTATGGTACGTACGTGTGAATGTGATCGAGGCTCAAGATTTGGTCGTGGTTGACAGAAGCCGCTTCCCAAATTTGCATGTTAAAGTGCAGATTGGGAACCAAATTTGGAAGACGAAACCAGTGCAATCGCAAACGATGAGCGCTTTCTGGAATGAGGATCAGATGTTCGTAACAGCTGAACCATTTGATGATCATCTGGTACTTTCAGTTGAAGACCGTGTTGGACCGAACAAAGATGAGAGCCTGGGTAAGGTTTTTGTACCATTAGCAACCGTTGAACGAAGAGCTGATGATCGAGTTGTTCATTCTCGTTGGTTTAACCTGCAAAAACCTGGTTCATCAGATGTTGAGGAGATGAAAAAAGATCACTTTGCTAGTAAGATCCATCTTCGAGTGTGTCTTGATGGAGGGTACCACGTTCTTGATGGATCTACGCATTATAGCAGTGATCTAAGGCCAACTGCAAAACAGCTTTGGAAGCCCCCTATAGGTGTCCTGGAGCTAGGAATCTTGAACGCCGATGCTCTTACGCCTATGAAGACAAGAAATGACCGAGGAACTTCCGATACATTCTGTGTTGCAAAGTACGGCCAGAAATGGGTCCGAACGAGGACAATCACGGACAGCTTGAACCCCAAGTACAATGAGCAGTACACGTGGGAAGTTTTTGATCCATCTACAGTTCTTACAGTTGGTGTTTTTGACAACGGTCACATTGTTGGCAGGGGTTCATCTTCAAATGCTAACAAAGACTTGAAGATCGGGAAGGTTCGTATCAGAATCTCGACTCTTGAAACGGGCCGGGTTTACACCCATTCGTACCCTTTGATAGTCCTTCATCCCTCTGGTGTAAAGAAGATGGGAGAACTGCATTTAGCCATTCGGTTTTCTTGCACGTCTATGGTGAACATGATGAGTTTATACTCAAGACCCCTCTTGCCCAAAATGCACTATATAAGGCCGTTGTCAATGGCGCAACTTGAATCATTACGTCACCAAGCTGTGAGCATAGTAGCAGCCCGATTAAACCGAGCAGAACCGCCTCTCAGAAAAGAGGTCATCGAGTACATGACCGATGCTCATTCTCATCTATGGAGCATGAGGCGCAGTAAAGCACACTTCTTCAGGTTAATCTCAGTTTTCAGCGGACTAATTGCTGTTTCCAGATGGATCAAGGATGTCTGTCTATGGAAGAACTATGTAACAACAATCTTAGTACATGTCCTGTTCATCATCCTCATCAGTTTCCCAGAGCTTATTCTACCAACATTGTTTCTCTACATGTTTCTCATAGGACTCTGGAACTACAGATTTAGACCAAAATACCCTCCTCACATGAACATGAAACTATCTTGTGCTGACACTGCACTCCCTGATGAGCTCGATGAAGAATTTGACAGGTTACCTAGTGCAAGAAATTTCGAGACCATTGGAAACAGGTATGATCGTCTAAGAAGTGTGGCTGGTCGGATTCAGAGAATAGTTGGCGATGTAGCAACACAAGGGGAGAGGATTCAAGGGCTTCTAAGTTGGCGAGATCCACGGGCTACTGTAATATTCATGGGATTCTGCATTTTGTCTGTTATTGTATTTTACACAGTACCTCTGCAGTTGCTGATCGTATTGACGGGATTATACGGTATGAGGCACCCCAAATTCAGGCACAAGTTACCACCTGGCCCGCTCAACTTCTTTCGAAGACTTCCTGCTAGGACTGATAGCATGCTTTGAGCTGCTATCTTCTGCTTGTATTCTATTTCTGGAAATCATCAGACAGTGGTTTCATTTCTGTATAATTTAGTATAATTTCGCTTTGGTTTTCCACATTTTGTATGATATTAAGTGAGAGTTTTGTTACAGTGACTTGGGACTATGTGGTACAGTTCTATTTTGAAGCTCAAAAGTTCACCTGAACTAGTGACGATTGTCTATTCCAGAACAATGTTCATCTCTTGTTTTTACGTAAAGTTTATTTGTTAATAAATGTTTAGCAAGTCTTTTATAAATACATGTATCATTTATTTGTTAGAATAGAAGATCCTAAGTGTTGGTCACATCATGCTGTGCGCACTAAACATAGGTCGGTTAGTTGATCGACCTAAAACTCATGATTAGTCAATCCGGCTCTAGAGACGACTATTAAGCTGTACAAACATCAAAAGAATATTCTGTGGCCACAGGACGACAAGCATTACACTTGTTGAAGTATTGCATGTCTAAACTCCACTAAATTCCAAATTCAGATCATATATCAGGATATTAATGTTCGGAAGTTTTGAACAACCAGTTATCGTACTATCAATCTGACAAATGCATTTAAGTATTTTGGTTGAAGACCATCTTAACAAGCTTGGTAGGCCTAACCGGGAGATTCCCTGTCTTATTAGATAGAGCTTGATCTCCAAAGGTACATGCCAAAGCATGATATAATTTCAAAGCTAAATAAGTAACTAAGTAACAAGTACACAAACTTGCACGAAGCCTCAACAGTAGAATCAATTGCCTCGGAAACATAAAATGAAATAGAACATAGAGAACTGAATTAGGACTTGATCTCAGGTATAATTAAACAGAGAGACTGCAATTATAACTTATCAAAAAGAGTATTGGTGTAACCTAAATTAGGTAAAGAAGCAACATGGATTGAGTCAAGATGCTCTGTTGGCAAGGTTGAAGACTAAATCAACATAGCTTTAGCCAGATATCACTGAAGTAGTCAAAAAGCTGATCGGAATTTAAACATATAGAGTTCTACCTAACATTAGCTGGACCAGGCACCGGTTGTTGTAAGATTCTGAACTAGGCTAATCATTAGCTGGAGCGACTAAATTTCCAACTGCATGTTCTTCACGGTTTACTGTAGCTTCCTCAAGGTTATTTTTCGTCTTAGAGGCACGAGGTAACAAGCTTGCCACAATGACCTGGATCCATTCATCGTAAAATGTCCTCATAAGTAAGATTATGATGTACAGTAAATAATAAGTCCAGACCTGAATCCTACAGAGTTGAGTTTGCTATTTTTATTTAAGTTGCTATTCAACCAAATAAGTATGAAAGAGGATCCGAAACTTTAGAACAGGAGGGCAAAATTTCTACAAAAAAGCAGCATCAGCAGGAAGCAAACTAATTATTTTTAGAAATACCAATAAAAAAAGAATATGAACTGTTTTGAAACTGAAGTAAAATTCAGAAAGCGGTTATACGTCAATGAAAAAAAAAAAAATTTAAGCTACCTGAACAGGGCTTCCAGCAAGCATAACACCGTCGACTGCACCACCCATGACGCGGCCGTCAGGACAAGCAAGAGTGACATTTACACAACCAACTGGGCCCTGAGGCGCATTAGCATCATTTTGAGCATAAGAACCAGATAAACTCAAAATATCAAAGTTCCCCTACAAAAGAAACAAAAGATGTTTATATTATCTAACTATAGCTGTTCTGAAAGAGCAAAAGTTGATAGTACGTCTATAGAAAGGATCCATAGAAACAAGCAGAGACTTTTGGCAGAAGGCAAATAATCTTTCAATCAACAAGACCAAACTTTTCTGAAGTTCTGCATCAATTCAAGGATAACATGTTTCACAAAGTACTAAGTGGAGGTAGTTAATTAATAAAATTAAAGAAAGGGGAAAATGTAGCTGGTGAGTCTCTCTCTTTCTTTCTTTCTTTTTTTGGGTAGGAAACGAAAAGTTGTATTTAGATAAAGTGTAAGGGATTATAAATAATTCTAAATCATTAATTAAGCCCAGCTTAACATGTGATACAGAAAACATTAAGTCCCAATTATGAGAAAGGACTTATGATCAAATCATCAAAATATATATTTCTTAATTATAATAATGAGAGTCATTTGTTCACAGATTGAGGAAAATAAATCAATGTAAACTTTTGACAGACTAACTAAGCTTCACTATGAACCATCAGAGGATATGTTACGATCCCACATCGAATTCACAAGAAATTGTGGATGGGTATATAAGTGGCAGTCAATCCTTGACCTTTGACCATGGTTTTGGGTTAAGTTAGGGCTCCCTAGCTTATATTCCTAACAATTGGCGCCGTCTGTGGGAAAAAGTTCGGGCGGGCTGCGGAATGGGGCTACCCGATGGTGGGCCCAGAGGTTGCAACCCCGGATGTGGGCTCAAGGGGGGTTGCCACCCGGGAAGTGGACCTTGGCATATGGGTTGCCACCCGGAGTGTGTCGTCCGTGGACGTCCGGTTTTAAGGGGGGTCGATTGTTACGATCCCACATCGGATTCACAAGAAATTGTGGATGGGTATATAAGTGGCAGTCAATCCTTGACCTTTGACCATGGTTTTGGGTTAAGTTAGGGCTCCCTAGCTTATATTCCTAACAGGATATGCCACTTCTGATGCCTCCAGTTTTACAATATCTTATAACCATATGAATATGATAGTAAGATATGGAGTATATACCTCATATGTGAAGCTCCCACCAGCATTTGATATTCTAATATTTACAGCAGATACAGTACCATTTCCTGATAAGATGATTGAGCTATATCGTCTTTGTGCAAATGACAGGATCTTTCTTTTGATATCCTGCAGGGAAAACCAATATGATGAACAATTCTGAATCCTTAGACTGAAGTAAAGATGTCTGGATGTCAGTAGTTGGCCATTCATAATTCATTAGCTAAATATCTTTTAAGATGCCCCAGAAAGCATATCGATGAATAGAGGTAATACCAAATTCGATTTGAAAACTCAGACCTCTCTTTTCTTTTGTCTAGTGCTACGATCCTGCTGCTCACTCTTACCTGATCAATAGCTTAATCCCTAGGGACATATGACTAATATATTTGGCAAATTTAACACCTAGATTTGAATGGAGTTTAGCTACAGATGCTTAGATTCATTGGCAATATACGGAAAATAATGCTAATCTTTAAGGAAGTTGACAGTGCGCTTACTTCTCCCACAGCTACATTGATGATATGTGGAACAAGTTTTCCAGGCCCACTAAAGAAAGATCCACCTGCTAAGATCAATCCTCCAATATATTAAGAAACGGAAATACTTCAGTATATCCACATAATAGAACACATAATCAGAAAACATATCAATGCATTTAAGTTGGCACTACGCTATAAAAACAAGATGGACAAGAATTGAGATTGAACAATTACCAAGAGAAACCTGTTGTTGCTTCCGCCCAGTCCCAGGTGGTCTTCCTCTCCGCTTCTGAGTTGGTCTTACATATGGGACAGGGCTAGATGTGGAGGGAGACAATGCCAACGAGACAGCGCTGTCTCGTCCATACTTGCGTGGTCTTCCCCGCTTTCTCCGCACAGGTTCACCCTGCATCATAGCAGGAGGGGGTCCTACACTAATGGCAGGAGGTGGGCCCACACTAAGTCCATGAGGTGGCATTGTAGACGAAGAATCCAAAGGCAATGATCTCATCATATTTCCCCCAGTGTTAGATTGAAAGTGTACATGACTAGATAACATATTCATGACAGAGTCCGGTTGATGAACATAATATGGAGCTGAGCTTGGCATTGTCATCGCATCCCTTTGATCCATCATCCATGCATTTACTTAGAAACCGTACCGAGTTGAGATCACTCCAAAATTGCCAAATATCAAAATCCAAACGAAGTATATATAACTAAAATGATTGTGCAACTCTTCGTTAAGCAAAATTGGTCTCCCCCGGATTGTCACCCTATTGGCAATGATTAAACAAATGGAACCTAAATGATCTCAATCGCTAGAATGAATTGAACTACTACAACATTTGGCAGTTTAAGGTATAATAAATAAAGAACTATTCTAGTAAGACAAGGGGCGAAGTAGTATAGCTCGGGTAGTTAGAGCTCTGCAGTCTATAACCGAGAGGTCATGGGTTCGAGTAAGACAAGAAGACAAAGAACAATGGACATACAATTCCGGAACAGGAAGTTTACATTTAGAGTTTGAATTGGACTATAAAAGGTCCACATAGTATTTACAAGTTGCTAACATTAACAGAGCTTCATAAGAGGAAACAAGATTCTATGTGTAGTGATGGAGTGGATGACGAAAGGTGGGACATATATAAGTTAATTAATTTATACTTCCTAATTATTATTTATTTATAAAACTTATTCCGCAAGATTTGGAGATTTATCTTATTTAGAATTTGATAAGAATTATGAAGTTTATTTTCTATAAAGTGAAAGGGTTTTTTCCATGTAAAGATTTGCCTTTTTTGGTACTTAATCCATTATTATATTGAGTTAATTTGGCATACTTATTGAACCATAGAGAGTCGTTGAGTTTCTACTGTTTCTAGTAGATATCTTACATAAGTAGTTCAAGGGAGAATCAAAAGAGACAGAAGTTCAAGACAATAAATACCTTTCCAAATCAAAACAAGCTAAAAAGGCTTCACTCTGAAGATGTAAATATAAAGAGAGACTAAATTTACAAAAAAATTGCTTCACTTTCTCCGGACATTGTTCCACAATCTCACTCATAAACAATTTTACAAAACATAAAAATTAAATAAAAAAGAACAACAAAACCCACATCAAGAAACAATATTCACTCCCTAAAAAGCCATGTCTAACCAACCAACCATGCAAACAGTCTCAAGTAGTTAGCCAAAGAAAACAGAGTGTTGGCGATGATTCATGAAAAAACGTAGCAAGAAAAAAAAAAATCCCCCTAATTATTCAAGAAAAGTAAAATACAAATATAGGCCATAGATGAACTCACCATAAGAGTGAAAATATTCTTATCCAAAACGTAATGCATTTTCTGAGAAAAGGCTCCTCCTTTATCTTCAGTTGAGTTTTGGGGTCGGTTGTTTCACTGTGTGGAGCGTGTGATGAGGTGATAGAGTCAGGAGTGATGCGGGGTTTGCTTTTAATATGGGTGCGCGGTTGTTTTGAGAGAGAGAGTAGCCAAAATCTTCAACAGAAGAAAGGAAAGGAGGAGTGGGCGCTTGGTGGATAATTCTCATCTTTAGACAAGTCAGATATCTCTCTGTTTGTCAAACCTGAAACCCCACACGCAATCCGGGCGCGTGGATTTCTGAGGATTTCGAAATTTATATCCTACTCGTTTTCATGAATTCTATAAATTTACATTTTTATTAATTATTTTAATTATATACTCTATCTCTAAAATTTACAAAAAACTTTACTCAAAAGAAATTGAGAGGTTTCATAGACAAAAGTTTCCTTATTCGTTTTATCAACAACTTGCAATTTATTTAGGGCTTTTCAATAAATTTTATTTTTAAAAAATTAAAATTAATACTAATTATAAATTGGTTCTTTGTAAAAAAAAAATAGTGCAAAAATAAATTATATTTTTGTGTAAATATTGTAAATTAATTTACGAATATAATTATTTTTTGAATCAATATACAAATAAAGCCTTAGTTTAACAAAATATTTAGAGTCATTTTAGTTCCTTTCATTTTAAAATTAATAACTAAATTCATGAATTAAATAAATATATTTAAAAAGATAAAAAAAATATAATTTTAAAACGGAAAGAGTAAAATATCGGAGAATGCATGTGTGTATCAAAGCATTATTTGGCCGGGCCCTGCAATTATAGGTAATAACTAGTCTAACAATAATGATTGGTGATCAGATAGAAATGAAAATGAGTCACTTAGGTAGTGTTTGTTTACGTCTTGAGGTGGATGAAGCACATCCGGATGGAGAAAAAAAGTGGATGGGGCAAATCCTGTGAATAGTAAAGTTGTGTTTGGTTTGAATGGGATGTGGTAGGGGTGGATGGAACTTTATGTCAAATCAATACACTTTTTGGAGATGATGATGTATTATTTTATTATTATTAGTTAGTGGAGTAATGATTGAATGATTGTATATTAATTATATTTTGTTGTAATACATAAATATTTTTTTTTAAAATAACCTTGATAATTAATAATTTTTTTAGATAAATTATGTATATATAATAAAAAATATTTTCAATTCTAAATCACAAATAATTACTAATAGTAAAGGTTTTGTTATACTCCAAGATAATAATCTTAAATGAAATTTAAATATATTTATAATATTAATTAATTGCATATATATAGTCTATATATATTAATAATTAATATATATATAATAGGATATTATAATATGTAAAAAAAATTAAAATTAATTCTTATTTTATATTAATTGATATAAATTAAATAAAAATATATATGATATATGTGAAAAAGAGATAAATAAAATGTATTTATATGTAAGATAAAATTGATGTGATTGGTATTGAATTATGCGAAATAGGTTTGTAGATGTATAATAGAGAGTGAATGTGTATTTAGGATGAGATGGGATATGCAAGTTTGAAAAATGGGTGGGATGGGGGAAAATTCATCTCCCATCCCGATGGGGCCATCCGTAAACAAACACGCCCTTAGGTACTCCCTCTAAGTGTTTGTTGCAGAAATGATTAAATGATGCACAAAATTATATTTTTTATAAAAAAAAAACATTAAAGGGCCCAACCGGGTTCGAACCGGTGACCTATTGATCTGCAGTCAATTGCTCTACCACTGAGCTATGGACCCATTTGTTTAAATATGATTGCATTTTTTATATTATTTTATAAAAGATTCATTCAATCAAAAATTCAGTTGTGGCTACAGAAAAATTGATGATGTACTCCAATTACGTAACACTCCCTCCGTCTCAAAGCTACTTTCATAGTAGTTTCGGGCAAGTAAATTAACAAAAAATAAATATGTGAGTGTAAAATTAAATAATAAAAAAAAATTATACTTTATCGACTTTTGTGAGTGTAAAAGTTTCCTTTTTAGGTGTATGAAAGAAGAATTGAGACGTCCAAATAAAAAAAGTGTGAAAGTAGTTTTGGGACGGAGGGAGTAGTAGTAAATAATAATTCCTGCATTCCAATTTTATTTTTACACTTTTATTATTTTTTATTTAAAAAAATTATATTTATTATTTTGATAAAAGTATTAACTATCATGACGAAATAATCTTCACCGTTCAAATGAAAACATGTTCCTTCTATTATTAATCTATTAAGGACTCATTTGGTTCGTAAGATAAAAGTATCTATCCGTCAAAATCATGCATGTTTTTGGCGGATAGATACTTTTATCTTGCGAACCAAACATACCTTAAGAGAATTTTTTTATAGGTTTAAGTGACTTTTAAAATTTTAATATATTTTAAAGTTTATATATATATATTTTTTTGTTTTTAGTAAGGTTAGTTTTAACTTTATGATATAGAAGAAAATAAAAATAGAAACGTTATTGAGTAAAGGAAGAATATAACAATATTTAATTAATATGTTTATATAAATTATTTATAGGGAGTTGGGTTATAATTTTAAATTTTTATTTTTAAAACCCAAGTTAAAATGAGTTTAAATTTTAAAATTCAAATCCGAATAAAGTTAAGTAAAGTCTTAAGTTTAATAAATCTAGGCAACATGCAATTTGGGTTTTAAGCTAATATCAGATTATCAGTTTCAATGAATAAATTTAATTCCTAATTAAATTTATTTGTTTATTTGAAAAATTTTAAGTTTTACCATTTCTAATTAATATATGAATTATTTAATGCAAAAGATCTAATATGCAATAATAATTTTTAATGATGTGACACTTAAATGGATTAGAAGTTTGAAATATGCTCTTCACGTGAAAGTCACATGTTAATTTAATTCGACTAATTATAATTCGAATTTGATTATAGTAGGTTACAAATTATTAAAATAATTATTCTATTTTTACAAATTAAAAAGAAATACTCCTATTTTTATAACTCTAAAAACATATCAACCAATTTTCAAAAATTCAAAACACATTATCTGTAAAACACAACGCCCCTAAAATATTTTCCAATTGACTTTTATAATCATAGATATAAATGGCGATCGCCGATACCGCTAATGCCAATTCTCGAACTGTATTTGTAAAGTCTTTATTCCTTTGATAATCAAAGCCCAAAGATCTATGAATTATCCCATGCTTGACTAAGTGTTTAGCGGCACTCGGCCGCCGACGCAAAGGTTAAATCGTCGAGAAAAATTCGCACACATTTGACACTGCAGAAGCCGCCTAGGCGGCTGCCGAGGTCGTCTTGGTACCGCATAGACGGTCATTACTCTTATTTTTTAATTTTTATTCCAACTTAAAAGTTAGAACTAAAATTAGAAAAATAAAAACTAAATTACTAAATTACTTAAAAAATTGATGTTTAATTGAGTTACTTCATAATTTGTTCGTACCATGTATTTTTTTTTTCATTTAAAAGTTGGAAAAAATCATATTATGATAATTTTTAATATTTTATTAACTTATTATATTTCGTGATGATTATTAACTATATTTTAAATTTATAATTTTATCGTATAATGTATATTTTTATTAAAATATGTTTTTAAAAATTTTAGTATTAACAAAAAAAAAAATTGGCATCCAGCTTGACCGTCCAATCATCATCAAGCACCATTTGCAATTTAACTCATAATTAAATTCTGAAATAAACCATATACGGTTAAAATCAATTTGTCACATGTACTATATCACTTATTTCAATTTGCAACCTGTACTATTTTTTTTATCAGATTGCAACATGTACCAAGAAAAAAATTACAAAATGCTACCTAAAGTTAATTTTTATTCTTTTTTTGGCTGTGCTATATTTGTTAAGATTATACTCGTCATTCCATATTATTTATTTACTTATTTTATATTATAGTTATTAATAATAAAAAATTGACGTTAAAAAAATCTAATTTCTATAGAACGAAGATAACATAATTGGAATTCGATTTTTACCGGCATCGATTTTTATGTGGCAAAAAATAAATATAAATAAATTATTGATATGAATTGACGAATATAACCTTGAAAAAATATAGTATTGACAAGAAAAAAAATAAAACTTAATTATAGGTTGCAATTGGTCAATTTTTCATAGTACAAGTTGTAGTTTGATAAAAAAAAATAGTACGAGCTACAAATTAAAATAAATGATATAGTACAGATGGCAAATTGATATTAACACAACTATATAAATTAAAATATTTGAGGATAAAACGTATTATTAATAATTAGAAGGACTAAAAGTCAATTTTACAATGTTCTGCACTCTTCCTGCCAGTTACAGATATCGTATGGCCTTTCTAATCTCAACTCAAATTCATCCTTCAAAAGAATTTATTTAAATTGAAAAAATGGACCCAAAAATCGACAAGTTGGTGAGGAGGACGACAATGATTGCCACAGCCACGGCTTCTTATTTTCTGCTGACTGCTGACTATGGTCCTCAACCCAATTTTCTTGACCCTGTAAGCGTATATTTAGGAAGTTTAATTTTGGGTGTAAGTTTTGTTGAAATTGGTCTTGTTTGAGTGAGTGATTTCATTTAGAATCTCATATTCAGTGTGCGCGTTGCTGCTGTTATGTTTTTCGATATTATCAGAGACTCCCAGTCCTGCATTTGTGAGGCGTTGATGTTTTAGTTTAATCATAAATGGGATTAAGGGCAGGGCAGGGGAGGGTTTGATTGGAAAAGGAAATCGAAGGTTAAGATATTATAGTATTAAGGGCTTGATACTGTTTACGCTTAGTTAGTTGAAGAGGAAAATCAATTTCTTACTGATTTGGAGTTTGTCAATTTCTATCTACGATTTGATCTGTAATAAAAATTGTTAAATGTTAAGAAATTGTTAGCTGGAGAGGTAATTCAGGTTGAAGGTGAAATTAAACCAGGGCTTTTAGCTTGTTGAGAAAAAATCTGTTGGTTTGGAGAAGGGGATTAGTAAAAGGTAGATTTACCTAACATTTGATTGCTGTAGTGCTGCTAAGGATTGTTCATATGAACTTGGGGTAAGTTTTTGAGATGAGGTTCTAGGAGATGCTTCATAGGTTTTGTTTGGATTGAGTGATTGAAAAGGATGGATTTCAACCACTAAAATCCCTTCAAAATTAGTTCAAATTCAAATCCTTATCAACCTAAACAACCAAAAATGGATATGTTATATGCCTATATGGATTCATATCCTTCAGTACAAACACAATCCAGATTTGGCTGAAACTTTTGTGATACCTAAGTTCTTTTACACCACCATATAATCAGAGGGAGCAATTTTGTAGTGACCATTTAAATTATGGTAAACTTTCTAAATATCACTTGTCTAAGATATATGTTATTCTTCTAGTGGCTAACCAACTTAAAAGCTAAGGCTTTGTTGGTATTATGTATATTGTAGGTCATCTTTAGCGTGTAGACTAAGTGGAAAAACTCAAGTGGTTAGAACACCACCACCTATGTCGTGAGGTCATGGTTTCGAGTCATTAGTCGAACTTTAAAAAAGAAGGCCATCTTCATTATGTTTTGACATCATACTCAGACAATTAGGATGTTCTGTAGACGCTGCACCCTCGTCTCACATATATGCATTGAGGGGGTTCTTCTGACTTGGGATTGATTTCATGCATTTATGTCCAAGTCTTAGTTGTTCCATCATCTAATTGTTTATATTTTTCACCTACGACAGATGAAAAATCTCATACTTTCAACAGAACAGTCGGTTAAAGAGTTCATATTTGGCCCAAAAAAGGGAACTCCAGAAAGTGAGATGGCAAAGGCGCCCCCAACTGCAGATAAGCATCCATGATCCGTCTGATAGCAGGCAAGGCAACCTTTTGTGGTGATAGTTTCTAGATCAAAGTTTGTATAAACCGTCGACTGAGTTTTTAGTATATTCAAAGTTTCTTGGATTTGATCTAACATTTGTTGTTCACTTGTACTAAATACTAGTACTATACTAGTACTAGTATTTACTGGATCGATCATGTTTTCTGTTTGATTTAGATTTAACATTTTAGGGAAAAATTAAACTCAAACTCGAATTAAGCTTCATTTAAAATCATTAGTATGATGGAATTGATAATTTTTTTAAGTTTGAATAGTTAAAAAAAATATCTCGGATTATTACACCAAGTCTCCAATAATATCTCCTAGCCAATATATCTCCCTCCTAATTCGTTCCCAAAGGGAATCGAACCCAGGTCACTGACTCAAGTGAGAAGCCCGGTAGCCAGATGAGCTAACCCACCTGGTTAATGTTGACATGGTTAATAATTCAGTTAGATAGAAAATAGAGCGTGTAATCGAACTGAAGTTTAAGTGGGGTAAGTTTCTTTGAATTATATATATAAAAGGAGAAGATACTCTCTAAATTTGCGCCACGTATGTATTTAGAAGTTCTCCTCTTCTATCATCTGTCAATTTACTAAACTTAAGAACACCTTATAATCTCTTCGTGTGTTAATTTGGATTAGTAAATGAATATTCTTTTTAACTGATGTAACGCCACATAAGAAACACCTCGGATATTGAAGAAGCCGGAGCAAACACAATCTCTCCCTCAATGTGCGGCTTTCACAATATCATCCCCTTTGAAGCAGAAACGGTTGTCTTCTCTTCTGCGATTTTAGAAATTCTCTCGTCTGGGATGTGAAAATCAAGCTGCTTGGCGGCATGCCTGAATTTCAGACGAAAAAGAGACGAGGGCAGTCATGATGGAGGAATTTCAAACGACAAAGGAGTGGCATCGGTTTTTCCAGTCGTGTGCACGGGCGGGTTGGTGGAATTCCAGGGCATAGTTGGTGGCTTCAATCACCAGCGCATGTTGGAAAGATGGCAAATGTAAAGCTTCAATCGGCAGTGGGCTTCAATTGAGACGAGGAGTAGCAGCAGCTATTTTGACAGTAATTATGAGAAATCTAAATATAATTTTAAAACATAAAATAAACAAATCTACAATAAAACAAAAGATACTTACATTACATGAAATACATATAAATATAATACATTTTTATTTGACTGCAGCAGCCTACAAAAAGACATACACATACTAATTATAATATAATTCAAACAAAACTTAATATCCATCAAAACTCTTAATTAAAAGAAAATATTATTATAAACAATCAATTTTTACTGTACTTCTAACAGTTTTCTTAAGATGAGCCTCAACTGCACGAAAGAAAGTCACACATCTCTCTCATGATCGGTTGGCGGTCTCTTGCATTTTGATACGATCATCGAGACCATGTTTCATATGGTAAAAAGTGTAACATTTATAAACAGATCCACCATTTTGACCGGTTTCAATTTGAACAGTGTTGCTAATGAATTCAAATTCATCACCCAAATCATCACCCTCAATTATGGTGTAACTAAATATTCATCTTGTTTCATTGAATTCATCAATCTTGTGCTTGGCGTAGTATTCTTTATCCCCTATTTAACAAATTATAAAAAAAATTAACAACAAATTTATCACATATACATATATGAATTGAATTGAAAAACAAAAAGTTAACCAATTATAAAAGTTTCTTAATAGCTCCAACTTCATTGCCTCTTCATTCTCGATTCTCCTAAAAATTGGCAAAGTCTTTGGTAAGATGATGTCTGCTTCGGTGATGTATCCTTGGAACAATAGTGATGGTGGTAGAGTTGAATCCATAGCAACCAGTAATGCACCAATAAGTTGGGACAATAGTGATAAATGTGGTACAATAGAACTCACTTCCACACCAACAATCGTCATGCTTATTCTTTCTTTTTTCTTAAAAAAAAAAACAAAAATACTACTCAGAGCTACAAATATGCGAGGAGGAAGACAATGATCTATTGTTGAATTGTGGAAGTGGAGCAGACTTGCAGTTTTTCTACAGGTGTGAGTTCCGCCGCTCCAAGTGTATAATCCATGCAAAGGACACGTATCTCTGTTATATTTATTTATAACTAGATTAATTTTAATATGCATTAAAATAATTGCAAAATAGTGTAAATAAACCACATTACAAAAATATCTTAATTTTCAATCGCATTAAAGTAATTTTTTCACCAGATTAATAAATAAATCACATAATTAGATTAATTTTAATATGCATTAAAATAAAATAATGACAAACACTTATATACAAATTTCTACGGGTCAAAGATCCGTAGAAATACCCATTTTTGAAAATTCGCGGGTCTAAATCGGGTCGGCTCGAATTTGAGTATTTTTTTCCAAAATTCGCGCAGCTTGTGATTTTCGCTCCCAGGTATGTTACAGTTGGGGCAAATGCATATTACTTTAAGGCAAAACGTGTGTTACAACCAGATTAAATGTTGTTTTCTACACATATTCATTTATTTTTGTAGAAGTAAACATTTTTCATGCAATGTAACACATGTATATGTTACATTGTATGTGTAACACATATTTATTCTTAATAAAAATACATTTTATCCTATAGTAACACATATATGCTCATATAATAACACAAATTGAGGAACAAATATGTGTTACAATTAGAGTAAATATGTATTGCTGCAAATTTATGTTACAATTGGAGTAAATTTGTGTTACTGCAAATGTGTGTTACATTTAGAGTAAATGTGTGTTACAATTAGAATAAATGTGTGTTACTGCAAATGTATGTTACAATTAGAGTAAATGTGTGTTACTGCAAATGTGTGTTACTGCAAGATCAAATGTGTGTTACTGTATGCACAAACATTTATTTATCCTTATAAAAATATATATTATATTTTATATAACATATATAAGGTATTAAATGATGTATTAAGTACATGAATAACATATTATTAACATAAATCAACAAAGAGAATAAAAAATAAATTAAGTAATACATATTTATACTTGCAGAAATACATATTTTCTTTATAGTTACTTGAAAAGTACAACAAATTAATTTTTTAAGAATTTGTAACACATATTTTGCCTAATTGTAACACGCCTTTGCCCAAATTGTAACATACCTGGGAGCTAAAAAACATATTATTAACATAAATCAACAAAGAGAATAAAAAATAAATTAAGTAACACATATTCATATTTGCAGAAATACATATTTTTTTTATAGTTACTTGAAAAGTACAAAAAATTAATATTTTAAGAATTTGTAACACAGATTTTGCCTAATTGTAACACGCCTTTGCCCAAATTGTAACATACCTGGGAGCGAAAAAACCTGGAACTACAAGTTGCGCGAATTTTGGAAAAAAATGTCCAAATATGACCCGACCCGGTTTAGATCCGCGAATTTTTAAAAAATTGATATTTCTACGGTAGAAATTTGTACACAAGTGTTCCTCTAAAATAATTACAAAAAAATGAATCTTAATAAATATAATATTTCTCTTACCTTTTATATTTTTATTTTTTCAGATTTATGGTATCAAATACGAACCTGCGGGTCGGGGACTACATAGAAAAAAAAGAGTGTAAAGAGAGAAAAGAGATGTTGTGGAAAGGGAAAGAAAGAAAAATGAATTAGAAGATTCATTAGACATTAAACAACAAGAGGGAGGGAGGGAGAGAGATTAAATTTTCAGTGAGGGATAAAAATTATATTTAATTGAATATGTGTGTAATTAGAAGCTGATGTGGGTGCATATAACTTGAGCATGATATATACCGATATCTTCTTCAAATTCGTCAATTTCTAATAATTTCGCCATGAATTTGAATTTATGTGGTTAAATTACTATTTTGTCTTGAATGGGCCCACCAAGTGACTTGATTAAATATGTCGAAATTAATATATATTGGTGTACTAATTGTGCCAATCAACAAAATATATGTCCTACAGTTGTGATCCACCATGCATATGGGGAGAAATTGAAACCCAAATATAAAACAAAGGTAATGGACATTGGGCATGTACGTAAGTGTATAATAATAATAAAATAAAAAAAATAAACAAGAAAAGCATTTCAAACTTCATATCTCAATCACTAACTAATTACATGTACATGTCTCCATATAATTAAAATTAATCAAGATAAGGTTAGGTGGTTAGAATCACTATTTATATTGTGATATCATGAGTTAAATTACCATTTATCCAATAAAAAATAAATTAAAAAATATTTTTTTAATTAGAAGTGTGAGAAGACAACATACATAAGAGGGAAGTAGAAGATTAATGAACTAACAATGAAATTTCAAAAATAAGTGAACCAATATACTAAATATAAGTATAAATTACAAGAAACAAAATTATAGGACTTCGGGAGGGAGAATATGCATTAATTCTATCCTAAATATTACTCCCTCCCTCCTTGAATTTTTTTTACACATTTTTTTAAAAAATATGTAAAAATTAAAGCATTGATAGTAATGTGTAAAATGATATTTATTGAATTAAGTAAAAGTAATGAAATTTTATTTAAATATGTTAATATTATAATAATAAAGTTAAAATATTTTTTTTCATTTATAGGATACGCAAAATGTTATAAGACGGGCAAAATGATTTTTGGGCACACCTAGGTGCACTGAATGCACTTAAAAATTCCAATCAGTTTTGTTATTCTCGCGGAGAATTTAAAATCTCACTTGAAATTATGATGTTAATGTAATTAACATATTTATTTTGCTAATTAGTAATTACCATATTTATTTTGCCCACTTGGAGATCCAAAATCTCAGCACAATAAAAAAATAGCAACCCATATATTGGCTACGTTAAGCCGAAAATATAGCAGGCTATATAAGTCCAAAAATAAAATTAAATTCAGCCCAATTTGGTGATAATTTTAGGTCCAACTAAGTGGCCCATTTGTGTATTTAATTTCCACATGTTTTCTTTTCTTTTAAAAGTGGAGCCATCATTGGCAGAAGTTATTTAGAGAACACTAACCTAACATTTGAATATTTTTTCTATAGAAATTTATTAATATACCTGAATTTCAGTGTAATTTAATAATTTGGACAAATTTTAAAAATGTGATCATAGTTTGCCTTTATAAAATCATACACAACATAAAATTAAAAATAAATGTATTATGTAATACCTGATTTTATTTCTCATTTATTTTACAAACTAAACATTACATTTTTTTTTGCATTTGAAAACCGACCCAAATAAAATAAATCTAAATATAACTTTAAAACATATAATAAATAAATCTACAATAAAACAAATGATACTTACATTACATCAAATACATATAAATATAATACATTTTTATTTGACTGCAGCAGCCTATAAAAAAACATATGCATACTAATTATAATATAATACAAACAAAACTTAATATCCATCAAAACTCTTAATTAAAAGAAAACATTATTATAAATAATCAATTTTTACTGTACTTCTAACAGTTTTCTTAAAATGAGTCTCAACTGCACGAAAGAAAGTCACACATCTCTCACGTGATCGGTTGGCGGTCTCTTGCATTTTGATACGATCATCAACACCATGTTTCATATGGTGAAAAATGTAATATTTATAAACAGAACCTCCATTCTGTCCGGTTTCAATTTGAACAGTGTTGCTAATGAATTTAAATTCATCACCCTCAATTATAGTATAACTGAATATTCGTTTTGTTTCATTGAATTCATCAATCATGTGCTTGGCGTAGTATCCTTTATCCACTGTTTAACAAATTATAAAAAAAAAAATTAATAACAAATTTATCACATATACATATATGAATTGAATTGAAAAAAAAAAAGTTAACCAATTATAAAAGTGAGCTTCTTAATAGCTCCAACTTCATTGCCTCTTTCATGCTTCTAAAAATAGACAAAGCCTTTGGTAAGATGATGTCTGCTTCGACAATGTATCCTTGGAACAATAGTGATGGTGGTAGAGTTGATCCATAGTAACCAGTCCTTCACCAACAAGTTGGGATAATAGTGATAAACGTGGTACAACAGAACTCACCTCTACACCAAGAATCAGAACAAATATGCGAGGAGGAAGACGATGAAGATAATACTATCTATGTTGAATTGTGGAAGTGGAGCAGACATGCAGTTTTTCTACAGGTGTGAGTTCTGCTGCTCCAAGTGTGCGATCCATGCTAAGGACACGTATCTCTGTTATATTTATTTATAAATAGATTAATTTTACTATACATTAAAATAATTGCAAAATAGTGTAAATAAATCACATTACAAAAAAATCTAAAAAAAAAAGGCCAGAAGAAAAATTAATTTGCAGAGAAAAAGTAGTTTGATAAATGTTTGAAACAAAACGAAGTGGACTGATTTAAAATCAAAGAAATAAAGAAAATATCTCTCTCCAAACAGGTGTTGAAACCTGAGTCACATGTTAACCGTTTCAAACTGGCTATCCAAATTCCTAATTCCATTTTGGAAACACACACTGCCATGTCCACTTCCCTCTTCCACCCATTCTCCAAGCCCTAATTTGAATTCCACAGATGACAAATTCGATTCAACACTCTGCAAAACTAACTCCATCGTCTTCTCCTTGTTCCTCCCATTTCACCCCAAGAACCCTCTTTAAATTCCACCACTCGCCCCTTGTCAATCCCTCCACGAATCACAAACTCTGCGTCAAATCCCCCTGCTCATGCCAACCCTCACGGAACTCCAACTCTTCTTCCAATCGAGATTCGCCCCTTTTGTCGATTCTCCTAGCTATACCCGATTGGGCCGATGAGATAAAAGAAAGAGGTATGAAGCAGAAAAGATCCCTATACGACCATGAGAGTTGGGTTCAGCATAGAAGCTCTTTGAGACATTTCAGGCACTTCCTAACCAGCTTAAATTCGCGTGTAATTTTGTCATTGTTTCCACCGGTGATCGCTTTCACTTCGGTGGCAGTTATTGTTGCTAGTTACAATACTGCTGTTTCGATGCATTGGTTGCCCGAGTTCTTACCCATTTTGAAGACCTCTTCTCTGCCGTATCAGCTCACAGCCCCCGCTCTGGCGCTGCTCCTGGTTTTTAGGACAGAGGCTTCGTACTCGAGGTTTGAGGAAGGGAAACAGGCTTGGACTAAGATCGTTGCAGGGACGGATGATTTTGCTAGGCAAGTGATTGCCAATGTGCAGAGTCCAAATGACACGATTCTTAAAAGCTCGATTTTGAAGTATATTATGGCATTTCCTGTTGCTCTCAAGGTTCTTTTTTCCTGCCACTCTGTTAGTATTTATGAAATTCCGTATTACAACTTCTTGGATGGTTTGTAATTTATCAGCTATAGGAGAAAATGGGCTTTGAATGTCTAATAGAATGTATTTAGTTCGATTTGTTGAGTGGTTAGAGCTTGAATTGCTGCCCATCTAAAGATCAACCCTGGTTAACTAGTGATGCAAAAAATGTGAAAGGTGGTTTTTTCAGGTGTAGAATAGTTACGAGGATAGCAGATAAAGTATAGATGATTCGAGTTAGTAACTGATCTCTGTGTCTAAATGCAGTGTCACATCACTTATGACTCGGATATTGCACAAGATCTTAAAAGTATACTGGATGTTGATGATCTAGCTGTAGTTCTCAGTTCAAAGCACCGTCCTCGTTGCATCATTGAGTTCATCTCTCAAAGTCTGCAGTTGCTTGATATGGAGGCTGCAAAACGCCACGTGCTGGTAAGTTCGTTTTGGAGTTGCAAGCATTATATACCTATGCCGCAATTATTTGGTGTTGCCTTGTAATGGTTTCATAACATGAATGCTCAGAGCATATTTATGAAGTGATATACAAGATGCAAGGTCAGGTAAAACAAGAGATTCAAAATATAGATCGCTAGTTAAATTAAAGGGCAATGAGTCGAGAATAAGAAATGTTCGTTGATGTTATTGCAGGAATCGAAACTTGGTTGTTTTCATGAGGGAATTGGTGTGTGTGAAGAGCTGATGGGCATTCCTATCCCTCTCTCATACACTCGATTAACCTCAAGATTTCTAGTCCTCTGGCATTTCACTCTTCCAATCATACTTTGGGATGATTGCCACTGGATAGTTGTACCTGCTACTTTTATCAGTGCTGCTTCTTTATTCTGCATTGAGGAGGTAGTTTTCTTGATGTTTTTCTGTTCGTTTTGTCAAATGAAAAAGTAGACAAAATTTAAGTTGACGAATGTTTGCAGGTTGGTGTTCTGATAGAAGAGCCGTTCCCAATGCTTGCTCTTGATGAGCTGTGCCATGGGGTTCACGTAAAGATAGAGGACACTCTAAGAAACGAGAAGTTGATTCAGGCTCGTGTGAGTTCAAATGGAAAGAGTCATTGTAGTAAGAATCACTCTCCAAATGGATGGGTTGACAAGAAAGTTTCATAGTTTTGGTGTGAGATGGTATATAAATCATAGCAGTAACAGAGAACATCTCTTGACTAATACTTCTTCACTGTAAATATATGTCATTTTCTATCACTCTGATCTTTATATTTTATAACATATAGAACACCGTAGTGAATGCAGAGCACATTACCGGAGTTGAACAACAGTGAACCAGATTTCAGGCCCTCTGTATAGCATAAATATGTTGCCTATTCAAAGTTGATTTGGATCTTTCATGTTAAACGATGTTTCATATACCCTCTGATCAGTCGTCCCATCTTCTCAGTTAGGTTATTCCTTCCCTCGGCCTTTTGCACCCTTCTCTTATGTAGGTTTTAACATTCTAGGCTGGGAGGGTTTTCGAGCACAATAATCTACGATAATTATTAATTAATACACATTCACAATTATAGTACTACAAGTGACAAAAATTTGTATGAACCCGAGTTCACGGTGAACTCGGGTTATCAATTATCACTATTATGTATATTCACTATCACTGTTATGTATAATAACTATCAATATTATGCATATACATTATCACTGTATATATGAATAACAGTGATAGTGATTATACATAACAGTGATACGAGTTCGAGTTCATGTGAACTCGGGTTCACAAAAAACTTACTCACTACAAGTTTATTAAACTGTTAATTATTTTTTTAAAGCTATTATATAGTAAAAGTTAGGGTAAATTGTTGGGGATGAAAATACTACTATTTTTCACCAATATTTGCTTAGAAGGATTATATCATTATGCACCATTTACAGTGACAGTGACCAGCATCATTTGAGATGTGGTTGCAAAAATGAACTGTCACCCTATATACAAGAAACTTGCTCATTTATTAGTGTCAAGATTATTTTCATATTTTTTTCTATTCCTATATCATTTTCACACCTTAAAAATAATAATTCGATATTCACAAAAGTCGATAAAATATTAATTTTTTATATTAAATTTTATTTTTTAACATGTGTGTTACTTGAAAGAATAGTATTTTTACTTTGGAGATGGGTTTTATTGAAAGTGTAGTATTTTTACTTTGGAGATGGATTTCATAAAATCAATCGAAAATAAAATTATTCTCTTCATGTAAATTTAGTAGATATAATTTTTTAAGTACAAATTTTGAATAATCTATGTATAAATGAATGTATTGTAGGTTATTATAAGGGTTTATTTATAAATAAAGTTAATAATAAATTAAATAATTAAAAAATGGAAAATGAGTATAAAATATTTATTCTAGTGTAGAATATGCATATTAAGATTGAGATAATAATATTACTCCAACCTAACCCGTCCCGACCTGTCCTATTTGAATCGTTTAGTCCCGTGCAGACGTGCGCCATAACAGGTCGGGACAGACATGGATATGACTATAAACTCTTGCGGTCTTGCCTCATCTTATATGTATTTGTTTTTATATATAAATACACTTACACATTTTCTATATTTTCAAATCTATTAATATATACAATATATAAATAACATAATTCAAATTTGTGTTTTTTGCCGTATAAATTAATAAAATATAACATAAAATACAATATAATATAATATTTTAATTTAACATCTTAAATTGTGAAAATTAATCTCACAATATTCTGATATATAGCGTTAAATAAGGCAGTAGCTTTCAATATATTTGAATTTTGAAAATATACCAATATCAATATGGTCCCACCACTTTCCAAATTACTTTTTCCTTTTAACACCGTGTCTTCAAATTTTGTTTTTTCATTTTCGCCCAAAATTTCCCAAACCCGCCACAAATTCAAAAAACCCTTTCCAGTTCCACGCAAGATTTCAAAATTCCCCCGACCCAAACCCTAATCCCCAAATTCTCTCCCAACATCTCCACATTCACCCACAACGTATTCAAATTAGACGCCCTAACTTCAATGTCATCCCAACACCGAAACGACAACGCTTCGGACCTTCAAGAAGCTGTGGAAGAGGAAGAGCTGCTAAAGCTAGAAGAAGAAATAGAAGATTTGGCTCAAAAAATACTCGAATACCGTACCACTCTTCCTGGTCAGCTTAACTCCGCTGTTTCTGCTGTACTCGTCTCTCAAAGGCCCGTTTTACCGACCCATTTAGTCGACGACGGAGATCCAGAAACCCGCATGCTTCCTGGGCCGGATTCAGAGGTTGGCGTCAGCCAAGGTTTGTAGGTTCTTACTTTTTCCGGTTACCAGGTGTTTGCAATTTCCGCAAGTATTTTATTCATATGCAGTTTAAATTACTCCTTTAAGAAAAACCTATCATGTGAGATGTACGACTTTGACATTTGAAATTTATAAGTAATGGACTAATGTGATTTGTTTTTCTGCAGTAGACACAGCCTTGATTTTGAGGACAATTTATTTTGATATGATCTTGTTTCTTTTTATGTTCTGCAGTTATTAAATTTTTTTAGAAGTTTCATTTTGTTTGGATTTTCTTGGATTTTTGATATAGGAATCATGTTCTCTGAACTGAACAAGAGGTTTACAGCGACCTTATAAGTAGTTGGTTTTGCTTTACTCTCAATTGCTGAAATTTAACAAAGAAAACATTAACAAGCTTGTTCCACACACACTACAAATCAAGCCTATGCACGAGCTCATGTGGCAAGTATCTTTGTGCTTACCCCTAGCTAGGCTACATTGATGAACACACTTATATGTCTCTGAAAATTGCATCGTTTCTTCTTTCTTTTGTTAATGGTTAGTCCAATTTCTGCAGGAACCTTAAATTATCTTATATCCGCCGCTGATGGCAGCTTTGTGTGAATTTGTAGTTCAAGTTCAACTTGACCTTGTTTTACTTTATGCATAATCTTTTTAGCCATGCAACTATCTGAAAAAACCCGAATGGTAATTGAAGTAGTAACAGTCCCATCCAGATCTGAGTTACTATATCCTAGTTTCCTGATATGTTTGTGAGCGAGCATGTATTTTGTTATCAATGTTGTGCTTAAATTTCAAAACCCTATCGAAGGGTTTCCTTAAAAAACGAGAAATCAATTTTCTATCTTATCTGATTGCTTCCATTCCTTTGTGTTGCATCTCCTTCTTCTGTTCTAAAACCTGATTCAATTTATGTTTTGTGCTCCTTTTGAATCTTTACAAATTCCCAGCAATGCCTTGTTCCTCTAAGTTTGTGTTTGGACAAAAAGGTCAAATACCCCATAATGTTTACACTTGAGATACAAGTACGCCACTAAAATGCTTTAGACACTCGTAAAGAAATAATGATGGTATTCACGTCCATGTCATTTTCTCAATTGATTTTCATAAGCTCCATAAATTTCTTGTCCCTATGAAACTAATATCTATCATTAGGCATTTTTTTTTATCTATTTCCTTCTGAAAGTCAAATTCTTCCATGTCTTTGTTTCCTAATACTGCTTTTCTTGCTTCTGTAGGCTTGACGAGAGAGACCTTGGCCTTGCCAGCTCCAGACTATTCTGAAGAAGCTAAGAAAATGCAGCTCCTCAAACAGAAGATTTTGAGTAATACCGCTTCACTACCTGTTGTCTTGAATAGGATGAAAGAATACATGGCCAGAATCAATAAATTAGACTCATCTAATGGAATAATACATCCCGTCTTTAAAAGAAAACGAACCAATTGATTTAGTTGTGCATTGATTTTTTTTCTTTCTAGACAGAATGTGTTGTAATGCCTTAATTGTGCATCCAATGTAAGGTTATTTGGGATCTAGATGAAGTAGATGAGCAAAGAAACGTAACATTCCAAAACAGTTGATGTATTCATTATTTTCTGTAATTAGCTGGAACTTGGAAGCATTGATTATTTTGGTTGGTGCTTGTTTTAGTTTTATTTTTTGGTGAGGAAGAGATGAAACCCCCCCATCCTTTGTTGGAGGGTTTCTCCTACATCACCACAGTTCTTACCCCTGGTGATAGTGCTTTGTTTAGTTAAGATTATGAAGAGTAGTGCTTGTGCTTCAAGCCTTCAAGTTAAACATAGGAAATGCAATACTAATTTAAGTTAGGCAGTTGAACGATTAATTCTACTGCTGCATGTTTATACCTGAGCTTCCATTTTGAGAATAGATCATCTCCTGATCACCAGTTGTGAAATTATTTAAAATTTTGGGATAGAAATGTCAAAATATATGGAGAAATCCAATTTCATGATGGGTCAATAATCAAAATGGAATCTACAGAGAGAACCTCTGGGATTTCATTCACACCATTTCTCAAAGGTTGCATCAATGGAAAACTCAGCAGATTAATTTATGATACAGGGTCATTTGTTATAGGAAACAGGTGTCCTGCAGAAAGGGAAAAATTAAAGAATTTTATACCGTTTAGGCAGACATGCGGGGGTTTGATCTGTTTGACCTTTTACGTTAGCATATGGGTGTGGGTAGAGATGAAGATGTGCCTGCCTGGTAAAACACATGAAGAATACTATTACTGGGCTCACCAGTCTGGACAATTAAACAATGCAAAAACGACTGTTAAGACACATTAAACACTTGTGGTTTTTGAATAGCGACTCTAAAGTTGGGACAACGAATTGGATGGATATATCTCAATAATACGTACCTGTGAAAACTCATTCTAAATGTACGTCTGTCATTACCACAGTTAAGTATCAGAGCAGGTTACTATATTTGCATTTTGACGCCTCGTTATCTTTGCAGCAACATACAATTTTACAGTTTTGATTGGACATCTGAAACTGGTGTTGTGACTCTCCTTAGTAAGCCTTCTTGAGTCAATGAAACAACAAGCTGCCAGTAATACATTTATCAGATATCTATTCTCATAAATTAGCACACACTCACACATGTATATGATAGCAGGAATCTGCAACCAATTTTGAATTGTTCACCTCTCCACTCCGGGTGAACATTCGTCCAGTAACAAAACCGCGAGAGCTATGAGCATTTGGACTGTCAATCTGAAGAAAGAATGCACTCGATCAATCATCATCACACCAAAGAAAAACATTCATTCAACTGTGTGCTTGGAAATGAGATATAATACTCACAACATATAGCAGCCAATCATCGGCCCTGAAAGGCTTGTGGAACCACATCCTGAGAGAGAAATAGGTGAGTATCAAATAGCAAGTGCACCAGCGTATGCAAAAAGACATGCCATGCCCAATCTACACTACAATCGCTGATACATTTAAATACTTGAAAATTTTATATAATCCACAATGAGAAAACAAGTGGAATCAAGGGTGTCTGAATAGAATAGTAACACTAATATTTCCTAAGTGTATTGACAGTACTTGATAATGGTGAGCAGGCTGGCCTTCTCAGATACAACCAGGACAGATTGATACATGGGTCATTTGGAGTGAGTAGTTTTTATAACTTTCTGCATTTCATACATATTGACATGCATTTGGCTGCCTCAAACTGTTAGAATATGCAAGTAAAGAGAAAAAAATACAGTTGACTCATGCTTGCTTATTTCCATACAGAGTTTTCATATACAATGAAGTGAAAATTTTCGTGATGCATAAAAAGTACAGCATGATTATAGCATTTTCAGTTATACAGCTTGTGAGTAGTTTAAGCCAAGTATTGTTAACTTAGCTATTATCATAAAGAAGGTACGAGGAGATATCAACAAGTCATCTTGACTAAACGCCTGAAATCCAAGAAAAAATTGAATTATAGAAAAATAAGATAACATTAAAGTAAAGGAAATGTTGACTTAGCTCTCATGCTTCATGTAGTTTCATCTTGGGGCTCTCGTTAAGCAGTCAATTTTCTTAATTTTATACTACTGTTTATTTACTTTCTTCTTTATTCTTTTGGGTAGGGAATTTGCTAACAAAAGAATGACACAAATATATGGTAGCATGAGATTAAGTTCCTTTACATGGGTGTGATGGCCATCATACAGAGGCAAGTTTTCCATCATGGTCCTTCATGTATCAGTTTATATCTCTGATCAATGCATATGGAAAAAAATGTTGGATATTTATGGAATGGAATTTGTTGCATAAACAGAAAAATGGTCTCACGAGTGATCTAGGCTGATACAAGATGATTCGAAACCCTTTTCACGATGAGGATTCAAACTGACGCGAAGAAACACTAGATCCGAAGTAAAAGCTGCAACACATCTGCAGAGAGTCAAGTGATACCAAATAAATATGCTGATTTTTTTTGCATAAGAAGGTATTTTCAAACCAAATATACCAAGAAGAGATACAATACTAATTTGATGCTTTTAATCACTAGGTGCAGTACTGGAAAAACAGTATACACACATATACTTTAGGAAATAAATTTTATGCAATGCAGATTTGAAGCCAAAAAGTTAAGGTTCTCAGGCCACACAGAAGACAGATCGGTTCTTTGTGAGAATCTATGACTAGGCTCGACAAGTATTTTTTGAGTCAGACGGCTCTACATTATAGTTCAAAAGTAATATCATACAGGGAGGAAGAGATGATACATAGTGGGACATCTTACTTATACAGAAAAGAAAAGCATAATCTGATTCCTGAGTACATTAGCATATTGAATACTTAGCTTTACCGAGTAAAAATTTTTGTACAGTAAGCTCATATGTACGCCAACTTGTCTCGAATATAGTATTTCAGGTAAATAGATCTCTCTTTATAACATGAAATGATCCAAAATGAAACAAAGGTCGCCGAGGCAATGAAGAGTAACATAATCACTTAAATTCTGTAAATAGGTTTGTTAGAGTTAAATGGCAAAATATGATTTCACCATTGAATCTTAATTTGTAGTAACTCACAAAGAAATGACAGCTATAGTTTGTGGTATCCACCAATCAAATATGCCATCAATAAGATTAGGAGACTCTCTCACCTATGCAAAGCCTGTTCATCAGAAAGAGTTCCTTTTGCTCTAAACCAGAACCTCAAACTGCAGAACATTTTGCAAAACACAGAAAAAAAAATGAGTAACTGCATTCAAGATTCAATATATCATGAATGAAAGTGGAAAAGGGTAAACTGAGAAACCTTGGAGGAGACTTTGTGTAATCATCGGGATTATTAGGCTCACATAGCCTAATCTCTATGGGCCACGGCAAAAATTCAGAACTAGCAACCTTGTTCCGATATGTCCTGAGACAAGTAAAGTTAAGTATCAGCAAATCAGAACAAGGAAGCTTCAAGAAGTTACTCAGCATTTCACATCATGGATGATGAGACACAAGTTAATACAAGCAACATTCAGAAACAGGCCTGGAAAGTGAATGAATATGTCTATAAAATTAAAAGGGAGTAGGGTTTTAAAGTTAGAACCTAATCGATGAAAAAGGTTGATTAAATAGAATCTAATCCACAACAATGGCTTCATTGATCACAATGTTCTTAATGAAGCAGGAACAAAATTGTGCGCATAGCAAGCCAATATAAGTGTTATGTATTTCCCTCAAAATACATGATGGTCTAAATACATGATACGAATGAAAGCAATTAAAAATCATAAAACCTCTGAAACAAATGCAAGTACTAAATATACTGATGCTCAAAAGATACAAGCCTTACCTTGGAAGGCAAGGATCAACAACACGTCTTTCCCGCATTTCGTCCATTGATAAAAGCTGAAAAGGGAAAATGTTTCAACTACAGAAGAAACAAGTTACTCAGACAAAATGATGATACTAAATTTTCCAACCTCATCAGGATCAGGCACAGAAGGCATTGTTGCCAACTGGTGTTTGAATCCATCTTCCCCTTTCTGTTAATAATTGACATAGCATTTAGAAATAGTTCCAATCACAGCGCAAGTAGTTCTGAAAGAGCTACATATGGCATATTTAATTCCAGCAATCTCCGCCTTTTGCAACTAGTCATGCTTGTTCTCAAGCCATAACCACTAGCATCAGACAAGACGAGGGCAGATCCACGAGGAATTTCTACAGGCTCAACGAATCCACAGATCAAGGAATCACGAAAACATTTTTTTTCATAACTAAAGCACATTTCAAGTCTGAAGTCAACAAAACCCAATTGAAGAAGGCACAGAGTGTAATTTCTCAACAACGGATAACATGTTTTTATTTGAAATCCCCCAAACTCTATTGTAACAAGTTATTTATTCTGCACATATTTCACTATTTTCAGTAAATTTCAAATACCATAAGAGCAATATTCATATTTTACACGAGCCAAAAAATAATACTAGTCATCATCTCAATGTTACATGACTGCCTTTAATTTCAGTGTTAAATGTGTGTCGCACATAAGGAAGGGAATTTAATAAGAGCATCACATTTATATAGATGGGATTACTTGGAAAGAAGCCATTAGTGTAAATACAACTTTCCCTCTCTGTATTGCTTCTACGCTTCGGCTTGCGAAGCTTTTCCCATCACGTATACGATGCACTTGATATAAAATTGCTCCTGATACCATTAGACCATCTATTTAGAGACTTGACAATTTGGTTGAGTTAGAAAAACATTATGCAAAGCATTTATATTCCGAATTTGGTGCTCAATATTAGCACAAAACAGAAAATTATTTGAGGAAACTGGTTTTGAATGAATACTTACTCTTGAGATCTCCTGGAAGAATGAAGTAAGCATGCAAACTATGGGCAATCTTTAGACCATCAACAGTTCTAGACGCTGCAGCCAGTGCCTGCATTCATTATCATTGCGGAAAATCAGTATAAGAGCTCCAACAGTAGAAATGTTCAAAAGGTAAAAGGAGAAGGCATAAATGTAGGGCACTATTGATTGGGCACGAAGACGGGTGAGATTCGAAAAAACATGCCTGCCCATATATGTCGAATGTATCCCTTATGTTTTATATCTAATTCTGAACCAAGCAATCAGAAACACACCACTTACAAATATATGCTCAAACATACCTGTCCAAGAAACTGCCCTCCAAATACAGATCCAAAATTTGGAGCATCAGGTAAAGTAATACCTTGGAAAATGTTAACCTATAATGGACAAAAAACACTCTTTCAATTATAATATTTCAGAAGTCGCAACACTGTCCAGAAAAGGTCCAAGATAGTTGGCCGGTGTAACTGAATGAAGGTCAAATTCTGGGGAACGAAAACAAATGAATGCAGGAGAGTACTAGGTATTTGTGTGAGTACTTCTGGTACTCATTCTTTGTGTTGAGGAATTTCAATTTTTCAGATAAGAAAAGAAAAGAAAATGAAATACAGGAGAGACTAGAATCTCTTCAGGGTATTTCTTCCTTAAGGAAGCATTTTATGAGGACAAGAAAGTACATTATTACCTGTTTAGCAATGTTAAATCATTTGACTGAAATACGTATGTAAAATGTATCTAGGAGCTACTTGTTCAAGACAGAACGAACCAGGGATTGATTTCTTTACCCTCTGAAACTATGAAAGCTTGTTTTGGACCCATGAGGTTCCCTACCTTAAGTCTAAATTAAACTTACACAGGCCAACTTTTCTTTTAGAAGTGTATCTGCTAACAGCCATCTGTCCCACCTCTCCTTTTATAGAGGGAACTAGATGACAGGGGTTTTACTGTGTTTTTAATCGCTTATTGCCTCTTATGTTTGGCTCTATTTGCATTCCACTTAATGAGAATGACAAATATTGGTAGGTGATGAAACAGTACCAAGAAAGTCCTTGAACAAGAACAAACACTTCTCAAACTAACATACATCTATTAGATCCAGGTGAAGAATTCGCTCGACAAGTGTGTGTTCCTCATGTGTCTCATCCAAACTCCAAATTGATTTGGGTTTCAACAAATGTGTGTGCTCATTAGGAAGGAATAAGCAAGTCAGCTGCCACAATAACAGGCATGTCAGTTGTTTTCATAGTGCATATGTAGATAAGCTACATGGATAATCCACAAAGACATTTGCAGCTAAGAGAAAAGAAGAAACCTTAGACAATGCAATTACATCCGCCGGCTGAGTAGATGATGCCGTACCTGCAACAGCACTTGAGCTTTACAGTCTGTTCTCATACAGTATGTAAAAGATTCATGCAACATACTTCTCCAAGAATCTTAACAACTCCAAATCTAAAATGCTACAATGATAAAAAAAATAAAGCATGGACGCACAAAGTATTGCATCTTCGAGTCGAATAAATAAGCACTTTTAAATGAGACATGCTAAAGACACTGGTCAAATACAGCCCTTCCGGTGTATTAGCCAATATATACAACGTGTTAAACAAATGCAGATATAAAAGTTTCAAGAATCAGCATCTAACCATGACTAAAAAAATCAAATTTCTTCAAGTGATATTCGAGCTGTTTTTCATCCGCAGCACGAAATGACCCACTGACTTCTGCCTGCAATGATGTAAGGCCATATTTACAAACAGATCACACCAACATAAACTAGTCAATAAATGAAAATCAAACTAACTTCACCGTCCCATATGAAATAAGTCCCATCAGCAACTTCTCCCTCTCGAACTACATAATCTCCGCGATCTTGATCATTGCACACACACACATAAAAAAAAGATGACGGAAGTTAAACCCGCTTGTGTAGCAAGAAGTAACAATGTAAATTGATCTTGAGTGGAAATATATTGCCCTCAAATTAGTGAGGATTTTAGTTTTATGATGCATCTTTCAAATCATGTATTGACATTATTCCAATAATATGTATGAGCTCAAAATTACCGTAGCTCTTGATGGACATCATTTGAGCGATCTCTTTGAGAGATGAAGGAGGAAGCCTCTGCAGCAATGGCACAAACCCCAAGAAATCCATCACTGCCACTTAAAACAAAAAAAAAGTAAAAATTCCATAGCTATTTGGAAAAAGAGCACAACATCTTATTCATATAAACGAAAAATTCGTGCATGAGCTGCATATCAAACTCCAACCTGATTCCGATTTCATGGCTATGAAATCACGTGGAAGACTCAAGGATGCACAAACAATATTTTCCAAAACATTAGAAGAGAAAATCACGTGGGGATGAAGATGAATAAACAATCATAAATGTTTTTTTTATATATAAATTTACCCTATCCGTTTTCACACTTCTACCTCCAAAAAATATATATATATATATACTTAATGCTAGATTTCGTAAGATAGCAATTTTTTTTAAAGTAGTTATTCGATGATAAGTTTATCATGAAATTATTTTAAATTATAAAATATTTGATTAAGTGTATTAAAATATGTATAAAGTAAGCAATTTAATATACTTGATGAAATTTTTGATACTTAAAAATTGGTTTATATTATGAACTATTTTCATATAAAATTTTGCCCTCAACTTTTAAAATCTATATTAACTCTAACTTTTAATACACCTGATAAATATTTTGATATATTTAATCAGATATTTGATACTTTAAAATAATTTCATGATAAATTTATAGCACTACCAATCCTTCTGAAATTTGCTATTTGATAATACATGAGGAAACTAATCACTATTTTCCCAATAAATGCAACTTTTAAAATGATAATGCAATTTAAATTATATGCGTAATTATTGAGTTTGAAATTTTTAAATATTTATAAAATTTGAAATGACTATATTTATGATTTATCATATATTATGTTTGTGTACTGATTCATATGACATATTAATATGTTGATTCAAAGAATAATTAAAAAATGAGATCACTTATAACAACATATTTGCAAAGAGAAATACAAAAAACCCTATATTACGAATAAGATCATTTTATTATCCAAAGAAATACTTCCTCCGTCCCAGATCAATTTGCACACTTTCCATTTCGGGTTGTCCCAAACCAATTTGCACACTACCTAAAAGGGAAACATCGATTTGTGTGCACATTCACAAAACTTTCCACACACTTACCCATACACCACTACTTTATTTAAAAAAAATATATTTTTTAAAACGTGTGTCATTCCAGGGGTGCAAATACCACTGGAAGCGGAGGGAGTATTTTGTAATGTTTATGACCCATGTACAGGAAAAAGTGATGTCATCACCCTAATCTTTTTTACCACACACATTTTCGTGTGTTTTGGATTTCATTTTTTTAAAACAATTTTATTTATTTTATTATTTTATATTTAAAATTTTAATTAATATATTTTTAATTTTAAAACGTTTGTTGTTCTATTGATTTTGTATAAATTTTTTAAAGTTTTTTGATTGATTAAAAAATATCAACACATTCAGATTTTTTGAATTTTTCAGCTCAAAAGTAATTGAATTTTTTTGTTGTTCTACAATTTTTTTTCGTTTTTTTGCGTAATTAGACTTTTTTTTAATACGTTTTTTTAATTGATTCAAAAGTAATTAATTGGTCAATTTTTTTTAATTAGTCAGAATATATTTTTCTCATTTTTATAGTATTAAATTATTGATTCATTAAATATATTTACATATGTATTTTTTAAATTCTGCATATTCGTAAATTCACCATATAAATTCAAAAAGTTATTTTTGAATATAACAAATAAAAAAATCTTTTTACAATAATATCAAAAGAACGGAATTTACAATAATTGATAATTACAAAAACTTTACAAATTACACTCAGTGAAATCAAATAGATCAATTCTATAATGCAAAAAAGAGTCTGAAAACAAAACAAATGTAGATCCGAAAATAAAATCAAAAAATCTGAAAAACATAATTTAAAAAAATGGGAAAATACACATTTTTGTCCTAAAAGTTTCGTTGACTTTGATTTTCGTCCTTTTAAGTTTTGAATTTTTATTTCCGTCCTTTAATTTACTAAAACTTATGGTTTTCGTCCTCTTAAGTTTGAATTTTTGTTTTCGTCTTTTAATTTACCAAAAATTATGGTTTTCGTCCTCCAATAGCCTATAACCAGTCATACAACCGATAATACACATGTGAATCCATTTTTTCTTTCTTTTTTTAAACAAAATATTAACGTGGAGGTATTTGGAGGGAATTAGGTCTTTGACAAAATTCATTTTTAACCGTAAATTCTCTCCCAAATACCGTCCAATACTTACATCCATAGAATCTTCTGTCCGGATTCATATTAATTTCTTGAAGATATCACTCTTCCTTTCCGTACAGTGAGTATGCGCTCAAAATAATTTAGGCTTTTGGATGTTTTAATTTGGGGATCTTTGTTCCTTTTTTCCCTAATTCTCTCAAGCCCCTATGCATAGATTTGATCGACCAAGGTTTTGATTTAGGAGAGAATTTTCGGTTAATCATGTATTTTATCCATCAAGACCTAATCCACTCTAAATAGCCCCACGTCAGTATTTCACTTAAAAAAATAAAAAAATTGTTCTACGTGTGTATTACCGGTTGTGTGACTGGTTAAAGGCGGTTGGATGACGAAAATCATAATTTTTTGTAAGTTAAATGACGAAAACAAAAATTCAAAACTTAAGAGGACAAAAACCATAATTTTTTAAAAGTTAAAGGACGAAAAAAAAAATTCAAAACTTAAGAGAACGAAAACCAAAGTCAATGAAACTTGTAGGACAAAAATGTATATTTTTGCCTAAAAAAAACCAAAATTACAAAAAAATATTTTCACTAAGCAAAAAATCTTAACTAACCTGTAACAAAAATCACAAAAAATCCATAAATTCTTTAAAAACGTTTTAAATATGTAAACCTTACATAAACACACAAACCTTTTTTGTCACCGTAGCAATTAAGTTTGGCACGAGAGGAACACACAATATGTGCACACATATGTGTGTGTATGATGATCCTTTTTGACCCTTTAATACCGTCGTTGAAGAGTTTCCGGTAATTGGAAAATACAAGAGTAACTGTGTTGAATATATAAACACACTCTGTAGTTTGCACAACAAATTGTTTTTATCTGAAAAAATAAAAATCTGCCGAAACTAATTCTAACAATATATGTATGCCTCTCATTAAAACACTTCAGTTCCAGAGCAGACATGTTATGTTGAGTTTACAGTTTTGATTGGGCAGTTGAAACTGGTGTTCTGGCCCTCCTTAATAAGCCTTCTTGAGTCATTGAAACAACAAGCTGCCAGGAAGTAAAATTAATCAGATATCTGGACACTAATAATTTGATACATAAATATATATGATACATAGAATCTGCAACTAATTTTCACTTGTTCACCTCTCCACTCCGGGTAAACACTCGACCAGTAACAAAGCCACGAGCGCTATGAGAATTTGGACTGTCGATCTGAAGAAAGAAAGCACTTGTTCATCACACTTAAAAAAAAGGAAAAGAAAATAAAGCATCCGTTCAACTCCGTGCTTGCAAAATGAGATATAATACTCACCGCATATAGCAGCCAATCATCGGCCCTGAAAGGCCTGTGGAACCACATCCTGAGAGAGAAAAATGTGAATATGCAAATATGCAAAAGATATGGCGCATGCAATCTACACACAATCACTGAGACATTTAAACTAATGAACATGATATATTCAACAATGTAAAAACATGTGGAATCAGAACTGATTGACACATGGGACATTTGAAATTAGTGTTTTCAACTTTCTTGCATGATCACATATATTTCAGATGATCGTGGCTTGAAATGCATTTGGCAGACTCAAAGGGTAGAATATGCAAGTAAAGAGAAAAAAGCTCGATTTATTCAAGCTTGCTTTTTTTCCACAAAGTTTTCATAAACCATGAAGTGAATTTTTCAAGATGAAATATAAGTACCATTTTCTATTATACAGTTTGTGAGTAGTTTAAGCCAAGCATCGTTACTTTAGCTATATCACAAAACAAGGTACAAGGAGAGATCAAAATTGCTAAACACCGGAAAGCTTGGTGATAACTTGAATTTCGATGGACATAGAGACAAGTATTCGATCATCGTCCTTCATGTACCAGTTTATATAGTTGACCAGTGCATATGGAAAAAAATGTTGGATGAATAGAAATTGCTACACGGTCAGGAAAGGGACTTACGAGTGATCTAGGCTGACAGAAGATGTCTTCAAACCCTTTTCACGATTAGGATTCAGACTGACTTGAAGAAAAATTAGATCCGAAGTATAAGCCACAACACATCTGCAGAGAGTCAAGAGGTAACAAATAAAAATTCTGTTTCTTTCTTTTGCAGAACAATCATTTCGAAAAAATTACCAATAAGAGATACAATGCTAATTCGATGCATTTATTATTAGCTGCAGTACTAGAAAACAGTGAAATAAGCAACAAGTATATACTAATACAAACATATACATTAGGAAATATATTTTATTTATGTAATGCTGATTTGAGGCCACAAAATGTTAAGGTTCACAGGCCATCAAGAAGCAGTATAGGTTTTGAAATGAGACTCTATGGTAGGTCACAATATGTGTCTGGGGCAGTTTTTAAGTGAGTGGGCTGTGCATTATAGTACAAAAATTATACCATTTATATCATTTCCAACATGTAGGAAGCATGAGATGATACATAGTGGGACATCTAACTTATACAGAAAAATGAAAAGCATAGTCTGATTAGAGTACATTCGCAAACTGAATACAGTACTTAACTTTATGGAGTAAAATAATTATGTACAGTTAGCTCATAGGTATGACAATTCGTATCAACAATAGTATTTCAGGTAAATAGAACTCAATTTATAAGTTGAAATGATCCAAAGATAAAACAAGGGTCTTCAAGGCAATGAAGAATAATATAACCACTTCAAACTGCGAAAATGGCAATTCCATTAATTAGTATGTTCTAATTAAATCGCAAATTATGATTGTGTCAATATTGAATCTTAATTAATAGTAATTCACAAAGAAAAGACAGTTATATTTCCGGGTTTCCACCGAGCAAATATGCCATCATATAAGACTGCTTAAGGAGACTCTCACCTATGCAAAGCCTGTTCATCAGAAAGTGTTCCTTTTGCTCTAAACCAGTACCTCAAACTGCAGAGCATTTGCAACACACAGAAAAAGATGAGAACTGCATTCAAATTTAATATATCGAGAATGAAAAGGAACAAGGTAAAGTGAGAAACCTTGGGGGAGACTTTGTGTAATTGGTGGAAGTATTAGCCTCACAGAACCTAATCTCTATGGGCCAGGGCAAGAATTCCGAACTAGCAACCTTGTTTCGATATGTCCTGAGACAAGTAACTTAATTATCAGCAAATGAGAATACAAATGTTTCAAGAACTTCCCAAGTATTTAACATTATGAATTATGAGAAACAATTTAAACAAGCAACATCCAGAAATCGGGCCTGGAAAGTGAATGAATCCGTCTATATAATTATAAGGGAGTAGGATTTAAGCGATACAATCTAATCCATGTAAAAGGTTAATGAGATAGAATCTTCACATTAATGGCTTCATCTATCACCATGTTCTTTATGAAGCAGGAACAAAATTGTAGATTTAGGCAAGCCAGTATATGTGTTCTCTATTTCCCTCGAAGGAGGCTTCCTAATGTGAGCAAGCCATATTACTCCTCCTAAATATAAAATATTTTCCTCTGCATTCTTATAATATCTTAGGCATGTCGTCAACACCTGAATTTCCATCCTGAGACCTGACAACTACTAACATGATTGCGGACATGATCAAGTTTTTCTCTTCGCTTTTATATTTGGTCACTTATGCTTGCAAAGTTGTTAACAGAATAATCAACCCAGTGAACATCAATTTACTACCCATCGAAATCTCTGAAGACAAATCTAAATATATGATATGAATGTAAGCAACTAATGCAAGTACTAAATATGTATACTGATGCTCAAGATAACAAGCCTAACCTTGGAAGGCGAGGATCAACAATTCGCCTTTCTCGCAACTCTTCCATTGATAAAAGCTGAAACAGGAAAAAAAACTCAAACACTACAGAGAAACAAGTTACTCATACAAAATGAGGAAACTACATTTCCCAACCTCTTCTGGATCAGGAACAGAAGGCATTGTTGCCTCCTGGTGTTTGAATCCATCTTCCTCTTTCTGAAATTATTGGCATAGAATTTAGAAAAAATTCCAACCACAGCAAAAGTAATTCAAAAAGAGCTACGTATAGCATATTAAGTTTCAGTAAACTCTGATTTTTAAACTAGTCATGCTTATTCTCAATCCATACCCCTAACATCAAATAAATAACAACAGAGCCACAAGAAATTCCTTCAGGCATAATGAATCCACAGAGCAAGGAACCTCTAAAACATTTTACCATAACTTTTACGGCCCATTTCAAGTATGAAAGTCAATAAATCACGGTTTCAATTGGAGAAGGCAGAGTAAAAGTTCAGCACTACAGGATAATAAATTGTTTCCACTAGATTTCCCTGTTGCGATACGTTATTTACTCCTTACAAATTTCACCATTCCCTGTAACTTCAAACACCATAAGAGCAATATTCATATTTTATAAACAGATTACTAGTCATCGTCACAATGTTAAACGACTGCATTTAATTTTCAGTGTTAAATGTAAGTCACACATAAAGACGATGAATTTTTTTTTTTGATCGGTAAATGTTAGTTATTAGTAGTTAGAAGTTAGTTCACCAAGTCTCCTTACACCCCAAGAATATCTCCAAGTCCACCCTTATATCTCCCTCCTAATAAAAACAATGAATTTAATAAGAGCATCACATATTGAAACAGATGGAATTACTTGGAAAGAAGCCATTAGTGTAAATACAACGTTCCCTCTTTGTATAGCTTCTACCCTTCGGGTCGCAAAGCTTTTCCCATCACGCACACGATGCACATGATATATAATTGGTCCTGAAACCATTTCATTGTGTATTGAGAGACTTGATAATTTGGTTGAAATAGAAAAAAATTATGCAAAGCATGTAGTCATGTACCAATCTTGGTGCTTAATGTCAGCAGGAAAAGGAAGAGAATTCGAGGAAACTGGTTTTGAATGAATACTTACTGTCAAAATCTCCAATAAGAAGGAAGTAAGCGTGCAAACTATGAACAATCTTTAGGCAATCAACAGTTTTAGACGCTGCAGCTAGTGCCTGCATTCATTATCATTGTGAGTATGAGCTCCAACAACAGAAATTTTCAAGAGGTAAAAAGAGAAGTCATAAATGTAGGGCACTATTGATTGGACATGCCAGGGTGGATGAAGACAGGTGGAATTTGAAAAAACATGCCCACCCAAATATGTAGAATGTATCCCTTAAGTTTCTATATCAAATTCTGGACCAAGAAATTACTTTCCGCCGCACCCCAAATGAATTAGAAACACCCCAATTCCAAATATATGCTCAAACATACCTGTCCAAGAAACTGCCCCCCAAATACTTTTCCAAATTTTGGAGCCTCGGGTAGAGTAATACCTTCGAAAATGTTAACCTATAATGGACAAAGAATTCTTTTAAAATAAAACTTTAGAAGCCGTAACACATCCCAAAAAGTCAACAAAAGTTGACCAATTCAACTGAATGAAGGTCAAAATCTGGGGGAACCAAAATAAGTTAAATGCAGGGGAGAGTTTCTCTTCAGAATTTCTTCCTTGAGAAACATTTTATGACGACAAGAAAGTTCTTTATTGCCTATCTAACAATGTTAAATCATTTGAATGCAACTGGTATGTAAACTGTATCTAAGAGCTATCTGTTCTGGTCAGTCTGAAACAATGAAAGATTGTTTTGAGGTTCCTTCCCTTAAGACTAGATTAAACTTCCATCTGCCAACATTTCTTCTACCAGTACATCTGCCACCAGTCATCTGTCCCACCCTCTACTTTTATTGAGGAAACGAGAGATGACAGGGTTTTTTTGTGTTATTAATTGCTTAATGCCTCTTACTGGTTTGGCTTTATTTGTATGCCACACAATGAGGACCAAATATTGGTAAGTGATGAAACAGTACTAAAAACTGCTCGAGCAAGAAGTAATAAATTCATATGAATGTTATTCGACCGTCATGATAAAAATTCTAAGTAAAGCACCACAGACCAGAGAAAAGTTTAATTCTTAGTACATACATCTACAGGATCCAGATGTAGAATTCGTTGCACGAGTGGGCATTTCTCATGTGTCTCATCTGAACTCCAAATTGATTTGGGTTTCAGCAAATTTGTGTGCTCATTAGGAAGGAATAAGCAAGTCAGCTGCCACAATAACAAATGTGTCAGTAGTTTCCATAGTGCATATGTTGATAAGTACACAGATAATCAATAAATGTATTTGCCATTGAGAGAAAAGAAGCAACCTTGGACAATGCAATCACATCAGCCGGCTGAGTAGATGACGCCATACCTGCAACAGCACTAGAGCCTTACAGTTTGTTCTCAGTACACTATGTAAAAGATTCACGCAACATACTTCTCCAGGAATCATAAGAAATCCTAAAGAATATGCATATGTTGCTACTGGCAAAATACATCCAAAATGCTACCCATGTTAAAAGATTATAAGTTGCACCTTCAAGTTGAATAAATAAGCCCTAGTAAATGAGACATGCTAAAGACACTGGTCACATAGAGCGCATGTAGTGTATCAACCAATACATGCAACAATGCAGAAATCGAAACTTGAAGAATCGGCCTCTAACCGTGACCAAAAAAATCAAATTTCTTCAATTGATACTCGGGCTGATTTTCAGCAGCAGCATGAAATGACCCACAGACTTCTGCCTGCAAAGATGTAAGGCCATATTTAAGAAAAGATCACTTGAGCATAAACTAAACCTTATAATTAATAAATGAAAATCAAACTAACTTCTCCATCCCATATGAAATAAGTTCCTTCCGCAACTTCACCTTCTCGAACTACATAATATCCTTGATCTTGATTATTGCACACAAAAATGAATTAGATGATTGAAGTAAAAGCCCCTAATGTACCATAAAGTAACTCAGTAAATCGATCTCCCGGGTGGAAGATTCACATTGCATTTGTAGAGATGCAGCACTCGAAAAGCTAGATTTTATTGCAAAATTGAGACAATAAATGATAGTTACAGATGTATAAATATAGTATGTTTCAAGTTTAGCATCTCAATTCTAATCATGTCCGCTGACAAAAGTTAATTCCTGACGGAATCCTATTAAACCATTCCAACCAAAAAAAAAACTAACATACTGGGCAGTTCATCCCCCCCAAATTTAAACATCTCTACGCGGTGACGAATCAAAATCAAGAAATCAAACAAAAACTATTACCGTAGCTTTTGACGGATACCATTTGAGCGATCTTCTTCAGAGATGAAGCGGGAAGCCTCTGCAGCAACGGCACACCCCCCAAGAACTCCATAACTGTCACTTGAAAACGAAATTGGAAAAATTCGGAAAAAAACACATCATCTTACTCAAATAACCGAAAAGTAGGTGCATGCGCATATCAAACTCTCACCTAACTCCGGATTCATGGCTATGAACTAAGGTAGACTCTAGGATAGGTAGCCGCGATTATTAAATAAAAAAATACAAATTAACGGTCGTAATTCTTGAATCCGCTTTCAAGGTTTGTAGTCCGTACACCAATCAAAATTGGGATTTGGGATTTCGAGGGCTAACCGACACACGCTTCATTTTAAACGTGTCTTTTAGGCCCAATTTTTAACACGGAAAGAGTACAGCCTGGTGTATTAAATTAAATTAAATTCATTTGGATAGAGTACACTTTTTTTAAAGAAAAAAAGTTAGTGTTGACTTATTTATAGATAAAATAATTAGGGATTATAGTTTATAAGCCCAATAATTTGACATTAATATAATTTTGGTCCCAATTAATTGTTTATTTTGATTTTGGTCTTATAAATTTAAACATATTTTGAAATTAGTCATATTACCTGTGATAGCAAATTGCACAATCGGTCAATGAATATATAGTTATTTGTTTGACTTTTTATTACAAATGACATTGATGATTAAGTCTTAATATCTGAGGGACAATATTTATTTAAATAATTTCTTATAATTATTTTTAAAAAAAATTCAAAATATAAAAACTTGTTAAAAAAATCAGAATATTTTCAAATTAGATCAGGTTCTAAAAATAAAACCACCAACATGTGCTTTGAACTATTTTTAGAAATTTACTATTTATATTTAAAATTTTGAAATTGATAAAAAAAAATACTAAACAAAGATAATATATTACTCCTTCCGAACAATAATTTTATTCTTAACGAAATGGACGTGACTTTAAAAAAAATATATAATAAAAAATGTAAAATTTATTTATAAATAAAATAATTATTTTTGGAGATAATAATAAAATAATATTTTTTATAAAGTAAATGAGAATAGATTTTAAAAAAATATAAATACGGATCGGGTATAATTGTAAAAAACAGATTTGTTTGCATTTGAAAAGTTATATTTAATTCATAAATAGCTAAAAACTCATGTGGGTACATCTTTCTTTGATGACACATTAGTTAGTGCTTATGTGTGATTAAAAAGTTAGTAATATATTGAAATTACACGATGGTTCAAATATGGTAATAAAGTGATTTATTTTTATAGAAAAATATGTATATTTTATTAATTTTAATATACAAACAAATAAGGGGGCGTTTGTTTCAAATTCTTCAATGGTAATGGGAATAAAATTTCATTTTCCTTTTTTACCCTACATATGTTGAATGTGTGTTTGTATTTATGGTGGTTATATCAATAATGTTGTGCTCCAATTTTGGAAAAAATGGACAAAAAAGAAATATGGTGGTTGTGGTATGGAGGATTGATTGAGGAGGATGATTATAAGGTGAAGAGGGGGTAATCAAATGAGGGTGTTGATTACCTTATTTAGGAGGAAAAATAATGTTATGTACCTCATTTGTTCTCATTAGCTACTATAATTACTACAATTATATCTCAATTCTCATTACCATTGAAGAATTTTCATACCAAGCGCCCCCTAACACATAAAAGTATTGTATAATATCCTTTTTTTTTCCTCACACTAATTAATACTCCCTACTCCTGTCCAGCTTATATTCCATCTTTAAAATATAAATATATTATACGTCCTCTGTTCCACGGGAATTTGCACACTTTCTTTATTCGAACGTCCTACACAATTTGCATACTACTAAAAAAAAAATATTAATTTACGTGCACACTCACAATCATATACACATATATACCATATGTCATTATTTTATATATAAAACACATTTTTCTTAAAAAATGTGCCGTCCCGTAGGGTGCAAATTCTTACGGGACGGAGGGAGTAATAGTAATATTTTCTTCGTCACAAAAATAGGCTTAAAAGGTTTTTTATACAGTTAAGAAAAAAAGTTACTCCCTCCGTCCCAATTTGCACACTTTATATTTTTTGTTGTCCCAAATCAATTTGCACACTACTTAAAAGGGAAACATCGATTTACGTGCACACTCACAAAAATTTCCACACATTTTCCCATATACCACTATTTTATTTAAAAAATATATTTTTCTTAAACCGTGTGCCACCAAGGGGTGCAAATACCCCTGGAACGGATGGAGTATTATAATTAGAATATTAAATTTTTTGTTTTATTTTTACACATTTAATCATTGTCACTATTCATTTTCTAAGACAGTTACTTAACTAGGGGTGGCATTCTGTACCGCTCATACCGTATACCGTACACCGTACCAAAAATTTTGGTATGCATTTTTGCATACCGATACCGTACCGAAATTTTCGGTATACCGGATTTCGGTATACCGAAAATGCATACCGCATATCGTACCGAAAATTTTGGTATACCGAAAATGCATACCGCATACCGTATCGAAAATTTTGGTATACCGTACCGTACCGATATTTCGATATATATACCGATCTATACCGAAATACCGACTATGTCGGTATACCGCCCATACCGGTCCATACCGAAATAATTGAAGTATAATTTTAATTAAATAAAAATAAATTTAATATTAAATTACCAAAATGGTATATACCGATATACCGAGATACCGAAAATAATCGGTATACCGGAATATTTTCGGTTTACCGGTTTATACCGAAAAAATTTCGGTATATACCGGTATACCGAAAATTTTAAAATTCTATATCGATACCGTACCGAAAATATCGGTATGATATCATACCGTACCGAAATTTTTGGTATACCAAAATTTTCGATAAATTCAGTATTTTTCAGTATGATAAGTACGGTATACCGGTATTTTCGATATTTGCTCCACCCTATACTTAACAACAAGATATATTGAATTGGAAAAAGGCAAATTTAATAATACCTTAAATATGATAACAAAATTATTTTTGTGAGACGGATGAAAAGTAAGTTTACTTTTATGGAACAGATGCAAATAAAATATAAATCTATCTTTTGGGATGAATAAAAATAAAAAACAGATTGTAGGATGAGTGAAGTATTATTAATTAAAATATTCCTAATAAGTACCCCCAATATCATAATGATATGCTTTTTTTTTTTCTTATGTCCCATAAAGATAGATTCATTATTATATTTAGGTACCATTAAATTTTATTTTTATCATTTTTCATGTTTAATTTATTTTGTTACTAGCAACTGTCTTGAGAAATGAGTAGTTATATGTGTTAAATGGAAAAATTAAGCAAAAATTCGATGTTCAAATTATAATAACTTGTATTTCTTAATCTATATATATATATATATATATATATAGAATAGGGGGTAGTTGTTCATTTCTAAAATATATATTTTGGAAAGTACTAAAAATTTATTTGTAAATAAAGTATTCTTTATAACCCCAAGGGTTGACCTAGTGATGAGGGCTTCTCTCTAGGTCTCAGGTTCAAAACCTATAAGGTACGATTAATTTTTTAGATATATCAGTCCATAGAGCTTTGCTCTAGCTTGAAATGGGCACTCCCCTAGTGGATGGTGGGTTATGGATTTCCCGAATTAGTCGGTCATTGGGTCGGATACCGAGCAGTAAAAAAAAGTAGTACCTCTGTTCTAATATTACTTTCATATCCCAAAGTAAAAAATTACGTGTAGGCGCTATTAATGAGGCTTAATTACATATATTGCTATAAAAAGTCAAATTTTATGTGTAGATGCAAAATGAGTTACGGTACTATGTGCTTATACTATTAATCGAACGTCTGTACTAATAAAGATTTCATTATACTATGCTTACATTTATAAATCGAGTTTCAAGCATAGTATAATGAAATCTTTAATAGTACAGACGTTTGGTTAATAGTACAATCACATAGTACCGTAACTCATTTTGCATCTATACGTAACTTTTGAAGTTTATAGCACCTGTATTAGTTTCAGGCTTTCAGCCTCCTAACTAGCACCTCTGTGTAATTAATTCAATATTTTTTTTCAATTTTCTCACACTAAAACTAATTTTCTTAATATACGTGTCATTTCATGTATAAAAGTAATTTTGGAATGAATGAAATAGTTATTTATGAATATAAAGATAGAACTTTTCTTCTTAGTCTATGCTTATTTATATTGGAGTAACCAAATTTCTTTACTTATATTTGACTGATGAAGTACTTATTAGGGGTGTTTTGTTGGAAAAAGAAGGTAAATGTGCATTGATTATAACAATAAAAATAAGAGTAAGTCTCCTGTGTACCAGTTACACGGTGCAACTCAAGTTTATTTTTAAAAAGTTAAACAGTTTATAACTGAAAAGTTAAATAGTTTATTACTGAAAAGTGTATCTTTCACTTTTCAATAATAAATTGTTTAATTTTTCAGCTATAAACTGTTTAACTTTTTAAAAATAAACTTGAGTTGCACCGTGTAACTAGTGAATACAAGACTAATCCTAAAAATAAACATTATTCTATATAAAATGGAACAATTAAAAGAAATTAATGGAGGAAGTACTATTACATATATGCAATAGAATAGTTAATTTCATTTTAATTCACTACATTTAAGTTATTTATCAATCACAATACGTCTTTTTAAATTTTACATTTCAATATATTAATTAATTAATTATTTATTTATTTATTGTAAATTAGATGTACCATACTAATTTCCAGTAAGACGAAATATGATGTGGCTGTCGGATATGCCACATATAGATGCCATGTCAATATAAATTTGCTAAAATAAATATTTTTTATTATTTAAAACACAGAAATGATCAAAGCAAATCGGTAGACATACATAAGCATAAAGTTCACCATTATGTTAATTAATTAATTAATTTTTTTTACGTGTTATTGTCATATTCACGGTGAACATATAAATTTATACCTACAGATAAACATATGATCATTTCCACTAAAAGTATATATGTTTAGTTAAAATTAAAACGATCAAATATTTACTTGTGAACAATAACTTATGATAATAACACATAAATAAATGTAATAGAGTCGGTAGATATTTTTTAAAACAATATTATATTATAACTTAAAATTTTAATGCATTCCATTTTCATACGTTTAAATTTCTCTTGTCAACCGTTTAAACAACAGCAGCAAAAGTTAGTTAGGTCTCTTTTCTCAGCATGTTTAATAAAATATTTTAGATGTATAGAGTTACAGAAAACAGTTTTTTCCACATAAGAATAAAGATTTGGTGTATTAAATAGTAATCTTTAAATTAATGTTTGATTTATATCAGATTTAATCAACAATATGTACTTTTAATTATATATGGGTGAATTTATAATAATTTATTTTAAACGATTTATTTTTATAATCAATTAATTTAATTATATATAAATTAATATATGTGAAAAGAAAGCTTTAATTTATATTAATTTAATATATTTATTTTTTATATTATCTATGGTAAATAAATTAATTAATGCAAATGGGGAAACATAAATTGGAAATCAAGCATAAGTGTAATTATTTCCGTATCACAAATGATGTATTCCTAATTTTGGACAATCTTCTAAGATTGTATTATTTTCCTTTTTTATGTTATAACCCTATATTGCGCGTGTAATATATATTCACTCAAGAAAAGTGTTCAGAATTCTATTTGAAATTCAATCATATTTTTCAATACTCTGCACTGTCTTTTATCTTACAAAGCCCCAAAAAGTGAGTACTCTTGATTTGAAACTATACATAATATTATAATATAAATTCTTTTACTATTATCAACTACGGTAAATGGATCGATGATGCTGTTAGGTTTTCTTATTTAATTACGGAAGTAGGTTTTTTATTTTGTTAGTATTTTTTAATTAATGTGATTTTTTGTGGTTATGTTGTTGTTTTTTTATCATATTTAATTTTTTTGTTTACTTGCACATATGTATAGCTATGGTTCCAAAGAAAAAAGTAGGAAGTAACAATGCTATGACATGGGACGTGCACACGATGGATTCGAACGTGGTAGTAGAAAGTCATGCCGGTAAGAGTTTGATTTTGATAGTAATTAATGTAATTTTTTGTGATTTTGTTGTATTTTTTTGTACTATAATTTATCTTTAATTTATAATTTACTTGCACATACGTATAGCTATTGTACCGAAGGAGAAAGTAGAAAGTGACACCATTATGACAAGAGCAGCGCACATGGTGAATCTGAAGGTGGAAGTAGGAATTCATGCCAGTAAGTTTTTGATTTTGCTAGTATTTTCTAATTAATGTGATTTTTTATGATTTTATTGTATTCTTTTATATCATAATTTGTCTTAATTGTTGTTTACTTGCTAGCTATTGTTACGAAGGAGGAAATAGAAAATAACACCGTTATGACATGGGGCGGGCACAAGATGGATCCAAAGGTGAAAGAAGAAAATCATTCCAGTAAGTTTTTTATTTTATTACTATTTTCTAATTAATGTGATTTTTTGTGATTTTATTGTATATTTTTATACCATGATTTCTCTTTAATTTTTTGTTTACTTGCACATACATATAGCTATTGTTCCAAAGGAGGAAGTAGGAAGTAACACCGTTATGACATGGGGCGGGCACACTGTGGATCCGAAGGTGAACGTAGGAAGTCATGCCAGTAAGTTTTTTATTGTTTTAGCATTTTCTAATTAATGTGATTTTTTTTTTTGTGATTTATTATTGTATTTTGTTTAGTCGTGATTTGTCATTAATCTTTGGTTTACTTGCACATACATATAGCTATTGTTCCAAAGGAGGAAGTGAAAAGTAACACGGTTATGACATGGGGCGGGCACACTGTGGATCCGAAGGTGAACGTAGGAAGTCATGCCAGTAAGTTTTTTATTGTTTTAGCATTTTCTATTAATGTGATTTTTTTTGTGATTTATTATTGTATTTTGTTTAATCGTGATTTATCATTAATCTTTGGTTTACTTGCACAAACGTATAGCTATTATTCCGAAGGAGGAAGTAGAAAGTTATGCTGTTAAGACATCGGACGGGCATAGGGTGGATGTGGATCATGATGTTTTTTCCAAATTCACCACCCTACAACGCAAAGTTCAGGTTGTCAGACGTCGACGGGGAGCTCCATCAGACAATGTTCCTATCGTATTATCTGTAGTGACGTCACGTGCCCTCGAAAAAGTGGTGCAACACACTAAGAAGCATGTTGCCCACAGGCTGAACCCTGATCCCAACATCACCACCTGGGACCTAAATTTTATCAACAATGTTGGAGCCCCTGTCATGGTTGAACTCATTACGGTTTGTTTCCTCCCTCTCTTCATCAAATACTACGTTCTGAACTGACATTTTTCTTAACTAGTAGCAGTATTTTTATTCAACTTTTTAGGCTGCAAGATACTTGGGTCTGGAGGATCTTTTTCATCTGAGCTGCAATGCTATTGCTGAAAAGGCAAAAGGGATGACCGTTGAGGAAATTCGACAAATTTTCTGTTAATTCTAGCACGCTGTGCTAAACTTACTTTGCTAATTGCACTTTCTTTCTTTCAAGTTTGAAAAACCTTTTTGGTGTGTTCATGCAATAAAATTGATCTGGAGAATCGATTATTTCAGAGGTTGATAAGATCATATTATTGTGTCCAACTCAGCTAATTACGATAATTTTAGTTGGGAGTACAAAATTAAGAACATGAATCAATTTATCATTTGAAAATGAATGGAATATAAATGACGTGATATTGTTAAGTATTTGAAATTTCTCTAATTTGAACATCTTATTCAATCAAATGGGGTGAATTTAGATTATAAATTTAAAATACATAACCCAAGTTCTTCCATCCAAACACAAAGCAAAAAATATTGTGGATTCTGTATAAGTTAAATACAAAGCGAAACAGTCTTTGAATGCACATTTTTACAATTAAATAAATCCAGGGATTGAATTTGTCTTGTTAGGCTAATTTAGCAGAGTGTAGTAGATAGCATAGGATCATCAGTCCTTCCAATAATGCTTGCAGATGTGTAGGTTAATATTAGAAAGCTATGTCAGTGTTGTTTCTCTCAAACTTGAAACTATGTCTGATAATCCACAACAGCTTCCCCTGCAATATTGTCACCACTGGTCTTAAAAATGACTTTGCCCACCATGCATGCTATTGTTATTGTCCCAGAATGTAGACTATAATCAACAATTATACAATTTTTAACCTTGATATATTTAATTTGAGGCATTAAATAGGTAAAGATAATGAAAAGTTTCTCTGAAACTGATACTATTACATGCACTCACTGATATCATTGCATTTTACACAATGAGTATCAATGAATGGATGTAATGGTATCAAATGTATGCAATGATATAACTTTCATACTATAAAACTGATTCACCCTAGATTTTCCGAAGATATATTAGTAATCTTACCATGCATTCTCTTGACAAACCATTCAAATTCGATGAGGTTCTGTCTTTCCATGAGAAGTGGGTTAAGCCTCAGATAAGTAAAAGAAGAGAAATGCCTCCCGTCGGGGTCACTGATGGGCTTTGACTTATCCAATATATAACTATATCCTTCTCTCTCGTTGCATGAGAAATAATTTTCACTGGAAACCGGTATACCAGCATCCCAGGCAGCATTCAGGACCTAAATTGTGATTAACTGAAATTAGTTATTACTCCTCTGGGTAAGAATATGTATTCTTATTAATTAAATGCTACAATTGTCAATATTCAGGAATTTCGGGCTTTGTCAAGTGAAAATATATTTTTGTTGGGAGGAACAAAAATAAAAAAGAAAAAGATCAGTAGCTTATAATGAAAAGTAATGAAGCCCAAGTGATTAATGCTTACTTGCCAAAACAGTCCCTCAGGATCGGCCAAAGACTCAGAGAAGTCCATACTATGATCAATCATGCTCATCCCGGAACATGTAAAACATAGAGCTGCGCCATGTCTCTTTAACATTGCCATAATAGCAGAATAGCCATCACGATTGCTAGAGTTATAGAATCCAGCAGTTAATTCAGCAGCATGACTAGCTGTCTTGTACCACCAATTAATGCTGGACATCTATTCAAAAAATTTGAATGCAACAAACTTTATAGTCGAGAATAGTTTTTGAACATAGAATCAACTTTATGAGTACATAATGCAGTAGTAGTCTGTTTTAGCAATCAAAAATCACCAAGTTGAGCCATATTGTTATCTGGACTTTAATGAGTCATGTAAGCTAACAGTCATGAAAAGAACTTGCCTTTGCAGCAATGCAGGTTCCTTCAAAAGCTAACTTGGCAAGAGAAAGCACTCGATCACCATGGTCAAGTAAAACCTGAGAATACCAACTAAGGAAAAACCTGCCATAATAGCCATCATAATCACCCCCATCACAGAAAAATCCAGTCTCATGTGGTCGTGAATTGTAAGAACCAGAATTGTCCGGTCCTCGGGCCCAAAAAGAGTGTCCTCTCGTCTCAGCTGCCTTTCGCAGGCTTTTAGACATATACTGGTCATAGCACTATGAATGAACCAAGACCAATTATGATGTCAGATACGTTATCAACAAAGTCTCTCATAAATGCCATATTATAAATAAATTTAGTAACATTGATTACCTGAAATTCACCAATACCAGGGTATCTCCAACCATGCTTCACAGGATTACTAGGGTATCTCAGCTCTGCACACGGACCAAGTCCAACTACAATCATAGATATGACACCGTCCTCAAAAAACTCATCAAATTCAACTCGAAAGCTTCTCATGCAATCAAAGTAGACCTACAACAGTTTTCAAGATCATAAAAACAATGGATTACTTAAACAGAGATAGTCGATTAGAGCATAGTATGACAGTGAACATTGAGAAACGTGAAACTTAATAATTGTTTTGATATAGCAAACAGCTAGACATTCACAAATTGGAACTCATTTTTAGGCCCACATTTCTTAATCAAGTTTGCTGTCGGCTGCTAAAGAATTGTATTGAATCATGAAATCAAATTTCCAAAAGCAGATCTATCAAAGTACTTGCAGCCCGAAGACAAAAACCACAGTAAACTATCGGACAAAATCTTCAATTCTTCGAAATCTCTAACAAATCATGAAGATAACGACACACATAATTGTAGGAACAGGAGACCAGCAGTCTGATGAGAGAATATAAAAGCAGAGGCAAAATAAACCCCAAAGATCGTGGAAATAAAGTTAATCACCTCTATAGCAGTCCGGCCCCTCAAAACTCGTTCCTTATCAACTCCCCATGACAGGCATTCTGGGTCCCTCCTCCCTGCTCGGTCTGTGAAAAATATATCTGGATTGCTTCGACCAATTTCAGCCACCCAGTGTGGCAAGGGAATACACACATCATCCCCAACATTACCTCCACATTCATGGAAGGACATCACAACCTGTTTAGTGTTTAACATAATGAACCTTCATAAGTGTTGCCAGAAGTTCATACCAAATAAACAAAAGAAAATCATATAAAACTAGTATTTCTTCTGTACTCCCATCATCATCATCATCGATCGATATACCCCTGTAAGTAGACTGTACTTTCTTATAGTAACTTGCATTCTTACACAAGCGTAATAGCTGAAAACTTGATTTTGCTTACTAACGAAAACTATTCAGTAAGAGGTTATACAGATATATTTTCTATAAGTCACTTCATCGAAGGATTGCAATACTCGTCCATAACAAAGCTAATAAACTGTCGCCACACTTTCAGTAGTTCTAAAGTCATTAGATAGAAGAGGGTACAACTAGGATTTTGATAGATATTAGAACTGAATGCTAAGAAATCAATGATATGCAAATTCACCTGTAGTTTCATTTTTAGCTCCCTGACAATTTGAAACAATCTCTTGTAGCCATTCCAGTTATACTCCTGGGGTGCATGTGCCTCAACAATACCCCACCAGCAATCAACCATAACACCATCAACATGAACTGATTTCAAGATTTTCAATTGCTTCACCAGACCATCTGGATCAACAAGCTCACACTTCATATTGATGACACCCAACTGGCACCAAAATGTTTCGGGGCATTACAACTGTCTTTCTTATGAGCCAAAGTTCATCCAATAAAATGATGAAAACCAACCGCTTGATAATACACTATGCTCCAAATATCATGCATCTAGGCCATAGAAACAAGCCTAAAGTACTTTCAAGAGAGTACATGCAGTTTTACCATAGAAGCCAAATAACAAGCAAAGTTACAAATTAGAGGATAAAACCGAAGGTAAATGGACACAATTGATAAGAACACTCAACATCAGACTTAATACAAATGTATGATAGTATGTGAACACACTAACCGGAAGCATAACATATACTGGAACATAAGTTGTGCCAGCAAAATCCCGCTCCTGTAATTTTGTTGGCATGTCAACGACCTAAAGATATTATAAGACCAAAAGAACAAGATAGAATCAAATGGCTTACAGGATTAGAATCAGAAGACCCAAAAATACAAAGAGCAATAGCATATATCCATACAGTATCCTGAGTAGAGGTGACTGGAACAATATCAATCTACAAGTCACAACTTTACCTGCCTGTTGTCGACGGAGTCAATTGAGCCTCCAAGAAGAGGATCATTTTGTAGGTCTCCTCCATCCCCAATCATAGCTGATGTTGGAGATCTGGCACTGGAGGTTGCATCATAAGGTGATGAAGTTGGCACAAAAACACCTTTCATGTGACTTGAGTTGTGATCAACAGTGTTCCTATATCCTGGAGAGATGCCTCTTAAGGAAGAGGGAGAAGAATGCTGTGCTGGCATTTGTGAAGAAGATGATGTCACAGTTGTGTTAGGTGCCACACAAACAGGTCTTGTGCCCTGCTGATATTGAAATTAAAAGTATTAAACACCAAGTTACACATGCATGTACATGTCTACATTCACCAGTACACACATTCATATAATTATGATCACAGGCAGCATGTTGTATATCAGTTGCAAAATACATCTGAACTTGTTCTGTGAATTTTAGGATTAGCTGAAAAGTTTCCAAGTTGCACCTAGTACAGCGTGCTTTGTGAAACATGTCACATATTTTCTAAGATATAGAAGAGATGTTTTATTTTACATTATTGTAATTACAGAAGAGAAAATATAATGCTTTTTGAATAAGTTAAACCTTAGCAGCTAGGTAATCTTACACTTCTTTCGTTCGTTTTCATCACCCCAGGGATCTTGACTGGCATCTTGAAAATGTTAGGCAATTGATAAAAACGTAGATATAATGAACGTTTCTAATATAAAATCACATATTTCATAAACAACGGAAATATGCAGAACCAGAGGATTGGCACCTGCGATCTGGAAGGGAAGGTAGTTCCATCTGGAAGTACAACCCAGCCAGCTTCCCTTGCCAAAGCTGCTATGACATCATTAATGTCAGCTCTAACTCTAAGATTGTAGTTACCATGCCTACGAAGCCCAGCCAAAATCTTCGCAGTGATTGCTCTGCGCTGTCGCTCCCGCAGTTTTGTTCTCTCTTTCTCCTCCTGTGGCCTACATCTTCGAACTCCTCCTAGTTGTGGGGTCCCCTGATCTTGATATTGCTGGTGATGCATAAATCTATTACTACCACCTGTTGAAAGAACACCAACATCCACACCGAGCACTGAAGGGGTACCCATGTTCTTCTCTTCATCTTCATCGTCATCATCATCTTCCTCCTTCACATCCATTCCCATGTCATCATCATCTTCCTCACTTGTGCCAAATCTCTGCATCTCTGCTGACATCACTTTTCTCAATTTCCTCTTATTTCTTGTCTATCTTTTAATCATCGTGATGAAGGCGCCACCAAATTTATACTCCCAAGGCTTCAATCTAGAGAATTACTCATATACTTTCAGTATACGGTTGATTTATCTGTCCATAGTCGGCGTTATCCTACCGGTGGGCTTAAGTATCAGACAGTAAACACAGAAAGCAAACAATGGCAAGATAATCATTAAGGACAGATATAATGAACATATATATGCTCCATGAATAAGTTCACTAGAATTTTAATAATATCTCAAAAATCCGTTTTCCATCTCACCGGAATTGTTTTTTTAGAGATGCATTTAGTTTAGCTCACTGTACTAAATCAATCATCTTCAGTTAGTTTTCCATTGTTAAAACCAAATTTAAACAGACAAAGAAGTTGACTAATCAATGTAGAATAGAAAAATAACAGGCAGGGCTAATCTTTCCAACATTTCTAAATCCTTCACAAAGAAAATTGAGTTCTCAAAACAGATCAACAAGCTTAAAGAACTCACATCCGTCGTCGTTTCACACTCTGCACAAGGATCTCACACTGTGTCCAGATCAAAAGACCACAGCTAAAAGTTCAGAAGAACCAAATCACGGAGAAGAAGAAAGAGGCGGGGACGCCGGAATTTACGGGACTAGAGGTAAAAAGGCATCTCATTTAGACACGTGACAACGACGGTGGTGTTCCCCGGTGACGATGCGGCGGAGGAGATAATATCGGACGGCAGGGTTTCGCACGGGGGAAGCGTGTAGGAGTTGGCACGCGTTTAGGCACTTATCTTTCGACGTGCGGTTCACACGCATTGCACGGTGACAATTTGTGGGGCCCTTGGTCATGGGTTTTGTTTGTTTTTTCATAATAATAATACTGGAAAATAGAGGAATTATTTTGGTAATATATATATACTAGTACATAACCCCGCAGATATGCGGGATTAGAAAAATCTATATGTTAATTTAAAATTAATTTGAAATTTAATTTTTTTAATTTAAATGTGTAATGGATGGAATTTACCGAGATCTATGGATGGTGGTTAGTATTTTAAAAAATATAGAGGGATAAAATAGATGGAGAAGTTAGTGAATTAAAAAAAGGATGGATAACCGACAACGGTTATTTATATTTTATTTAAAAAAATATAATTTTATGAGAAAATTAGAAAGATGCGTAGAAAGTGTTGTATGAAGCCACGCGGAATAGGGGAAATTCAGAAATAGATGATAGGAGATATATATATATATATATATTATATTAATCTGAAATAATTGTAGGCAACAAACGTGTGACGACATTCATTGTTGCAAAGTAGATTTCACGCAGTAAGCGTGTTTCTCTTTTCAGGCATTTAAGCAAAAAAAAAAAAAAAAAAGGAAAGAAAGAAAGAAAGAAATAAATCATGATTTCATGCACTAAGCGTGTGTTTCTGTTTTCAGGCATTTAAGCAAACTCTTTCATTCTCAACGGGGACGTCTCTTTATTTTATTTTTAACTTGTAACTTGTAAGAACATAAATTGGTGAAATATTTTAACAAATATAAAATTTGATTAGACATTTGTCAGTTTCTAATTAGATTATTTTAAAACTTAAATGCAAGTGATTGAATAGATGCACGGTCAAAATTGAGTTAATTGAATGTATATTTTTCAACTTTGTGAGTGTTAATTCAGGTGGAGACGGAGCGCAACTTTACTAATTAGAGAAATTAGAGCTAACTAAATTACGGATTTAATTAATTACTAGTTTTTACTCCCTCCGTCCCAGGAGTGTTTGTACCCCTGGGATGACATATGGTTTAAGGAAAATATATTTTTTAAATAAAATAGTGGTGTATGGGTAAGTGTGTGGAAAATTTTGTGAGTGTGCACACAATCGATGTTTCCCTTTTAAGTAGTGTGCAAATTGATTTGGGACAACCCAAAATGAAAAGTGTGCAAATTGGTCTGGGACGGAGGGAGTATTTATTAGGCTCAAATTCCCACGCTATTGGGCTTTCTTTATTTTAATTAGACGTACTATTAGTATTTAAACTAGAGATGACAAAACGATCCGCCCCGCAGTTGATCCAATTCGCCCCGCTCTGTTTGGATCGACCCCGATCTGTTCCATTTTGAGAATAGAGCAGATCAGCCCCGCTGCGCTTGCGGAGCAGATCAGGCATAGATCTACATATTTTTTGCCCTGATCCGCCCCGCCCCGCTCCATATAATATTATATATATATATTTTAAAATAATCAAATCTTGGATATGATTTGGTGATTTAGATGGATTATTGTTGATTAAATTGTGAATTTTTAATATTTTGCATTTAGTTTTTTTTAATATATTTATTTTGTTAAATCATGAGAATTTAATAGATGGAGCGGGGCAGACATGGATCTCAAAATGTTGCCCCGCAGTGGAGCATGGAGCAGGGCGGATCAGAGGGGCACAAGAGCGGAGCAGACATGGATATTGAGGTATCCGCCCCGATCCGCTCTATTTGTCATCCCTAATTTAAAACCCATGAACATTGATTATTAGGGCACTTGCTTGTTTTAGTTGTTTATAAATATTATTGGGATTATTTTCCCTTTGGCTTGAACAATTGATCAATATATGTAGTATAAGATCAATCCTATTGTTCAATATTTTCCGAATTCGTCTATTCTATATGCTTCGATGCATCAAATTCTCATACAATATTTTAAATATTTTAATTCATAATCAATCGATTTTTCATGTAAATCATGCACATTATATTGATTAATGTTATAGAACATTTTAAATATTTTAATTCTCAATCAATTGTTTCATGTGTATTACTAAACCCAGAAAAATTCGTCTTTTGGCGGGACTGATCGAAAATGTATCAAGCCACAAAAACTTCAACACAACTTGGCGCGAGAGATGCATAAATTGGTGTTTGGACGATTGTTGACTGGTGAACAACGTGAGTGAAGTAGCATGAGGGTTGCGTGAAGCGGTGTGAGAGTTGAGAGAGTAAAGCAACATGAGTGAAGTGGCGTTGCAATTGCAATGTTGATTTGGGGATAGGTGCTAGGTTTGTTTCTCCTTTCTGGTGAGAGAGACGATCTGATTTTGTTGGGGTGGAAAAAAAATAAGAAAATAAAATTTTCGTATTTAAAAAATATCATATACTCCCTCCGTCCCTGGGGTGTTTTCATCTTTGGGAGTGCACACTTTTTAAGAAAAGTAGGATGATATGTAAAGTTATATTATTAAAATAATGAGATTAGTTTGATTGAATGTAAAAGTAATGACATTTTATGTAAATATGTGAATATTGTTAGGGTAAAGTTAAATTAATAATTTTCATTTACAGGGTATGAAAATAATTGTGGAATGGACAAAAAAGAAAAATGTGAAAATAATTATGGGATTGAGGTAGTAATATATACTCACTCCGTCCACAATAATTAGTCCTGTTTTTTTTGCACGTGGTTTAATGCAATATGTCGGAGGGTTTTATGGGGCATTGTGAGGTCCGTTTACGAATTTAAAAATTGTAAATACAAAATATGTTTGTATACTTTTCACATACAACTTTTAAATTCCTAAACAGACCTCACAATATCACATAATATCCTCCAACATATTGTATTAAACCACGTGCAAAAAAATAGGACTAATTATTGTGGACGGAGGGAGTAAAATAAATATATATTGGCAGACTGGCTTGCTCTAGTCCGCAGCCCACCCTGCTCAACCAACGATCCAAACGTGTAGACCCTTTTAGGCCCGCCTTCTTGTGGACTTAGAAATACTTGGTTCAACTCTTATTTTAGGCTCAGATTATTAGCACTAGCCTCTTTGAAAAATACATTACCTTTTGTTCAACAATTTTTTTGTATTTATTTTTACTTTTTCAATATTTTTTTCGAATATAGTGTAAAATTGAAAAAAATGTTCAATTTTTTTATAGATAGTATATTTTCCAAAGATGGTAATGCTAATAATCTGTGCTCCTCAGTTTAGTGAGTGACTCAAGTTCAATTTCATTTGGAAACAAGGGGATATAAAGTGATTTGAAGATAATTTTTAAAGTATTTAATAACTTAGTAAACTAATTTATAACTACTAACAACTAATATTTAACAAAAAAAAAAAAAAATTACATGTGCCATCAATGGAAAATGGTCCGCTACTTTTATTACTTGCTACATTAATTTCATATGCTATTTATTATTCTCCACTCTGAAAAGTCTTGCATGCTCTTTTTAAACTTTTTTTTTTTATAAAAGTTTACATACTAGCAAAAAAAAATCACTTTTAAAATTTATATCTTACAATCCGTGTGTCATATTTTACTTATTACACTTTTTTTTTTTTTTTTACCAAAAATTTCCCATAGTATTTTATTTCACTTGTGTGTGAAAGGAGCAGTGGGTCAGTGGTAGAGCTGTCAAAACGGGCCCGGCCCGAAGGGCCTGCCCGAAAAACCCGGCCTAAAGGACAGGACGGACCTAAAAAATAATGGCCCGAAAAGAACCGGGCCTATTTGGCCCGGCCCAGTAGGCCCGTCGGGCCGTTTGGGCTCAGGCCGGGCCTGGCCCGGTAGAAAATGTTAATTTTTTTTTTACTTGAATTTTCGCACACACACAAAACACGCAGCCACCAAACCCTAGGCTTAGAGAGAGTAGAGAGACTCAAGGACCAAGGTCACGCCTCCCGCCTCCCACACCGTCCCACGCCGACGCCGGGCCTGACCGCCTCCGACGCCGGCGCTGCATCCGTCGCTGCTCAGCTCGTTGCTGCGCCTGGGAGTCCGCTTGCTGCTGCCGTGCTGCGCCTGCTCCGCCCGTCGCTCCGCCTGCTGCTGCCGAGCTGCACCTGCTCCGACCGTCGCGCGCCTGCTTCTGTCGTGCTCCACCCGGTAAGTAATATGCCTCCGTCGGTAATAATATTGGGCATTTGAAATGGGCATTTGAAATAATATTTAGTTTCATTCCATCTATGTAATCTGATTGTAGATAAACAAACTTGCTGGTGAATTTAGTTTCATTCCATCTCAGTAGAGCAGTCTGAGTGTCTGACATTATGTTAGTGCAATATATGGAAAAAGCTATGAACTACTTATTATAGCTTTCGTAAGAACCCATTGTCTTTAATCAAGTAAATTCATCATAAAAATTCAAAGCCTCTCCTTCTGGATAAAAAGAAAATAGATTTCTGTTAGTAATTCATTGATGCTTAAATCTTAATGTAGTAATTTTTTAACAGAAAGAGTTACATCCTGAAAAGATTTAGCATTAAAAAAAAAACCAAATGGTGTTACTATCTATATTTATGTTTGGTATATCAAATCATTTTAAGTATATGAGTTATTACTTATTAGATCAAATCATCTTTAGTATATGAGTAATTAATTATTATCTCATCTCTTATTTGCTTTGTAGTTATAAACATGGATTATACTAAAAGTTTGGAGGATGATGACTTGGAAATGTATGAAGAGGAGCCTCAAACTTTTAAGAGCACCACAACCACAGGTAATACTACTGCTTCTTTTGGACGTAAGGGTACTTCTAGTACTAGTGTTAAAAATAAGCGTTCTATGAAGGATGATAATGATGAGCGTGGTGGTGGGGAATTTAAGAAGCCTAAGTCCAATGCTTCTGAGGTATGGAACTACTTTGAAAAGATTGGTGTGGTTGATGGGGTAGAAAAATGTAAGTGCTTGCATTGTGACAAACTGTATACTTGCAATACGAACTCAGGCACAAATCATTTAAGGCGTCATTTTGACAAGTGCTTTAAGACTCCTAAGTTTCATGATATGGGATCTTTGCTAGATAATCAAGCTACACTCTTGAAAAAGTATAAATTTGATGTCAAAGCTTACAGGGAATCAGTTGCTAGGGCTATTATCAAGCATGATCTTCCATTTAACTATGTTGAGTATGAAGGAGTTCATGAGACTAATAGAATCTTAAACCCCGAGTTCAAGCCTATTTCCAGAAACACTGCTACTTCAAAGTTAAAAGTGTGTATTTGATTGAAAAGGCAAAACTCAAGAGTGTGTTAGCAAATATTCCTGGTCGAATATGCTTAACTTCAGATGCATGGACTGCTGTAACTACAAAAGGTTATATGACTGTAACCGCTCACTATGTTGATCAAAGTTGGAAGCTAAACTCTAAGTTACTTGCCTTTTGTGACTTGGAGAGTCCACACACAGCAGAAGAACTATCGGGGCAGCTATTTAGAGCACTTGAGGATTGGGGGTTAAGTTTTAAAATCTTTACTATCACGTTGGACAATGCCTCTACCAACGATGCCATGGTAAAGATAGTAAAAGAGAGACTTAACAGGAAAAATGTTTTACTATGTAAAGGGGAGTTTCTCCATGTGAGATGTTGTGCTCATATCTTGAACCTCATTGTTCAAGATGGCTTAAAGGAGGCATCAAAATCAGTGGAAAAAATTAAAGAAAGTGTCAAGTATGTTAAGTCTTCGGAGGGGAGATTGAAGTTATTTAGAAGATGCATTGAAGAAGGAAATTTGATTGATGTTGGTGGTGGCTTTTTGAGGCTAGATGTGTCAACAAGATGGAACTCTACATATTTGATGCTCGATAGTGCAATCAAATATCAGTCTGCATTTGCTTCCATGTCTTTGTATGATAAGCATTTCAAGTGTTGTCCAACTGAAGAAGAGTGGGAAAGAGGGGTGACAATGCGTTCTTTTTTGGCCCCATTTTACAAAATCACTAACTTGATGTCAGGATCATCTTATCCCACTTCCAACTTATATTTTGCACAAATTGCAATGATTAGATTGAAGTTGAAGGATAATTTGGATAGTGAGGATGAAGTGATAAGAGGGATGTGCCAAAAAATGAAACTCAAATTTGACAAATATTGGAGTGAATGCCCTCTTGTTCTTGCATTTGCAAGTATTTTTGATCCAACCGAAAAGTTGTTCTTTTTGAACTATTGCTATAAGAGGCTTCACCCAGAATCATATGAAGAAAAGGTGAGCAAGATAAAGGAGGCAATGTATACTCTTTTTAAAGAGTATGAAAAAGATGGAGTTGTGCCTAGCTCATCAAGTAGCTCTACGTCTAATTCACAATCAAGGAGCATTGACCACGATGACTCGGATAAGAAGCTATACCAAGTAAGTTTGAGTTGTATTATTATCTTATTGATCTTAATTATATTTATTCAAATATATTTAATCTAGTTTTATAATGTTTATGTTATGTGTTTGTCTAATTTAGGAGTATAAGCAAGTTATGAAAAGACAACTAAGTTCGACCAATGGAAGATCTGAACTTGATGTATACTTTGAAGATCTCCCAATTGATGAATCAGAAGTAGGACCGGATATACTTGATTATTGGAAGTTTAATAAAGGTCGATTTCCCCAACTTTCAATGATGGCTTGTGACGTTCTTAGCATTCCAATTACGACCGTTGCTTCAGAATCTTCATTTAGCATTGGTGGTCGTATTTTGAACAAGTATAGAAGTTCCTTACTTCCGGAAAACTTGCAAGCTCTCATTTGCACTCGTAGTTGGTTGCATGGTTTCAAAGAAACTGGATCTTCAGGTAATAATAAAAATATTCCAAGTTTTTACTTATAATATGTATTCAAGAAACTAATTATTTGATTTTTCAATCTCACGTTTCTTATGTTTTTAAATTCAGACGCGGAAGAAGTCGAGGAGATACCGTTGTTTATGGAAGATTCTAGTGTTGTTCCTTGAGGAGATGATTTATTGATGGTGACTTATTAGATAGTTTATTTTATGAATTTGAATTTTGTACGTTTGTTATGAAACTGTAATTCAAACTTATTAGATGGTTTATTGGTTGTGGATTTGATTTGTGAGATTTTTGTTGGTTGTAATATTGTGAATTGTGATGACATTAGACTATTACTTTGTGTGACTATGATTTTCATGTGCTTGCTATCTTTCTTATCTTCTTTCTTTAAAGGTGGACTAGTCTATAACATATGTAACATGATGGTTGTGTGTATTTTACACTAGTTTTGGGCATGTATTTAGGAATTTAAAATTTTATTTTATTGTTATACATAAAAAAAAATGGGCCAATTTGGCCCGATGGCCCGGCAGCCCGTCTAGGGCCAGGACAGGCCAAAGAAATCATGGCCCGGTGGCAACCGGCCCGGCACAGCCCGGCCCGGCAAATAGTAGTAGGCCCGATGGGCCGGCCTGGGCCGAACCGACCCGGCCCGACCCAATTGACAGCTCTTGTCAGTGGGGACATTAGAAATTTAGAGCCGAAAAAGGATATATTTTGTAATTATAAAAATAAAAGAAAAAGAAAAAAAAGGTTGGGGAGTGTCTCCAAATGGGTTTTGCAGTAAACAGAATAAGGTTCTGTAAGAGAAAATAAAAAGGGGAAATGGGCTTTGAATAATTTCATCAAATTCCTTCTTAGATATGCAGTTTTCATCAGGAATAATGGAGTAATTATTAACCTGAAATACATTCCATATTATATCCTGTCCGAATATAGCAACTAGTTTCTGGAACTTGCGTAATCCCGATAGTGAGATCTGGAACCGACTTGCAAATTGGTAAGAAATCTGTCTTCTCAAGTCCTGCGTAGACCTTCTTTTATTTTCTCAAATAAACCCGAAAGATTGGGGTTCTATTTTTTTTTTTCACTTTCTCCAGAACCCACTTCGAATTATTCCGAGATGTTTGAATTTAGATACATAATTTATTAGTCTTGACACTTGTTGTAAATTTGCACTGCACTGCACTACTTTCTGATTGTTGTTGAAAAGTTCCTTTTTCTTTTTCTTTTCTGTGAAGATACCAGAAGAGTAGGTTTTTTGTGGTTTATCACTTGTATTGCTATTTTAGAAACTCTAGGGCTTGTATTTTATTCTTTTTCTTGCTGAGGGAATAAATTTGACTGTTGGGGTTGTTCTGGGAGATGGATTATGGACGAGAAAATGGATTTTCTGATGGAAATGTGGTGCAAATTCTTTCTGGGAACTCTGAAAATGGTGTCACTGGAAATTGGGGTGATCTGGCAGTTTGGGCGACTGAGGATGACTATGGGATGTGGAATGGTGAAGCTTTTGCAGACACCAATTCGAATTATGAGGGGAGGTTATCCCAATCTCGGTCAGAAAGTGAGCCCCTGAGTAAAAGATCAAGAAATTCCCAATCAGGAGATTTGATGTCTACAAATAGGGCGAAGGCTATTGGAAAGATGTTCTACAAGACCAAACTGTGTTGCAAATTCCGTGCTGGCACTTGTCCTTATATTACTAACTGTAATTTTGCACACAGCGTTGAGGAGCTTAGGAAACCACCTCCTAACTGGCAAGACATTGTGGCTGCACACGAGGAAGAGTCGTCTGAGACAAGGGAGGAGTTCCAGATACCGATTCTGGGGGCTACTGATGATGCACAAAGGTCTTATAAAGGGCGGCATTGCAAGAAGTTTTATACCGAAGAAGGGTGCCCTTATGGTGAGAATTGCACTTTCCTTCACGATGAGCAGTCAAAAGCCAGAGAAAGTGTGGTGATAAGCTTGGGCCCAGGCAGTGGTGGTGGTGGTGGATATGGGAATAATGCAAATGGATCGAACTTGAAGCCTTCGAATTGGAAAACTAGGATTTGTAACAAGTGGGAGCTCACAGGGTATTGTCCCTTTGGAAGCAAGTGCCATTTTGCTCATGGAAATGCAGGTATAAATTTATCACTGTTGGAATGCCAAATGAATAGTTACTTTAAGTTCTACTCTTGAGGTTTTCTAGACTGCGTTCATTATGCCTCTTAAAAATTTTGTACTAATAAGTCCCAAGGGTGTTTTACAACCTCTATTTACAGCTTTTTTATTTGGAAATAAGTGAATCTCCTCTATTTTCAAGAGTTTGCGATCACTACTTGAGTCAATGATGTAACACACACTGTATTTTGAGGTTGTTTTGTTTGCATTTAATACCGTGCAAGAGATTTCTCTTGCTCAATATCTTGGAGTGTAGCTATTATCAATGAAGTTCAAAAAACAGTGTAAATATGTGGTAAATGTTGAAGTAATTTCAAAAAATTATCATGACATTTGAGCTCTATTTAGAGTGTAGGAGAATATATCATTTAATTACCATGGTAATTTTCATTATTTCATTTCGAACTTCAGAATGGCCTACTCCGTATTCACCATGTCAAACATGTAAAGCAAAAACTATGGATTCAACTTTCTTGCATATGCCAGCATTTATTCCTGATATTTTCAGAGGCATTTATAAATAGATTCAAAAAGTGACCGTATTTGCAAATAAATTCAAAATATTTGCACAGACATATAATTTTTTTTTTCACAAAAGCATAAAAAACTTGTATGTGCAAATATTTTGAACCTGTTTGTAAATACTATCACTCTTACGAACCTATTTGTACATTGTCCCTATATATTAGATATTAGTTGTATATTATTGTGTGTTTAGAACCTTCCCTTAATAGAACTGCATAATTTTGGTGAATTGAATTCAGAAGTTAAAGATTCTATTCCTGATGCCAAGCAAGGGTCGGTGCCTGCTAAAACTTGGGTGGACACAGTTGTTGCATCTGATAATTATCACAATGGAGTTCCACCTCAAAGGTTGTCTAATGTGACCGGACACAGACCGATGCAGAAATGGAAGGGCCCCGACAAAATCAGCAAGATATATGGAGACTGGATCGACGACCTCTAGTGATGCCAGTTTGACGTAATCTTGGTAATGGCGCGAAACCAAAAGTATCCATGCCTTAATGTTGTTGTATCTATAGAATATTAACCCTTTAGGCAAGTTTCGCTTTCCTACTCTATGTTGGAAGAGGCTTGTTTTTTCATGTGAACAAATTATCTGCCTTAGGTTTAGATAGCTATGTTTGTAGACGCGTGTTGTTGTTTTTACTTGTATCGTTCCTACTTGAGTTTTACGGGATGTTATAGACTCTACATTGGGTGAAATACGTATACATATACGCTGTATAAGTAAATTAATGATGGATATAACGCTCAACATTTTCATTTGGTACAAAGACCATGTTGCATAAAATTAGATTTTTTTTTTTTCTTTCTGTGTTTTGGCTTATTTCAGGTAGGTTGACACATGAACCTTATTCATTTCCAGCAACTGTTGTCCAGTGCTTGTGTTGTGTTTAACCTACTGTAACTTTAACTACTTTTTTCTCTGTTCTTGATGTAATTTTAGTCCAGTAGCAAAAGAATTGCTTCAAAAAAAATAACAAAATGCATTTAAGAGCACTTTTATTTTTTTAAATATATCGTGGAACATCTTGAGAGAAATTTAAAACCTCTTCTCCAGAAACATAAAGAGTAACGCCTTCAGAAAATAATCAGTCAAAATAAGATCTCCAAATTATATACTTCCTCCATTCACAAAAAATACGCTCAGATATTTGCACATGGTTTAATACAATATGTAGGAAGGTATTATAGGATATTGTGGGGTTTCATATGAATAAAGAGAATATCTTTGGAAAGCACGTCGTGTGTTTTCCAAAGATATTCTCTTTATTCATATCTGATCATACAATATCTCGTAATACATTTCGATATATTGCATTAAACCACGTGCAAACATAGAACCTACATCAAATGGAACCTTTCATTTGATGATAGTCATAATACAAATGTAAGAACGTTTATGACTTGAATTAATTAACAGTTCCAACTTGTAGATTTCTAACCTACATGAATCGTACTTCAACAATGAAGTGTCTTCGGTTAATGATTCCCAAACCATAAAGCACACTATCAACAGCAAAGTTCATTTAACAGTAGCGGTGGTCTAAAATAAAACAAAATTTAATCTTCTTGAAGAATGATCCAACGGGAATTTTAGCTTACACCAAAAGTGAAAGATTCCGCGTAGCAGAAGGCAGTGCTAGACGAAGTCCATCAAGTTCGGGTTTTGCAATTATTTGACAACCCAAACGAGACCTGAAGAAAAATCGTTGGACATCAATAGTAATAAAATAGTACAAAATTTAGCGATCAATATCAAGAGAGAAACCTACGTGTTTGTGAGACCAAGTGCAAGATCTAACATATCATTTTCCTCATCAGTAGGGTCTGGTAATTTATTATAATGTTCTGCATCCTGAAAAAGCATAGAGATTTAATAATCATATGATCTTCAATACTCATCTTTTTTAGTGTGCATGTGTGGGTGGGATCAACTTGTTAAATTACTGGCGTTTCATACAATACTTACCATCACTATAACATGACAAGTGGAACAAGCAAGTGAACCTTCACATGCTCCTGCAATTAATTCATGGGATTAAGCCAGCATAGAAAGCTTAAAAATTTCTATAAAATCTCGCAACAGAAGCAGCAAAGATCATATATTCACCTTCAAGATCTATATCATTCTCACAAGCAGCTTCTAACATGGAATACCCCTCAGGGACTTTGATGTGCGTCTCTTCTCCATCCTTATCGACAAATGTTACATTTATTCTGCAGAGCAGTAAGACGTACAATCGATTATTCAGATATACAATAGAAACCTATAAAATTACTGTATTTAAACGCATATATCTTCCCCGGGTTGTGAGTCACTGATTTAAAACTCAAATTCTTGGCAGTTTCAATATATACAATGAATGGTGCATAATATAATGAGAGCTCAAGGTACACCGGTAGCAATATACTAGTGATGATCAGTGCAAAGACAATCATCGCGAGAGAAACTGTCAGCCTACATTTCTCCTACAGCTGACAATTCTTGCTATGGGGTCGGGCTAATTTATTCAGACTACAACAAATAAATGCCTTATAGAAGTATACAACAATTAAGTCTAGAGACGAATTGATAAGCGTGTTAGACTTGAGTTATCATATTATATTTTTTTCTCAGTAGCTATGCGTTGGGTTGGGATTCAATTTTCCACCTCTATTCTTTCCGTCACAAAAATCTGAAGATGAAGACCTATTTATTCCATGTTAGAGCAATCATAAATCATCAGAACTCCTTTTTCCTTATGTCAGAATTTCAGAGCTTTCACCCAATTCATATTATTTTCATAAGATCAAGAAAAATCCAGACATATTCATGAATCACCCAGAGGGACACAACCTTCCTATCTTAAGAAAGAGAACAAAGAAATTTTGGGGAATACTTACCTTTTAGGCTCTTCATCTCCTTCCTCTGAGTCGAGTTTAGCTGAAGTAGTGCAAAACAATACATGCCTCTAAATATTGAAAAATACAAATGCATATTAAAGCTAGCCATCCAAGCGGATCACGAGAATAAATGTGATGACCCATACCAATCTCCTTACATTAAAAAGAAAAACAAATGGAGACACACAACAATATAATACCAACAAGAATAATAACAAACAAAACTATCAATGTCCAATAATCATCATAATACAACGAAATAGAAACCTTGTGCATACATTCAAAAAAAAAAAATCCCTGAATAGAATTGCTATTTTTTCTTATTTCCAGTCATCAGCTAAAGATACAATATAGCAAATAGCCATATTTTCATTGACACACTCATCGAATAAAAACATACGATTTGAGTAAGAACTTAGAATAGGAATTTCCCCACATAAAAAAAATTCATTATAACAGAATTGCTATTTTTTCTTATTTCCAGTCATCAACTAAAGATACAATATAGCAAATAGCCACATAAAAACTTAGAATAGGAAATTCTCTGCATAAAAAAACCCATTATAAAGGATAATGTAAAAGGCCTCAGGCACTTATCCATTTTTGTACTTCATAAATTTAGGCATATCTACGGCCTTCAATTATCCAGCTCAAAACTATGAAAAATGTCTAGTTACATTAGGAACTTACACTTACAATTTCACCATATTGGCACCCATTTCCTACAGTAAGCATCGATTTCACTGTCTAACAAGGTAGCCAAGTAGGTAATCACCAGCTTCATGACATTTATTGCAAGCAGATAAGTGAGTTGTATGGCATGCATAAAACTTACCTGATCTCCTGAATACTGACTACGAGCCATGGAGTATGATGTCGCTGGTGAAAAAGGTGAAGCTGCAAGGAACACAGCAATCAGTGAACATAAATAAACTAACAGAGTTTTATTGAAATAAAAGAAGTTTTCTCTTTAGATTTGCAGCGTATTACATGAAACTCAAATAGCAGAAATCATTGTGTACAGATCACTTTATATATAATTAACATCAAAACTGCATAAGAAATACTCTGGTATCAGGCCATGATTCTAAGATAAAGGACACTATTTTTTTATTCCTCTCTTTTCTCACAAGAAAATTTTCAAATTCCCATATATCATAAACCAGAAAGGTTCCCCAAAAGTAGCAAACAATTTGTCTTGGAATTATATTAGCATAAAGACAAAAGGTGCTGGGTAGTATTAACCTGGGAGCAGCAGAATAAAACAGAGTATTTAACAGCTTCATAAAAGCTGAATAAGAACATCAACAGTTCAAAAGAAATGGAAAGGGAGAATTGAAAAAATGAAAAAAAAAAAAAAAGTAACAAATTGATAAAATGTATATTTATGAAGACAATGATAACTATAATATGTTTCATCATTAGACTTCTGGATCCTTCATTCCTTCCTTGCACATTTCAACCGAGACTACCGATCCCTTTGTCTAGACTAAGTTGGCTGGGCATCAACAAATACTGTTGTTTTACAATGTAATCAGGTATCTTATACTATCTTAACTAAAAGGTAAAACAAAGCACAAGCATGTGTTTCTTAGCAGTCATAATAAACTACCTATCAAATGATCTTTGTTCCAAAACCAAAAAACAAGAAAATCTTGTCCAACTAATTTTTCAACATCAAATAGTTTATTAATTGGCATAAATTTTTTTTTTCAGTGTCTGAGTCCAAATTAGCATCAATTCAAAGTGAAATGGAGCAAACCTTTTACTGCAGGACTCCTCATCGCTCGAGCACATATATGATATATCTTAGAGACCAACATAATCCTTCAGCCTGATAATCCTTCATCATAAATAGAAGAGGGATCAACGAGTAAAGCCCACAAAGTATTTGCTCTTAATGCCAGTACTATACCTATTTATGACCGACTTCACAATTTTCTGAAAACTGATTATGAATTTCAGCACCCTGCACTTAAACACTATATTGAATCTTTTACACACCCCTAAATGAATAAACATGCAAATTTAAGAACATAAAAGTTAAACATATGCTTAAAGTATATGAATAAATTGTAACATAGAGACTGGATGAGAGTGGAAGAGTGAAGATTCGCCACAAAGAACACGCACACTCATCTACGTCCGTGTGCGTGATTGTGTTTCTTTAACTATAAATGCATTTTCATGTTATATATCAATGCCGCTGACTCAACGCATCACTTCCTTTCCCAATCATTTGCCCTATTAATTTCATGATTATTTACAATCCTTTGCAACAATTAAAACAAAAACAAAAAAACAAAAATCGAGAAACATCAATCTTCGAAGGCGAAACAATCCTCTGCATTAATTAGGACGCAAAGATGAATTGCAAGAAAGTAAGAATTGCACACCTCTTTAAACACTGTATCCTTCACCTTGAATCGCCTACAACTGATAACAATTATGACGTCGCTTTGACGTGATCAGAGCGTTAAATCCAGGATCGCTATTACAGTTTACTTGGCCTGGGCTCGAACTTTTTTTTCTGAATTGGGCTTTTCACAAACGACTAATAAAAGTTGTAAAAGGTGAGGTTCTATCCACACCCAGAATTGGTAGACACACTTCCCAATCTTATATTTTATTTAAGAAAATCCTATTCTACCCTTGCCAATTTAAAATTACCACTGCTCTGCCGCCACCGACGACTCACAGGTGGTTATTCGGTATATTCATCCTGTTCCATCCTATTTTTAGATGGAATTGAAATAATTGAATTTTTTTTAATTAAGAATCGAACTAAATCAAATTGAAAAGAAACTTGGATCAAATTGAATTATTTTGATTCGGCCAATTTGATCTAAAATCATTTTAAAACAAAAAATATACTCTCCGTTCCATAGCAACTAATAAAAGGAGAAGAGCACGCATATTAAGAAAAAAGTGGAATAAAGTAAAAAAAAATTAGTGTTTTGAAGGGTAATTTGGTAAAAAATTATGTAAAAAGTAAAGAAATTAGTTGGATTGAGTATAATGTAGGTCCAAAAAGTGAAAAAAAATAATGATATTTTGTGTAAATACGTAGATATTGCGAGGGTGAAGTTTATGAAATGATTTTCTTTTTTTTGTCTGCAAGTTCTTATAAGACGTAGGAAGTATATTTTATCGATGTAAGTATTATGCATCATAATTATTATTAAATTTAGTGCAATACAAACATACTAAAGAGATACAATATAAATTTAATCAGCATTTAAAAGTAAATATAATTAAACTCAATAAAATTCAACATCACAATTCAAAGTTTAATATTCCCTTCGTCCCATAGAAATTTGGCACTCTATAGAATGACACTTCTTTTATGAAAAATGTGTTTCATATATAATATAGTGGCATATAGGTAAATATATATTTGTAAATGTGCACATAATTTATTTTTTTTTAAATAATATACAAACTTGTATGGAATGTCTTAAATAAAAAATGTGCGAATTTACGTATAAAAGACTAAAAGAGGAAGTAATATATTTGAAGCGTCTATTATTTGATTTAGAAAAGTCAAAAAAAAAATATCAACTTAAAAATCGTGAACAGAACAAACAAATATTCTATAAACCTATAAAACACAGCCTATCAGGAAAATATAAGAGGTGTTCGTGAGGAAATTGCAGTTCTGATCCACAGGACACGGCCTTGATCGCTTTTGGTCCCAAGATGTGCAAAACTAGTCCCATACACATTTTTTTGTTGTATTTTTTGTCCCAACGTAAAAAAAATAACAGTTTTGACGGAAATAAACCTCGTGTTTTGCACTTGCCTTTTCATTTGTCTTGGTGAAGAGAAGAAAACACCAAACCCTAATTTTGGAGAAGAGAAAAAATGCGATGGAGAAGTTCTGAAAATTCAATATCCTAATTTTGATTTCGCCCCAACTTCTCAAACACCATAAATCTCATACTTGGAATCCCTTATTATACTAATATCCATTCGATTTGGAGACGAGAGCTAAAATGAATTGTTATGTGAACGTTAGGAAATTCGTATTTATTTTTCTGCGAAGGTCTGAAAATTGGAAATTCATATTTATTCGTTTAAAATTAGTGAATGTATATGTTTTGTGTTTTTTTCTCCAGAGAAGATGCATACACTTTCTTGAATATGTTGTGTTTTCTTAAATTAGTGTTCTTTTAAATTGCAGAAGGAATACGTTTCTTACATACAATCAAACTACATCATGGTGGACAGATTAAAAAAATATCTTATGGGAATTTTGATTATGTTGGAGAAACCATCAGTGCTTTTGATTATGTTGATATTTTTTATTATATTGATACTTGTAAATATTGATTATGAGGTTGATTTTAGGGCTGATCCAAAAAAGTGTGTGAGAGGGTTCAAGAAGGAAAAAATGTTGAAGTTGGGGTGTTACATTTCACCACACCAAGCATATAGAGCAAGAAAAAAGGCTCTGCAGATGATTGAAGGGGATAGTACTGACCAATACACCAAGTTATGGGATTACACTACAACACTCCTTCACAAAAATCCTTCAGCAAACTGTACATTTGTCTTGATGCAATGAAGAAGGGATTTAAAGCCAGATGCAGGCCATGGATTGGTGTTGATGGTTGTCATTAAAAGGGCCATGTTCTTGTGTGTTATTGACTGCAGTTTCCATGGATGCCAATAATGATCCATATCCTTTGGCATATGCAATTGTTGGGAGTGAGACAAAAGAAGCTTGGGAGTGGTTTTTGAAGCTATTAAAGAATGACTTGCAGATAGAGAGAGAAGATGCATACATTTTCATGTCAGATAAGCAGAAGGATTTGATCTCAGCTTTTGAGAGTATTCTGCCTGGAGTAGATAATAGATTTTGTGTAAAACATTTGCATGGATGAAGAGAGCTGGGTTCAAGGGTGATGCATTCAAGAAAGCATTATGGGTTGGAGCTAAAGCCACAACTGTAGAAGCATTTACCACCGCATTCTGCTAACGTAGCACATATATTGTTTCTTTTATTTAAATTGTCATTGAAATGGTGATCTAGACGCAACTTTTATTTTAATATTTTTTTAAATTTACTGGTAAATAAAAAGTTGTCTAGGTCCAAAACACTTAAATTTGTCTATCTCGCAAAAATTGGATCGAGAGAGGGCTCTCTAGCTCGATTTTTGTACATTGATAAATTATTTCAATTGATAGTATTAATGAATATTATTTTTAATTAGTGATTAGCACGAAATTATATGATTTAAGAAGTAAATATTGAGTACAAAATATTTGAGGATAATGATTATTTATTTATAGTTTAAAAGTTTTTACAACTTTTAATTTTTTTAGCAATATCCTCCTATATATAGTAACTCACTCTCATAATGGACTATGAATATTATTTTGAATCAATGGTTGGGACTAGTGCTCTTGATTTCTCAATAATTCTCAACTTATACTAATTTTTTTTTAAAATTATTCTAAAATACTCTAGCTTTATATTATTAATTTTTAGAGTGTTCTACATGATTCTAAAGTCAAATTTGAGTGAAAAAAATTTGAGTAAAAAATATTTGGGACCAAAAGTGCAAAATAACATTGGGACCAAAAGTGTCATAAACTAACGAAACCGTTAGTTTTTTGACGTTGGGACCAAAAATGCAACAAAAAAATGTGTATGGGACTAGTTTTGCACACCTTGGGACCAAAAGTAATTATGACCGTGTCCTGTGGGACCAGAACTGCAATTCCTCAGGTGTTCGTATAAGCATGACTAACAATTTCCAAAAATGCATTCCAAATCACAAGCTGACAGGTTTTGCTGGTGCTACGTCTGGTTAAATACAAAGGACGTAATAACTCATTTCCTTGCATACAGATATGTATAGGTGGATGCATGTAAATGGGACCCGGAAATGTTAAATATGTTGAGTTCTTGCCTTCCTGGCCAATCCAAATACCAAGATGAAATCATTGATCATTGTTAACTACAGAAGCCAACCCTAGTCTTTCTTGACGAGACGAACATCCTAGTCCAGCCTCACGCCTCGCATCTTACATACAAGGTTAGCTGTTGGAAGGTCAAGCTGATTTCCTGAATCTGATTTTACGAGATCCTTGAGCTCATCTGTCGGTGTTGAAAAACAAGAGTGAAATGTAGCAAGAACAGGGGGGATGGGCATTGATAGAGCAGAGAGCACGTTGCTCAAGTATTCAATATCAACAGATAGCTGCTGAGCTCCACGATCACTTATCTTCTGGATCCCGCGTAACTGCTCAATATAAAGAGCAGTAGCTCCCTCCGCAACCTAAACATAAGAAAGTTATTTACATGTTTAAACCAACTCAAATGTTTTTTAGGGGATAAAATATTAATTAGGGCTACCCCCACTTATTTTTTTCCTAAAAACCATTACTCAGTCTTATCTGATCTAGTTAAACACCAAGGTTAAACGTTTTATATTGGAGCAGGTACTTGGTCAGCATGTTATACAATTACAAAATCAAAAGAGTGGTAAGAGAGCAAAGTTACCTTGAACATCCATTCAGTTGCAAAGAACTGCGAGTCCTCAGCATTGGCATCACTGCTTGAAATACCATCAGCAAGAGGCTCCAATTGTTGGGGTAGAGTGAGAAGGTATTCAGCAACATTAGTCACGTAAGACTGGGGATAGGCACTAAAGCTTGGAAGAGTGTAAGCACTTGGCTCTTCAACTGAAGACCATATGGGCAAATGCGATAAATCATTGAAGTGTTGCCTCACTTTCAATATGAGTACATCATAAACTAGCTCATTCACTGCCTCTGCAAAAGCTGAAACTCTTTGAGAAGCAAGTGGAAGGGCATGAAATCGGGGATCTTTCGACTGCAAGAATAGAAACCTTTTATGGATAACATGAAATAAACAATCCTTCGACTGCATACACTGTATTCTGTGTTGCATGTGATCTATCTAATTGCTTAACTTCAGATGGATCGTGGATTATGGATACGTTTTAGAATCCTTATATATATTTAGTTGTTAATTACGACAAAAAGAACAACTGATTCAATATCAGTTGGCCATTATAAGAAGACGTTAGAAATGTAAATTTAGATCCCTACATTTTACTTTTATTTGTTTATTTATTTTTTATTGAGTTCTTGTACTTTTATTTACACCAAAATTGGGTCTCCATACTTCATTTCGTAAAATTTGAGATCTTGCACCACTAAATATGGGACGGAAGTATAGAGACCCAATTTAAATTCAAATAAATGCACCAGAATTCAATTTCCTTTGTCAAGAGTGAACCAATTTTAACACAAACGAAAGAAACGGACTCAAAAAAGGTACCAAGGACTACGTTCTAAAATAAATAACGTGGGGACCAGTACAAGACTCAAACATGTTTTTTCTCCAACAAAAGAAGGCACTTTCCTCAAAAATTGACCACACGTAAATTTATTCCAATACCTGCTCAAGGAGGTTAAAAAGTTTCCGAGCCTTTTCAGGGACATCAAAAAGCCGGAGAGCCGTGACATCCACAAAAGCTTTTCCTGCTCTCGAGAGAGCCCCAGTTCCGTCATTGTCATCCAAATGTGACTGATTTTGGTCAAGACTTGGACCATATGCAGAACGAGAGAGATTAGTACTCAAACGAGCAAGCGTAGATTTCAATGATGCTTCAAAAACAGAAATTCGGCTAGTCAGACCATCTGCAACAGTGAGAATCTGTAGAGCACCCTGGACAAAAGACCATTCCTCCTCATTTGACATGAGATCACTCTTACGTCGTGTGTGTGAAGCCCCTTCTTTCTTATCAGATCCGATTTCCTTCTTTCCGCCAACATTATCCATTGCTATATCAACTCCACACACTGCTCTTAGTGCTTTCAGATTTCCCTGAAGAGTGGTGATGTACTGCAATAATACATCATCAAGGGCTAGAATTAGCTCATCTAACTCGGAACCACCAGTAAAACTAATGCATCTCTCAGTGGCAGCTTCAAGTAATAGAATGACTAAGGGAATGGACTCTTCCATTCTCCTGACTGTTTCACTGAGCTCAACTCCCTGGACGCCAATAATTCGAGTACTAACTCCCCTAAGATCAAGACCTGCAATGCCACCAGACAGCACACCACGCTCCATTTGCCCATACCTAATTAGGATTTAAATAGAAATTTATAATTCTGTATTAGCAAACATTTGGTCGTTTCACGATAAACAAAATATATTTGATCAGAAAACTCTACTTATATTTTTTCCATGACATATATTTTGATCTTCATCTAATCAAGTTGTTCTCTTTCAACTCAGGATTTACCAAGTAGAACCAAGAAGACAATGGGCAAAAAGACATTTTTAAATACTGCTCAACTGAGAAACTGCAAAAGAACGCATAGGGAACATCATATGACATAGGAAAGTTTTATTGCAAGTAAAACTAAAATGTAATCACCTTTGTTTAAATGATTCATATGGAAAGTAGACAGCCTTCAGTGTGTCCAACAACAGTTGTAGATCTGAATCTGAAAACAAATGCTGGACATTCCTAGCGAAACTCCCAGTTAAGTTGTGAAGTTCTATCAAAGCGTCTAAATGTTTGGTCTGAATTTTGACACCTTTGGGTAAATCTCCAGATAAGATGTCTAATATACCTGAAAAAGATGGTGAGAAGACGTCAAGAGGGGTTTAAACTTCTAGCATTAAGCTCAAACTAATAGCCAACAAATATAGGACGAAGGACCAGTTATGATCCACAGCTTCTAAGATCACTTGAACACAACTTTTAGATGCAGTGAAAATAGGGGGCCTGCTACATTCAGAAGACCAAATAACAAGGAAGTAAAGTTGACATCTTTAAGGAAAACAAATGTAATGCCTAAAGCCCACAGCTGAGGACCTAGAAGGGAAACAATAACACAATGAACTCTGGTAGCAACTATTTTGTGTACGTCCTTGCTTTGTAATTTTCCAGAAGATTCAATTTTACCCTATGTGTTCTATCAACTTTCATTTCACATCAAACAGGGTATATCAGGGAAAAATAAAAAAAGTTGCAAAAGATTAATGAAATCCACAAATCAACCTCAAGATGCTAAAGTAGACTTGCATAGGGAAAACTGCTACTCGTTATAATAAGCCCAAAAAAATTGTCAAGCTAGAACTAAACTATATCATAACATCGGAGTCCATTTCTTTAGTTGTATAAATTTATTTTTAGTTAGCTAAAGCTTCAAATCCCAATTAAGAATTAGTAAGAAAAACATAGTTAAATTCATAATTAGAAAATAGAATTATTTATTTAAAATTTGTGTTTCTGTAGCTTATCGGAGACCTGGAAAAATAATATGTACTCCTTCACACATGGACTGATGGACACTTCTTATAAAGCAACAGAACATGTGAAATCATAAAAAAACACTAATCCTTAAGTTTGTTGTTCAAACAAAATCTGAATACAAGAAAATAACTTTAAAGTATAACCTTTGGCCATTGCTTTAGTCTCAGGGACAACATCTCCAGTAGCAAGATTAACACAAGATACAAAACTTGTACCAGTGGATGACATTGTCTCAATCAACAATTTTGGAACAAGAGTTTTGTAATCTTCAGGAAAAGCAAGCATGCACCTGTAGAGGAATATATTTGTGGAGGAATGAGTATTTTATACAAGCATAGGCTGTGAAAATAGACTGATTGAGGAAATCAGTGCAGAATTATGGTAAAAAACTTGCACACTATTGATCTCTAGACATCTAATATTAAGTACTCCCCCCGTCCCGTAGGAATTTGCACCCTACGGGACGGCACATTTTTTAAGAAAAAATAGTTTTATATATAAAGTAGTGGTATATGGGTAAATATGTGTAAAAGTTTGTGAGTGTGCACGTAAATCAATGCTTCCTTTTTTAGTAGTGTGCAAATTTGTGTGGGACGTCCAAATAAAGAAAGTGTGCAAATTCCTGCGGGACAGAGGGAGTAGTATTTACCAGAAAACATGTCTCATGACTCTCTACCACAAACATGAGCACAAGACATCAAGCACAGTATCATCTGACAGGTGATATATTTCTCCTTTTAAACAATGTTCAAATATGTCCTATTAAACCCTTTTCAGAGACTCGCATGTGTATCTAACCTTCCTTTCTCGATTTATATAAACCCTTGTATGGATAAGCAGGGTGGGTTTCATATAAACAAGAGTAGAAACTGGAAAGCACACAAGAAATCCCTTAAAAGTAAAAGTACAAGTAAAGAAGCAGAAACTGTTACATTCTTAAAAACATCAGTCATAAAGAAAACCACTCTGATCTGTATATGCAAACAAGTATATACACGACAAGTCATAAGGACTAATTAGCCTATGCATACATGGTTCAAACTAATTAAGTGAAATCTGATGATCATCCAGGTGGCAAAAAACAAGGTTGACATCTAATACTGGTAGTAGAAATAAGACACATATAGTCTCTTGAAGAAAATAAGAGTAGCACTGATATAAGTAAAACAACATACCACTTCCATTCTTGTTCAAGATAAAGTAGCAACTCATCATAGAAACTTGGCAACCATCGTGAGAATGATATTACTGACGAATTTGGTTGAGAATCAAAGCTCCGCGTGATCTGTTCCACTTCATTCCTCTCATTTGCAAGTTTACTAGCTTGCTGCCTTAAGTCAAATTCTTCCCAGAGCTTCTTTATGTGTTTAAGGTGGACTTTCGTATAGTAACTTTCTAAAGACTTAAACCTCCCAATACGAATGAGGATACCACGCATTTCTTGAGCAATATTAACCTATGAAAGAAGGAGAAAGGAAATCAAGTACCATGTCAAATGGAAAAGTCAAAACCAGAAAGTAAAACTAAAAAACAAAAAAGAACTATTCACCTTAAGAGAAAAATATGATGATGTAAGCTACCTTTCTGTTGTTCAATGCATCTGTCAAATGAGGCTGAACCATTGAGTCCAGTCTATCTTCCAAGACTTCAAGCTGCTTCCTTATATTAGCAAATTCAGCAACCTGATCATCACAATTTCATAAATCATACTACACAAATTTTCAGGTATAACAAGATATACAGTTCAAGTGTTGGACAAAGACCTCTCCAACAGCAGTCAAACAATGTCTCATATTAGCCAGTGTTTCTGCAGCACGTGGGAGATCGCCACTAGCAAATACATCTTCTACAGTTGAGCTTAGCTGTGTTAGGCCGGCAGCATCCTGGTCATCAACAGAGGCAACTTTTTGGGTGATCAACAAGAACCAGAGGACAAATTCACATACAGCTGAATCCCTAATGAAGGAATTTAAATCAGAATTTAACCTGCAAGGTCTCGTATGCAGCTTCCATTCTCCGCTTGACCGTATCAATGTTAGCCAGGGCTGTGATTGATTCAGCAGAGGATCCCTCAGCCTACAGGAGAATGTAAATCCGAAATCAAGAATGTCATGAATATAATTGTTTTTACACTCGTTTTCAAACAGTGCTATCTACAAGTTAAGTGTACACTCTGACTCGAATAACAACATTCTAAAACATTGAACAAGTTGCTCAGACGTGCATGTTCACATACTCAACTGGCACCTTCGTTATTACTCCACTGATTGATTTTAACCATCATTACGTACGTCGAGAGTGAAGTGTGAACCAACCTTATTCACAGAGTACATTAATTCATATTACTTCTCAATTCAGTTGAACTCAAATAGCAGTCGTGGAAGTTGAAAGTTCCTAAATCCGCAGAAGATGATTGGGTCTAAACGCTAGCATGCAAAGATGAAGACCACGAGATTAATTTTTTGTGTGTGTTTACACGTACTTCACATCTCTCAGTCACGCTTTGGAATATCAAAATATTCTCAAATATAAAAACTATTTACTGCTTTTCCTCAATACCAACATTTCCAAAACAAATCATCAGAAGAATTCCATCTCTAACTTTAAATTTGATCTAAAATGAAGAAAAATTCGGCAATTTGAGTATCTAAGTATATATATTACTCAGTACCTTTTTCAGAAACTGCAGTATATTGGCAACAGAAGACCGGAGCGAAACTGCGTCATCACGGAGGCGGATGACATCGCGGGAGGCTCGGGGGACGCGAAGGAGAGCGGCGGAGCTCTGCTCCTCGAGAGATGCGGCGATCTCCTCCGACACCATCTGCAGCTTCATCTCTAGATCCACCAAATGTTTCTCAACCGGATCCTGCGGGTGCTTCTGCTGAACCGCCCCATTTATCCATGTCTTCGGATCGAACTTCTCTTCCGAGAACGCACTGAGGTCTACCATCATCTTCAATCACTCTCTGTTTCAGATGGATCGAGTTTTGGGGGATTTTAGTTCCGGTTAAGGCCATGGAGACATGGAGATTGGCTACTAAAAACGCTTTTAATTAATGTCCTAAAGTCGCATTTCACAAAATAGAGTCATCTACATAGGTTTAATAGAACAAGGGGTTATGGTTTAGGATTTCTTAAAAAGACTTTTTTTTTTTTTTTTTTTGTCAAAACTCTGTTGACGTTCAATCAAAATTTTAAAAAATTAATTAGTATTCAATTTGGATTTTCAAAACTTTTTAAAGAATCCATTAAAAGTAATTGGAATTCATTCAAGATTTTTACTATTTAAAAATTATTCATTGGTAACAAAAATATAAAGATTTGAAAAGATGGTTGGATACTTGAATTTGATGGACTTTTAAGTGTATTTTATAAATAAAAACAATTTCATCTAAATCCATCGAATTTTTATAGGACTTTTTGAATTAGTTATTTTATTTATCTCCAAATTAATTTATATATGATTATTTATTTATTTTAACCTTACAATTTCATCCATGCATTTATTTAATTCGATGGTTACTCATCAACGATAAAGTAACAACATTGAGGAGGACTAAAATAATATCATATATATATACACATATATCAGAATAAATAAAAATAATAATTATAGTCGATTTATTGAATATATATATATATATATATTGGAGTTCATGTATGTTTTTAGTAGGTGTAAGAATTCATTCATAATTCTAAGGTACTAAATGATGGTACAACAAAGAAAAATAAACTTAAAATGACATAAGATTGTTTGAGAAAGCACATGATTTAACTAATTGTCTAAAGAGAGAGTCAATTATTTTAATAGAGAAAGAGTAGGCTAACTCATTCTCATGAGTTTTTCACGATTCACTATGTGTATATGTATTTTGGAATTTTTTTTTTATCTCAATTAATAATTAGTATTATCCCAAAAAATAATAAGTACGTGTACTAAAATTTGTGTACATTCTTTTACTTTGCGCTTTCAAATTTGTAAAATTACTTCTTAAATTCTCATTTATTCTTAAATTTTCTTAAAAATAGCATTTTTTAATGTGAACTTCGAGGAGGTAATTTATAAAAAAAGAACAAAAATATAAAATAAAAGAAAATTAGGTTTTTTAATTTCTTATCTTTCACCTTTTGACTTTAGAAATTTGAAATTTGTCCTTTAACTTTTTTTTTAGTCTTCTGGCCTATTGTTTATTTCAATAAATTATAGTGAGCCTTAAGGAATGCCAGTGCATGGACCGTAAATAAATGACACAAAGATTTGCTTAGCTGCGTGTTCGGACTATGAATTTAATGTGTTGTGTTTTGTATTTATTGTAAGTTAAAAGAAAATTATAAGTACAAGGGAATGACAATGGTTGTCGGCCCTCCCTTTTGTACAAAGAGAATCTATTTATAACGTCTAGAGCTAAGGCTTAATGTGCACGTTTACATGTCGTGACTTTCTCCTTGCCCACATTAGGTCATGATCGTTGGTGTCAACGTAACTTTTCATCTTTAACTTTTTTCTTGAAATAATGGGACAACTATCTAGTATATTAAAAAAATCGAATCTCGGCAAAGATGCTAAATCTGTAATAGATCTTGTCTCCTTAGTATGATTCTCACTTGCTCAGGTAAGAAATCTCGCGCCTTTGGGAGATTGGTCTGATTTTTCAATCATCAGGCGGTTCTGGTCCTGATCCCGAGGTAAACTCAAGATCAGCGTTCTTTCCATCAGAGCCGTCTGATAGTCTCTTGCGAGTTCGCCTAACTCTCAGTTATCCTAAAATATTTTCAGTCGTGACCTGGCTCTATGGGCCTGGACCTGGATGAGCTTTCTTGGGCTTGGGCTAGCCCAATATTTTTGGGAATATTTGTGCCACAACATTTGCCCACAGGTCTTTGCTCAATTTTCTCGAAGGAAGAACTGGTTCAGTGGCATACGCTCATCTTGAATCTTCAATCACTCGTATACAATAATTGATGGAATCCTCAAATACCCATTATCATAAAATCTCAACTCAAAACTAAACACAAAAATTTAGAGAAATTCTCAATTCCCATGCCATTTTCTATAAAAAAAAAAAAAAAAAACTCAAACCATTGAAAAAGAAAATCAACTCAACATTTGAAGGAATTATTAAATCTTCTTCATCATCAACTATATATCTAATGAAAAAAATTCATAACATCCAGTGAAAATTCAAAATTTAATCAGAAAAATTATCTTTAAAAGAAAAAATAAAATACTCGATTTTTGCAAATATTTTTTTCAGATTCAAACATTATGACAAATTCGATGTAAATTAAAGCAACCCACTCGTAATCCATCACGAATTCAGTGCCTCTTCCCCCCAATCGGAGACCTTCAAAGCGATACCTGCTATAGGTCTGAACAATTCCCTTCAGTAACTCTCCCACTCACTAGTTCTCTTTTACATCATAACCACATCCGAGCATAATCGAGACCCATTTCTACCTATGGCACCGCCAATATCTCATGGTCATTAAACACCCTATTAAAAAGAGATTTGTGATTTTTTAATTAAATGATTCTAACTGATTTGGGAGCTTAAGGGAGAGAGGTGATTTAGGGGTTTTGAATTGAGTTCGACCTAATGAGAGATGAGAGGTGAGAAGTGAAGTCCAATAGTGATGACAACGGACCAATTCTACGAGCCTTATGCCACGTGATGACAGCTATATGGGTGTGAAATTGCCGATGTGATCAAGACATTTCTTTGATAGGTGATATTTTTCATATTTAATATATATTACATGTTATTATATGTTTTTTTAGTAAAATTTCATATAAATAGTCATTATTAGCATTAAGCTATGTTGCACAAGTGCAGGTGCGGGAGCGATGCGATACGCGGATTCGAATTTTTAAAATTTCTTTTGGGTGCGATTCGTTAAAGATATGTCTACTTATTTATATTTTATTATATATAACAGGTGAAAATTTTATATACTTTTTAAAAATATGTAAATCAAATGTACAAAATTCATATTTTTTTCTAACAAAAGCTTAAGTATATTGAATGTTTGAATATAATTATTAATTCAAACTTCATTAGTCCATTACATATATTATAATAGTGATTTTTATCTAAAGTAAGCGTCATATTGTCAATTTAAATTATATAAAATAATAAAAATTAATTCAAAGAATATATTTAATTAAGAGAAAATTACATCTATAGCCATTTTTTCCTACAGAAATCCAAATTAGGCCTACACTATTGCTTAATACCATTTGGGGCCATTTCTATTCCCATTATACCCTCAAAAGTAATGATTGTATCTACACATCCTACGTGTAGGGCTCCATCATTCCAATCCTCTTATCTACCCCTACATTGATAAACATTACACGTAAAAAAATTTCAAACAAATTTGGAGAGAGAAAAAGCACTGTGCATTGGTGAAGAAGGAGATGAAAGGAGCGGCTGAGCGAATGTTTGCAGTGACAGAGGAGAGGTGGAGGTCGCGCGTTGGAGTCTGGCAGCGGCAGTAGGCGTGTTTTCGATTCTGGTGTTGGCCGTCGTGATTTTCGACGCGCTGGGAGCGAGCGAAAGTTGCGATGGGAGCGAGCGCAGGAGGGTGTGCGATGGCGGCCGACGACGAGCTTTGATCTGGAGAGGGTGCGACGGCGGACGATGGCAAGCCCCAAACGGTGACGTCTACGCGAACAGATGAAGGGGGAGACGACAGAGGGATGAGGTTTGGCGGACGGCGAACCTGTACACGATGATGATGACCGACGTGATTTTCAGGTGGGCAAACAGGGATTGTGCTCTGGTTCTTACGGCGAGAAATACTGCAGCGTCTGGGCTTCTATGAGTGAAATGGTTGTTGCAATTTCAAGCATCGAGCGTGGATTCCGGAGAGCAGGAGATGGAGGCCATGAGTGAGCTTCTTCACAGCTTTAATGGAGAACAAATTGGACATCAGCCTCAAGACTATTCTCTCTCCTATTCTTCATTCATTTTCGGTCAAAACAAGGTAGTTGTGAGTGGTGATTAATTGTGGTTAAGAAACAAGCCACGTGTGTCTCTCTATTTATTTATTTATTTATTTTTGTTTCTTTAGTTGATCTGCTATCAGCTTCATTTATGGAATTTATCGCTTTATTTTATCTGTTTATCCTTTTTCTTATTTCTGGATTTGGGTTTTGTACCCCTGATGGGTTAGCTGGGTGTTTTGGAATGGAATGTGTGATTTTGGGAACTTTCGTTTCTTGTTTTTTATAGTTGGCAAGTGTTAAAAATTTTCTTTTCGACTTTGTTTGGTATCCCGATGTGTTGGATTAAAGGTGAATTAATTGAAACTCGACTCATCTTTGTTTTCAGTTGGCCGGAAATATTATGAGTGGAAAATTATGTAAATTTGTGTTGCTGGAAAAGAGACGCAATAGTACAATAATCAATACTATAGTACATTACGAATCATTATGGTACAGAAGCAATAGTACACCAATTTGTTCAATGGTATATACGCACAATCAATGGTACACATCGTCGGAAATATTATCGCTCGACAAGTATCGCTAATGGACGTAGTACACGATGTGACGTGAACAATGACACGCGTCACATCAATTGTACCTTTTTGTCAGTGTATTAAATGCTCAAACAGTAGCCGAAGTACATTTATATGAACTATAGTACACTCGTTTACTCACAAGTACACACATAAGTAAACAGTAGCCGAGGTACACTTATCTGACACAGGGTTAGCCTACGCCTGTTCCTCATTTGATTCCTATTTTGGCTCTAAATGTAAGGAAAAAGGTGAAAAGTCATCTACTGTAGTTTAGTTAAGTAAATGGGCCTTGGTAGTAAGTGATCCTTTAATTAATTAATAAGTTGGATTCGCGAGTCGGATTTGAGCGAGTCGGATTTGAGTATCCGTTAATCGAATTCGCCAAGTGGTAGCCGGATACGCCATGTGGAAAATCGAATATGCATTTTCAAGAATCTCATCCTATTTAGAAGACGGGTGCGAATCATGTACTACATTATGATAAATTTAGAAGAATCTTTGCATTCTACAAAATAAATAAAATAAAATAGGAAAAATAATTGGGAAGACTAAAAACAGAAAAATCTGAAAATTAAAAAATAAGTTTTTAATTCTTAGAGTTAAGAGACCAAAATCTTAATAAATGAAAGATGGAAATGAAAAAAAAAATCCGTAAAATAAAATAAAGAAAGAATAGTTGACTTTTGTGGCACCAATGAAAATGGAGATGCATGGTGGCCGGCCATCAATCATAGGAAAGAAATCGAGGGACCAAGCTAGTGCGAGCTACCTGAATCTGAGGCCATTAGGCCCATTACCACATTAATAATACATATATCCATTTCCGTACGGCTACCATACGGAAATACGTTACTGCTTCATCCGGTGGCCGGTATCCCCGGGTCCACGCCTACACGCTTGGCCAGATTTTTTCCAGCCCACTGCACAAGGCCCTGTTTGGTAGCATCAACACTGACAATTTCTGATTGAATAAGCCTTCATTTTTATTTAAAATTATTTTATATTTTAGAATATTTAATTATTTTTTTGACCTTTTTTCTCAGAGTAGGTTTATTGTGTAATTTTACAATTTAAGTATATTTTAAAAATGTTATTGTCTTAATTTAAAAAATTCTTAATTTATTTTGAAAAGTTAATTCAACTTGGACCGAATTAATAAGTGCAATTTTTCAATAACAATGGGAATAGCATTTTAAAAATTCACTTAAATTATATGACACATTCAAATTTTAGTCTTATTTCAATTTTAAAAAAAACTTTTATAGTTTTAGATCTTTATACAATATGCTAAAATTAAGAAATATTGTATTAATAATAGTGAAGGACAAATTTATTCATCAATAAATTTAAATATCAAATAAAATTATAAAAATAAACAGTATAGATTCAAAGTATCTCTCGAAAGGGCAAAATATTGTGTGATGCACCATACTATAATGATACAATTTAATATAAGAACTAATACTATTATTTGAAAATTCCGTCTGAAAAAATATCATGCTCATTTATTTTGGACAGATTTTTAAGTGATGGTTAACTGATAAAGAGAAAAATTATTGATAAAAACCTAATGAACACATTTTTTTTTATGAATGAAATGAGTTATACAATGGTAAAATTTATAAATAGGTTAATAAACGTGATCGTATTTGTAAATAGGTTCAAAATATTTGTACTGACATAAATTCTATTTGTATAAAGCATACAAATTATATATGTGAAAATATTTTAAATCTATTTATAAACACTGTTACTTTAGTGAACCTATTTGTGTTTTTTTTTTCTAATATAATTGTTTAGTAATGTATAGTACACAATGAGATTTACTATGACACGAAATAAATTTCACATTATGAAATTAATACTATTAAATATATTCATTAAAGTTGTGTTTGGATGGAGAAATTTGGAGTTATAAATTTTAAATCCACGATCTAAATTCAATTTACTTATTTAGATTAGATATTCAAATTAATGCATTTAAGAAACATAGTTTAAACTCTAGTTCAAATTAATAAAAATTTAAATACTTAATGCATAGGATTAGATAGATGAGCTCGACAGGCTATGCATCGCATTAAAACAAAAAAACAGGACAAAATAAGTTGTGCATCTAAAAATAATACTCCCTCCGTCCCATAATTGTTTTCACACTTTCCTTTTCCGTCCGTCCCACAATTGTTTTCACACCCTATAAATGGAAACTATTACTTTAATTTTATCATCACAATCCAACTAATCTCATTATTTTAATAATATAACTTTACACAATATTTCACTTTTCTTAAAAAATATGCCATCTCAAGGGTGAAAACACTTCTGGAATGGAGAGAGTACAATATAGAAAGATAAATAACTACAGAAGGTCATTTAAATCTAAACGAGGAATAACCAATCTGATCCATACGGAAGTGAAAAGGTGTCTGAGCACAAAATAAGTGTAAGACAAGATAAAGGCGTGTGAGAGTCTCAGACCCAAATATGACATATCGCGTGTGCTCACGCTCCAGTTGAGCGATGGCCAAAGTGTGATGGACTAAAGCTTGACTTCCGGTTTGAACGGATGTAACACAGCGGAATTGCCGTAACAGCGTAGAAAATGTCAAACATGAAGGAGGCCAAACAATCCCTTAGCAGTTTTCGCCTTTTCTATTTCACCTTTTGTACACATCTAAATTCCCCTGCTCTCTGTCTCCCACCTCACATCTCACTATTAATATTTCCCAAAACATAGGATTCAATTCAATAAAGAAAAATATCGATTTGACCCTATTACTTACTTTGATCTTCAAGCTCATATATCTCCACTATTTTATCTGTGAGTTGATGGAGTTGAAGACCACAGCTCTCTACTGTTATTTATGTGCTTTTGCTGTGGTCTTGTGCAGTTCTATGGTCTTTGCAGGTGACATAGTTCACCAAGATGATATTGCTCCCAAGAGGCCCGGTTGTGATAACAACTTCGTCCTGGTTAATACTCTCTCTCTCTAATTGTTTTTCTAAAGTTAATGGTTTGCACCTTTTTGCATTCATTTCCCTTTTAGTATCTTTTAAATTACAGAGTTGGGATTTTAATTTGATAATTTTCTTGGAAATTAACTTTTAATTTTGATGTTGATGTACTTAATGGCCAAAGCAACTGTCTTTGTTGCATTGAGGCAGTGATCTGTTGTGAAAACTTGTCTGCTTCCGCATGTTTTGTATCTTGGGTTAACTTAAAGGTATAATATTATTACATGATCATTTATTAAAGTAGATGCTTGAATTCTGGTTCGGCCTGCTGTCACAATGGTTGAGGAAAGTTAGAGGTACTAGAGATTCTATTCAAAGTTTTGTTTACTTTGTAGAACTTTTATTGGATTTCTCATGGGGTCATTGATCTTACTCTCGCAAATTGAATTCCAATTGAAGAATAAAAAACTAGGAAAAGTAAACCAAACTCTTGCTTGATGGCGTGATATTCAATGAGGAAAGACATTTTTCGATTTTCGTTAGATGTTCGAAATAGATAGTTGATCTTCATATGACAATTACTGATACTTTAGTTTATAACTTGTACAAGTTAAGAAGGTCTTGAAACAAAATTAATCCTTTCAAATGGCACTCTTGTTGAGCATTATAGCTTCTTTGGAAATCTCTTATTTTCAACCTCATTGGATAAAACATTTAATTGCATTTAAGATTGAAAATCTGCTGCATAATTTTTGCCTTTATAGGCTGGATCTCTTGTTATCTGGGGGGGGGGGGGCAATATTCATGCACTATAAACATTTTTAAGTTCAATGTATGTCTTGACTAAAGGTCACAGTTCTTTACTGTTCAATAGGTTAAAGTACCACTTTGGATAAATGGTGAAGAAGCAATACAATTTGTGGGTGTTGGTGCTCGATTTGGTCCCACCTTGGAATCAAAAGAGAAACGTGCTAACCAGACAAGGGTTGCTCTTGCTGACCCTCCTGATTGTTGTAGTAAACCAAAGAATAAGGTTTCCTCTTATGTACTCACTGTATCAGTAACCGTTGTGACTACACATATTTTTCTTAGGTATTGTTTGAAGGGTTGTTAATATTTACATCTTGGCTTAAAAATCACCTACTATTCCATAGCTCACAGGCGAGGCTATATTGGTGCATCGGGGCAGTTGCAGTTTTGTTACCAAAGGAAACGTAGCAGAAGCTGCTGGTGCTTCAGCTCTATTGATAATAAACAACCAGAGAGGTTTCTATTCTCTGCTAGTGTACCACAGTTTATTAAATTACATGCACGATAGTGTGAACAGTATTCATGTTACCAAAACTCAAATTTACTTCTCAAATACATGACTTCACTTCTTAAATCTTTATAATTGGTATGGCCTCTCGATTTCTGAGGTACTTATGTGAAAGACTTTTTCTTACATATGATTTGGAAGTGTATTTACCTCCACTGCTGATATTTCATGGTTTCCTCCTAAATTCTGAATGGCGCTAATTATCCAGAACTCTTCAAGATGGTTTGTGAAAAAAACGAGACCGATGTAGACGTTGGAATACCTGTTGTTATGCTCCCACAAGATGCTGGTGAAAGCTTGAAAAAAAACATGAGGAACAGTTCATACGGTAAGCTTCAACCTCCATGGTTTTGGTCATTATATGATCCCATACACATCTACTTTTTATGGCTATTTCTGTATAGTTGTTGTCTCGCTGAGGCTGTTTGGGATGCAAATCTATATAGTTTATATAGTCATATGTTCTTGATTCTCTCTGTATGAGGGGATGTATTTGCAATCCATTCTTAAGCTTGTCTTTATTGTCAGTTTCCATTCAGATCTACTCTCCTAAGCGCCCATTGGTTGATGTTGCTGAAGTGTTTTTATGGTTAATGGCCATCATTACCATTTTATGTGCATCTTATTGGTCTGCATGGAGTGCTAGAGAAGCAGCCATTGAGCAAGACAAGCTCTTAAAGGTAATAATCTCTGCTCGTTGATATTAGAGGCTAGAGAGGATTCCCACGTGCAATTGATTGATATTAGAATTAACCTTGCAGGATGGTTTGGATGAGTATCTCAGCAATGACTCTAACTGTTCCACAGGGTTTGTGGACATCACCACAACATCTGCATTGTTCTTTGTTGTGATTGCATCGTGCTTCTTGATTATGCTTTACAAGTTTATGTCTTACTGGTTCATCGAGATTCTGGTGGTCGTATTTTGCCTAGGTGGTGTTGAGGTATGATATTGTTCTTCCATATAAATTCTTTGTGGGGTTTTATGCCACTTTTTTTTTTTGCAATTGTACATTATTCACTCAGACTCTGTGTGCCCGTTTAGATTTTTTAACAACAATTAATTAGGCTAACAGTCTCCAGCCAGTGATATTTTACTCTTAACTGGAAGTTGATTCATTTGTCTTCTTGTATTACAGGGTTTGCAGACTTGTCTAGTGGCTTTGTTGTCATGGTATGCACTATGTTTGTTCTTCAAATTATGCTTGTATTGTGTTGTACAGAAAACTAGTATTCTTACCTTAGAAAATAGGGCGGAGAGGCCACCTTTTATCTTATTTTTGAAGTGAGTTGCTTTAAAGACACATTGTGCTTGGGGAATGGGGAGAACGTTTGGTTAGTTTTTTTTTTTGTTCTTTTTTCAATTACAGGGGCTAATAACTCTCTAAGGGTGTGTTTGGTTAAAAGATAAAATTATACTCTAATACTACATCTTCTCTCTCTCAGTCAATCAAAGGAAACGAAAAGCAAATTTATCATATATCTCAAGTGTTAATTACCAGTTCTTGTTACTAAGTTTTGAAGCTGACATCCGTTCTATCATTTTTTTTTTTGTGAATGAAGTTATTAAAGCAATGAGGTCGGTTTACAAATTAACTTTTTTGATGGAAACAGTTTCATATTTTGTCTGCATATGCTTAGAAAATTCCTCATCGATAGCCTCCTATCCTTCGTCAACACTTGTTTTGGTTATATAAACTAATATTTATCCTTGAAAACATTTAAATACGACATTATCCCAAATTAGGAGTCTGTAGTTACAGCTGGCATAGCATTTTGTTTGTGGGTTAACAGAGGAGTGGAAAGTGTTGTTTGGTTGACAAAGTTTGCAGTTATGGTATTTTCTGAAAGCATTCATTGACTCACGGTACCCAAATATAGTTTCAGATGGTTTGAACATGCTGCAGAGTCATTTGTTAACGTACCTCTACTGGGAGCTGTATCATATCTGACACTCGCTGTTTCTCCATTTTGCATAGTATTTGCCGTTTTATGGGCAGTGTATCGCAGTGTCTCCTTTGCTTGGATTGGTCAAGATATACTTGTGAGAATAATGACTTACTATATTTTTTTATCTTGTTTGTTTCTGAATATTGATCGCTCATCAACTTGCATTTTATTTCCAGCTGAATCTTCTGCTTTAAAGCATGAAAAACTATGTTATTTCAGGACTGAGCAAATAGTACTAAGATTCAGTATTAAAATAATTTTCTGAATGCTTAATTCGATCTTGATGGCTGCGTTAAACTTAAATGCTGGCATCAAGAACATTGATAGCTAACTAAGTGGAGAGATCATTGACCTTTTCTTGAAATCTTGCTAGCCAATTAATATAATTTTTTAAAATCGTTATTTAATCTACAGCAGAACTTCACACTAAGGTATCGGACCAGTTAGACTTCCCAATTGCATTTGCTGTAGTATCTCTCTGTGGAATGCTGTGTTTTGTTTTTCATCTCGACAAATTGGAGCTCTAAATTTCTCTCGCTTTTAGGCTCATCTCTTATTATCTCGCTGTGAACAGGGCATTGCATTGATAATCTCTGTTCTTCAGATAGTACGCATTCCAAATCTTAAGGTGACTCTCTAGACTCATGCTATATTGGATAACTACTTGGATCATAGCTTCAATCAATCTGCCCTTGTTTATGTTTTATCTAGATATGAAACAGATGGATTGATTTCTAGTTGCTTCTAACAGGACTTTGTTACTTTGGTTTTTCTATCGAGGGAAATATGACCCTCCCTAACATATCTGGCCTCTAAACAACTCTTTTGAAATGCAAGAACATGAAACAGAGAAAGCAATATTAGATCTATGAAATGTGAAAATTGATCTCAGTTTTTTCTTGAATTATCCAGGTGGGAACAGTCTTACTAAGCTGTGCATTCTTGTACGACATTTTCTGGGTCTTCGTGTCCAAGTGGTGGTTCCATAAGAGCGTAATGATAGTGGTGCGCTCATAGTTAGAATCATGAAAAGAAGCGAAACACAAAAGTTTCACTGGTTCTCAATTTTATCTATTTATTAACCATCTTTGCTATCGTCTTGTAGGTAGCTCGTGGTGATGGAAGTGGAGAAGACGGGATTCCAATGCTACTCAAAATCCCACGAATGTTTGATCCTTGGGGTGGATACAGCATCATTGGCTTTGGTGATATCATCATACCAGGGCTAGTAGTAGCATTTTCTCTAAGGTTCAACGCCATTCCAACTTTATTCCATCTTGTACCTCGACCTCGTTTCTTCCTTTAGTTATTTCTCGTCTCCCTCCCTGCAGATACGATTGGCTGTCCAAGAAAAGCCTAAAAGCTGGATACTTCATGTGGGCAATGCTGGCTTATGGTTTAGGTAAGACACAACTCTTCTCTGTTTAATTACACATTCAATGTTTGTTTCTTAGGTGTAAACTTTTGGCCCTTATAGGTCTTCTAGTTACATATATAGCACTGAACGTGATGGACGGACATGGCCAACCAGCTTTACTTTACATCGTTCCCTTCACACTCGGTACAAAATCAGCTTTCGTCGTATATTTTCACTTTGCTTCTTAGCTCTAATCTCGCATTTTATTACATCAATTCAGGCACTCTGATAACGTTGGCGAACACAAGAGGTGATCTTAAGCACTTGTGGAGTATAGGGGAGCCTTACAGACCTTGTCCACACGTTCGACTACAACAGGACGAGCAACAACCAACCACGAGTTACCATTGATGTCCATTTTCCAAGGTTATATATGTGTGTGTACATTTCGACTTCAAATGTAGACTAACCAAAATGTATCAATAAATCTTGAACTAGCTTCATCTTGTAACATATATTGAGTTCGAGTTTAGCTTTAATTTGATAAAAGTAGAATGTTCCAACTTTCTACATTTTTTAGTCCAACTTACTCAAAGATTTGTATGAAAATAGTTTATGAACAAGTTTTAAAATATCAAATATTTAACTAGATGTATCAAAAATTTAGTTAGATATATCAAAAATTGAGATCAATAATATTATATTATAGATTTTATTGACCTCGATTCTTTATACACCTGATGAATATTTTAATACACTTGATCAAATATTTAATATTTTAAAACAATTTCTATGATAAGTTCATGAAAATAGCTTACTAAAAGTAAAATTTTGTATGGAAATAGTTCATTATAAGTTTATTATTAATCAGTTTTAAAGTATTAAACATGTAACTAAACTTATAAAAAATTTCATCAGATGATAAATATTTTGATACTTTAAAACAGTTTTTCTGATAAGTTCATGAAAATAGCTTACTCAAAGCAAAGTTTTATATGAAAATAGTTCATGATAAATTTATTATTAACCAGTTTTAAACTATCAAACATTTAACTAGATTTATTAAAAATCTCATCAGATATATCAAAAACTGAAGTCAAATCTCATCATATTTATTATAGATTTTATTGACTTCGACTTTTGATACACTTGAACAAATTTGATATTTTAAAATAATTTCATGATAAGCTTATCATGAACTATTTTCACACAATTACTGCTCTATTCAAAATTATCGTGATCAACTTTGAAGAAAACAATAAAAGAAAAAGTCATTGCATGCAAATTTCGTTCACATCGATGGGTCTCAAAATGAAGTAAACTTCCACCAAATTGCAATTTGTCACAAAACAAGAAAAAGAAAATTGGCTTTGTCAATTAACCTGCTGCCAGTCTTAAAACTGGAGAAACTTGCTCATATTTACATGTACTTGCCAACTCGTTTGGGTTGATAAATATTCTATAGAAAACCTACAACTCCAAACGCCTCATAACAAAACAAAGACTGAAATAGAGAGAGAAGACAACATTGGCTTCTGTTTTGGTATCTACCCAACATTCTTTCCCTTATTGCTATTCTGTAAAACATGCATGATGTCAACAGAAAACATCATAATTATATCTCTGAAATGTCAAAATTTTACCAAAGGTGTTGATGCAAGTCCATGACGTTAGAGCAGGACAAAGTACTGGCGGGTTTTCATGTTCATTTCTGGCGTCGATCTATACCTGTGAGGATAGGAAAAGAAACATTTTATGCAAAATGTATCAAATTAGTATGCAACTTACTGAGAGTTGTCAAACATCAAATTTGACTTGCAAATCAAAATATTAGATTCAGAAATGATTTTCTCATTCACTATTGTGACACCTCACTTCTAAATCTAACGTTTTGGGTTTGCAATTGTAGAAGGCCCAAAGAGTTAAGAGTGTCATCATTCTAACATGGAATGATATTTTCTTTGTTAAGACACCAATTTATGAGCACTCTAGCCAAAGGGAGGAACTAAGTAATTGCCCTAGAACGTAAGATTCACTGAAATGAATACTACAGTACAAAGGAAAATGTAACTGCCAACAGGAAGTGAGTGCCACATTGAGATAACCTAGGATCTATTGACGGAAGATTAAATATAGAGAAAAGAAAGTTGAGACATACTTGTAAATACCCTTGAGGCACCATTACCATTAGTCGCCAATGGTCTTCTCTCTTGACTCAAAAGCAGAATCTCTTGCACTCTTTCAGGCCAATCTGAGTTTAATCGTCTGGCAAAGTCTTCCACTTCCCTGATATCAAATAAGGGAATCTACTTCAGAAAATAATAATTTTCCTCTGAACAAGAAATCTACCAAAATAATAATGAAGAGCATTGCGAATTGATACTCTTGAAAAACATATATATATATATATATATATATAAATATTGACAGGAGCAAACGAACTAAACTAACTACAGCCAATAGGATCCAAATAAGAAACCGAGGTATTTTATTTTCTTTATATGAGCCCACTGAAGGACTCTTTCTGAGAATGGGGCTAGTCAAAATGTATCAAGCTCACCTATCAATCTTTTCTTTCAACACGGGGTCAATATCATCATCTACATCACAATCATCAGACTCATAATCAGCAGATGAAATTCTATCACCAATCTCCAGCAACGCCGTGGCCTTGCATAGTTCAGGCAGAACACTGCCATTAAAAGTAGGATGGCCATTTGATTCCTGCAACAAAAGAGGATGTTAATTTAAACTCCATACAAGCATACATGCCCACAATGAATGTCCTTTCCATGGCAGCTTTTAAAGAGCAGTAGGACTATCTGTGGCCAACTTCATTAAATCCAAGAAGTTTGTAATTATGAAAGATCCTTACCTTGTTCTTCTGTACATTATGTCCTGCAGAAGAGGTGCTTTTTGAAGTACTAATCCAGTTTGAAGAAGTCTTAACATTATCCTTCCTCTTTCGATTCTTCTTTTTGTGCTTAGAAGTTGTAGTCGCCTTAGAATCTGCAGACCCACCTGTGTTGAGAATGGTCCAACTCCAAATAATAAAATAAGGGGGTAGAGGAAAACATATAGAGGATTCAAAGATAAATCAAATAAGCACAACTCCGCTGCTTTCTCCATTAGGGCTGAAGCTATTTGAATCATAGTTATTTATGATTTCAATCATACGATCTCTAATTTTAAACTTCACCAACGACATGCACCATATACACAAACAAGAGCACAACACTGCTGCAGATTGTTGTATAGAGATTATGAGACGTCATAATTACATTTGCTCACAGCCACGGAAAAACTTCCAACTATAAGCTATACACATATTTCTTTGCATATCCCATAATGATAACTAGTAGTAGTATGTGCCTATTTTGAGATTGAAATAGGATAGAATTTAACTTTGTGTCAAGTGGAAGTGTGTAATGTTGCATTATTGTATATTATTGCTGTCGATTGTAATTATAATGATTGAATTATTGTAAAAATTATGTGTTTTATTGGAAGATGCAAAAGTGGGAATAAAAGGTATATATGGTGATAAATAGAATAAAAGTGGATACTAAAGTCCATATGGGTCATTGGAAAGAGTGTGACGTACAAAAAGAAATAGTTACGTACAGGGTTTACAAGTAATTTTAGGGTGGATGTATTAGGTTTTCAAAAAGCTGTATTCTTTAATCACAAAGTAGAACCAGGTATAGATTTCAAAATCCCAAATCCAGTTTTCAAATTCCAAATCAAACATACCCAAGAGAAATAAAATATACCTTCATTACCTCCATTGATAAATAACAAGAGATCATCCACTGAACGCTCATCCGCTTGGTCCCCTTCAACTTCAGTTTTCTACAAAACCCATTGAAAGGTAACGTCTAAATCTTAACTTGCAAATACTATATACATAGTAGAAACCATTTTCAAGCAGGTAACTCAATGTTCTTAAGATCCCCACTAAAAGGCAATGGGTCTTTGGTTCATATACCACAAATTTTTATATTTGCTGAATAACCATTTTCAAGCAGTTCACGGAATTAAAACATTATTGCATGCTAGGGTCAGTACAGAAACCAAAATGAATAAGACACCACAAAACAATCCACGAAACAATTTCCAAGATTACCTTTAATCTCTCTCTTTCTTTTAATTCTTTCCTCTTTCTAGCATACAATCTATTCAAAAGCCGAATCCGTGGATCATCCATGGTGTTCTTGATAGGCTCCAACTTCTCTTCCTGTATCAATAACATAGCAAAACATTAGTAAGAAAACATGGAAAAGTTGGTTTTCACTGAAATGTCAGCAGACCTCTGTAAGATCATCAGGCAGATGAAATATCTCTCGTATTTCTTCTGGAGATTTTCCTTCAATCACCCGTGCAAGTGCACGACTAGTTAGATCAACCAGGGGCTTAAGCTGCAGGCTATCAGCAGCAGAAGTCAATTCACAAAGCCTTTTTGTACCCAACCGAACAAACTTCTCATCAAAGGACTTCCTCTCCTGCATACAAGTACATCAAAGGTAACAATATAACATGTCATTCACTACTTCCCCAGAGATAACTTGATGATTCAAGAAGAGTAAAAGCAATCAAATAAGAATGGATACTCCGTCTGTTAATGACCTTGTTAGAGCGCCCTGGTACTTGATGAAATCGGCAGTAGTCAAAAATTAAGCTCAGCATAGGAGGATTGACCCGTGAAGGAAGGGAGATAGGATAATTCTTAGAAGATCCCATGCCAGAATGTATTTCATGGCATATGAATGGACAAAACATAGCAACCTCTTGCTCAACTTGCTGTATTGAACCATCAGAAGTTTGAAGCCACACGTAAGCCTTAAGAATCTGAAAATATGAAGCACAATAGCAACAATCAGTGAGCTACAACTGAGAGAACATAAAAGCAAAACAGAATCCCTCTCTCCCTCAATTCATAAATGACAACCAACAGTTGCAAATATTTTAAATGGTAAAGGAAAGAAGGCTACATTGTGGCATGGGTCTCACACACACGTTTACACAACAGAATGATGCAGGATACAAAGTAATGCAGTTATAATTCAAACACATAAAGTAGACAGACTTGTGAAAGGTTTGATGCTCTTTACAATGTAGCTTTAATCCTTGCTATACTCGTGACCTAGCATAAAAAGGTTATTAAACTCTATTACTATATTGAGTTATTCTATATTTATATTCTAATTTAAAAGGTAAAACTAGAATTTCAGTCAGAGTAGGTTTTAGGTAGCTTGGAAGAGTTTAGGGACTGAAATAGGATATTTGGATAGTTTTGAACTAGTCTGTTATTCCGAAAAAGTTGGGAGGACTAAAAGAGATTTTGAGAACTTGGGTAAAATCTGATTGATAGTTTTGAACTATTCTGTTATTCCGAAAAAGTTGAGAGATCTAAAAGAGATTTTGAGAAGTTGGGTAAAATCTGATTAATAAACCCCAAATCAAATCTTAATCCTCAAAATCCTTATTTAACCCTAACTTCTCTAACCGCACTTTATTGCTACACTTTTAAAGAATCAGGAGCTGGAATACAAATGGAGAGGAAGGCAATGTGATGGCTGTTGACTATTGAGATTCTAGTTTGTTTTTTGGATTGGGAGGGGTAGGGAGGAGTGAGGCAGCTTACAATTCAATCTATTTGCAATGTGAACCATACTTCTTTAACTCATGAAAAAGAAATGCAAGGATTCATAATTCCAGTCTTTGCTTTCAGTGGATTATTGATTACTCCCTCCGCACAATATAAGTGATAAAAAAAATTTTGATGGAGGTATTGCAGGGTCCGTTTATAAATAAAGTGATCGTTTATGAATAAAGTCAATGATATTTTGAGTAATTAAAGATATGTTTGAAGGGTGAAGATAAAGTAAAACTTTCCTTTTTTGCCTATGCCTACTTATATTGCATGGACCAAAAAGGAAATTCTGCCTACTTATATTGGACAGAGGGAGTATTATTCTAGAAATTAGAAGGAAACCCTCGCTAGTTGCTACTTGTACATATCAATTGGTGCTTTACATGTAAAGCAAGCAAACTGCGCAAACAAGGGCCCCAGCGATTAATCAGATGCACACAGTTAGTATGTTCTATCTCCATTACCACTGCTTGAGTGCTTTCGTAAATCTCAAATGCTTTGAGTTATCATGGCTTCTAAATTCAGGCGTAAGATTCACTCTCTGTCTCTTTGTTCTGAATTTTTTGTTCAATTTCAAAGGTTGTTACTTGTATATAAAGAGGTTACTCTTCACCTCTTTAAAGTATACATGGGTTCAATATTTTGTACTTCAATTTTAATGAAGCATGTAATTCTAAACAAATGTCTGAGTGCAGAATCTAGTAAAATTGTAGGTTGTATCTGTGCTGCTAATCGGAGTAAAAAAACTATAGACTTAAAACTCTGTATTGGGACAAAGTGAAAAACACTAAGCCAAATTCAACCTCAGAAGAAGTTAGCAAAATGACAAAAAAAAAGACTACAAACCGCTAACTTTTTGATGGATCAATAACACATATACAAGATTGGTGTATCTTCCTCCACTAAAATTTGAACATCCCTATATACCATTTCAATACACCAAGTATAACTGGTTGTGATTTAGCACCTGTAGTACCTCTATAATTAACACAAATAATACTCCCTCCGTCCACAAAATTTGGTCTACCTTGAAAATTCACGGTTACTAAGAAAAGTAGATGTTGATGTGTAAAAGTGAGTGTATTAGTATAAAAAAAAATTAATTATTAAAAAAATAGTTGATGTGATGTGTAAAAGTGAGTACATGTGTATAAAAAATGAAAAATAATGATTGTAAGTTTTCCATTTTAGGTAAGTGGACCATTTATTATGGACGACTATTTAAAGTAATGTGGACCATTTATCATGGACGGAGGAAGTATTTGAGAAATAATAACATCAAGACGAAAAGTCTCGAAATAAACCCAAATTACTGAACCTACATATGCATTAAGACAAATCAACTCTTTATAAGGAATGCCAGTTAATTACAAAAATGACATATCAACCATCTGCATACATCATCTTTCCTGACTGAGCATTTCCTATTCAGTTACTCTATTTTCATAGATAAAGAAAGCAATCTCCTTAAATTTACTACTAAATTCCACTTAACAATACTTCAAAGTTCCAAATGACTGACCGACTGAACATAGTTATCACAAGGAAATATCTTCTACTCCCTATGCCCACTATTAATTTTCAGACTTTGAATGACACGTGTTTTAAGAAAAACCGCTTTATTGTCTTTTTGGACCAATGAATTAAGCGTAATTTGAAATAAATAGGCATTGTGAGAGTATTATATTTCCTTTTTTGGGTGTGAAAGTTATTAGGGGACGGAGTGCGTATATGAGTAACTGTAGCAGAAAGGACATTTTGCTAACAAATACACAGAAAAAAAAAATCATAGATACGAAGATGCCTGAAGTCTACAAGCAGTCATGTTGAGCATACCTCGGGCTTTACTATTTCACTATCAGCTTCTATCATTGTATTGGAGTTTAGGACGGTGGGGGGTCCAAGAAAGCAGCTTCACAAGTATTCACCTGCAGGCTGTAGCAATTAATAAAGGGCACAGATATGGAACTGAATGATATAATCACAGGGAAAGATTACAGTCAGACCAACATTCATTTGTCCAGAACATCATGAGTCATAAACAGATTGTGGGACAATCTGAATACATATAACTAACCAGAGACGAGATATTGCATGCAGTTATTCATTCATACAAAGAGTCACTGAGTAAAAAAAAAAAAAAAAACTTCTTGGCAATGTATCCAGTCTAATTGGCAGATTCAAAATAACAGGTGTCACTTCTAATAATCTTAAAACAAGACATGTGCTATAATTTTGAAGCTAGAAGCTATTGACTGCCCCATACATGAATTAAAAGTTAAAACTTTCTTTACTTAAATTACCAAGTTCCGGAAACACACAAATAAGTGCAAACCGTTTCTGTTATGTCTCTCTTTCCAAAAACAATGACCCAGTAGCAATGAAACTGATGCCACGGCGTACAAGTGTTTCTAATAGCTAACAACTGCCTCATAAATGAATTAAAATTTTCTAAAATTAACAATTTATGAAAACACGTGTCATATGTGTGGAATGATTCTTATCTCTTTCGAACAATAGAACTGGTGCTAGACATAAAGTAAAAGGTCAAATACGGGCATTTTTGCATCTTTCAGGAAAATAATATTGTTTTATTCCATGCATTTATTTAACAAAGTCGGATTTGACCAAAAAAACAAAAAACAAAATCAAAATAAGGTGTTCATTTTGACAGTGATACCATGAAGAATTCGAAGATATGATATCTAGCCATGAGGTAGAATCGAAAGAGAAGACTGTTAATTCTCATTCATTCTCGCAAAAGTAGGGCATTACAGAGTACACCTGCCTTTTATATATAAAGGCATCAAGAAAGAATACAAAGAAAAATATTGCTAAACACGTATTTTCAATATAACAACTTTCTAAAATGATCTATCCTCTATAGAATGTGCATTAGAATGGCAAAAAATATTACTGCAAAAATATTTAACTACATCTTCATGCAACTATTCTCAGTTTCCAACCGGTCTCTAGACGACTGCTACAGTATAACAAAACATTAACTGTAACTAAAGCTTCAACACATTTTTTTGTTTTTCAGGCAACAAAGGCTTTAATTTTACTCAAACAACAACCATTCCACATTTTGACAATTACTCAACACATCAACATCCCACTGCACAAATTTTACTCAAACAACAACCATTCCACATTTTGACAATTACTCAACACATCAACATCCCACAGCACAAATAAAAAAGAAATCCAAAAATCGACCTAGCATGAATAGAAATGTAGATTCAGAAAAGCCCTAATCCCCAATGTCTACTCAGATACTGTGCAAATGTGCAATTAAACCTCAATTATTAAGATAGAAAAAAAATCCCCAACAAAGCAGCGATATATGCAGCAGTAAAACCAGGACATTTGAGAATCACGTAATTCTAAACATCGAACTAAACTATATACAACAAACAAGACCTCTTACGCCATTGAATAAACTAAGCACCAGCGAAAAATTAACAACGCAGACACAAAGTTTCGTTTCAGTGCTTGCGCAAGCAAAATGAGAAGAATTTTCACCTGAAGAAATAGTTTCGAGCGAAGGGCTTTGAATATGGAAATGGCGGTTGTCGGCTAAAGCCCGAAACCAGATAAATATGATGCCACAGGGGAGTGAGGGACGGGGGGTTAAATATGTCCGAAGAAAATATGACTTATTTACTCACGTGTTTATTTATAAAAAACGGACAAGTGTTTTTTTTTATTAAAAAAAAAGAGAGAAATATAAATATATGGGGAGTAAGTCTCCTGTGCACTTACACGGTGCAATTTAAGTTTATTTTTTAAAAGTTATACAATTTATTACTGAAAAATTACATAAATTATTATTGAAAAGTTATACTATAAAAGATACATTTTTCAGTAATAACATGTGTAACTTTTAAAAAATGAACTTGAATTGCATTGTGTAATTGATGCATACAAGACTAATCCATATATATGGGTGATAATATCAAGGAAATATATTCAATGTTTATTGCTTCATCAGTAATTTTTTGAATCAACAAGTGTTGTTATAGATATGTATTTATTAATACAAAATTATTATTTTTTAAAAAATAATAATATTTTTATTAAAAAAAATTACTATATTTTTTATTAATATTTTTATTATTAATAAATGACAATTCTCGTATCAGTCTCATATGAAACTTTTTCTTTTAAAATATACTTGTGGACAGATTATGTAGACGATGTTGTTGTTTCCTAAAAACATTTTTGTTTAGAATATAAAATATATAATTTGCAGGGATATCTTTTTTTGTGAAAAAACACAAAATGTTAGAATATATTTATATATTTTACCTGAAATAAATTATTTTATGTTAATATTGTTGAGGTGATGCATCCGGTATATTCTTGTTTTGTTTTATAGTAACATACTCCCTTCGTCCCAAAACTACTTTCACACTTTTCTTATTTGGACGTTCCAACTCTTCTTTCACACACATAAAAAGGAAATCTTTTTCACTCACAAAAGTCAACAAAACACATTTTTTCTTATTTTATTATTTAATTTTACACTCACATACTTAATTTTCCTTGTTTCACGTGCCCGGGACTACTATGAAAGTAGTTCCGGGGCGGAGGTAGTAGTATAATTAATTTATATGTCATATATTAATATTAATATATATGATTGTATTTGTTCCCAATAATTGAAGGCTCATACTATATATGGGTGTTTGGAAAAAAATCAAACACCCTAGCAAAAGGAGTAGTCAAATTATTACTATTTATCTAAATAAGAATATAAACTAAATTTGGTAGTATTGATATTATTTTAGTATAATTTTGAGTCATTAAAGACGTGAAATATATATGTATCTAGAATCTTCATACTATATCTATATCCATATTTAATCTCATAACAAAATATTGGGCCAACAAGATTATTTTTTATAAAAGTTTATAATTTTTAATAAATTGTATTTAGTTGGTAGATTTTAAATTTTCCTTCTTAAAGGTTCAAAGTCAATTTCTTGAAATTTCAACTTGATTTATTTTAGTATTTTTAAAAATAATTTAGTATTATTTTTATATTCAAATTATTATTATTATTGTATATATTAATACCAAAATATTATTCAAAAGTTACACCCTATTGATTTTAATATAAAAATAAATTTTGTATTTGATATAATTTTTTTAAAAATTCGATTAATATGTGTTTGTATATATATAATTGAATAATTATTATATGTATACATGTTATATAAATAAATTAAGTAGTCTAATTAATATAAGTTAGTTGAATATAATATTGATGTTTGGGCACCGGGCTCCTCACTTGAGTGAGTGGCCTGGGTTCGATTCCCTTTGGGAACGAATTAAGGGAGATATAAGATTGGCTTGGTGATATTGAGGGAGATATAAGGTTGGCTTGGAGTGTTTGAGAGACTTGACGAACTAACTTGTAACTACTAACAACTAACATTTACCGATAAAAAATATATAATATTGATGTTTAAATTTATTATTATTGTTATTATAAATAAATATATATATATATATATATATAATTAGTACCAAAATATTATTCAAAAGTTACACACTATTAATTTGAATAAAAAATATATTTTGTATTTAATATGTTTTTTTTTTAAATTTGATTAATATATGTGTATGTATATATAATTGAATAGTTATTATACGTATACATGTTATATAAATAAATTAATTAGTCTAATTAGTTGCATATTATATTGATGTTTACTTTTAATTAAATATATTCTTTTTTGAAAAAAATGTGATAATTTTAAATTTTAAAATTGATAAAATTCAAATAGATTTAACATTTTTTACTTTAAATTTTCAATCTTTTATATATATATATATATATATATATATATCAATCTATATTTAAGTTATAATATGATAATAGATGCAAAAAATAAATTTATCTATTTAAATTTTCATTTAAGCTAACAATCAGGTTCTTTACAAGACATGGTTAAAGAATGAATGCATACAAAAAATAAAAATAAATTTTTTGGAGTATTTCATGTAAAGGTGATAATCAAAAAATTTCAAAAAATAAATAAATTGAAGAATGAATGTATGTAAAAACTAAGAAAAATTCAACTAAAGACGGATTTTGATTGTAGATTAAAATCAATTCCAGAAAAAGAAATGGGTGAATAAAGAGTAAGAGCAACACTTGTGTAAAAATATTTCCTTACAAATTACTAAATATAGAAAAGAGAGAGAAAGACGCACATGCGCACTGGAGGCTTCCCAAACTTACGCCAATGTCGGTTACATGGTAATTAACTTCCCCCAAACATCTCCCCCCTCCCATCCCAAAATCAACAAACACGTTACTTTTCTACAAATAGGTTTTTTTTTTTTAGTTTATTTTAATTTTTTTAATTATTATATAAATTAAATATACATTTAATATTATATTACAAATAAATATTTATATATATAGTAACACACATTTAATCTTACAGTAACGCACATTTACTTTTATAGTAACATATATTTATCTATCCAATTTGTGTTATCATATGGACAAATGTGTGTTACTATAATGACAAAATATATATTTATAAGAATAAATATGTGTTTTTCAATTTATTCATCATCCATTTAAATGTAGGTACATTGTTTCATGTAATACATATGTTATTATATGAAAAAAATAATTATTTACATAAAAATAAATATTATTTGTGAATAATTAATATTTGTTCATATAGTAACACACATTTTGGTCTTGCATTGTGTGAAAAATTATTTATTCTATAAAAATAAATGAATATATGTAAAATAACAACATTTTATAAGATAGTAATACACATTTGCTCTCCAATTTATGTTACTATATAGGCAAATGTGTGTTACTATATGAGTAAAATATATTTTTATCAAAATGAATATGTGTTCCTTAATTTATTCATCATCCCTTTAAATCTAGGTATATTGTTTCATGTAATACATATGTTATTATATGAAAAATAATAATTATTTATATAAAATAAATAAATATTTGTGAATAATAAACATTTGTTCTTATAGTAACACCATATTATGTGAAAAATTATTTATTCTATAAAAATAAATGAATATATGTAAAATAACAACATTTTATAAGATAGTAACACACATTTGATCTAATAGTAACACACATTTGTCTCCCTTTTTGTGTTACTATATGAGCAAATGTATGTTACTATAAGGCAAAATATATTTTTATCAAAATGAATATGTGTTCCTTAATTTATTCATCGTCCCTTTAAATCTAGTTATATTGTTTCATGTAATACATATGTTATTATATGAAAAAAAAAATTATATAAAACAAAAAAAATTGTGAATAATCAATATTTGTTCTTATAGTAACACACATTATGTGACAAATTATTTATTCTATAAAAATAAATGAATATATGTAAAATAACAACATTTTATAAGATAGTAACATACATTTGTTCTAATAGTAACACACATTTGCTCTCCAATTTATGTTACTATATAGTCAAATATATGTTACTATATGAGAAAAAATGTTTTTATGATAATAAATATGTGTTTCTTAATTTATTCATCATCCCTTAAAATCTAGGTATATTGTTTCATGTAATACATATGTTATTATATTAAAAAAATAATTATTTCTATAAAAATAAATAAATATTTGTGAATAATCAATATTTATTCTTAAAGTAACACACATTTTTCTTTTGTATTATGTGAAAAATTATTTATTCTATAAAAATAAATGAATATGTGTATAATAACAATATTTTATAAGATAGTAACACACATATGTTCTAATAGTAATATATATTTGTTCTCCTGTTTATGTTACTAAATGAGCAAATATGTGTTACTACATGAATAAAATGTGTGTTATTATATTAACATAAATCAAGAATAAGTTTTTAAATTTATTATATAATATTATTTAATATTTTTAAAATTTATAATAAGTAGTTGGGCTTGGGCTTGGGCTTGGGCTTGAGCATCCATTTATTGGCTGCATAGAAATCATCTCAGGCGGGTGGGGTGAGTGGGTGTTAGGTTAAGTGGATAACAATTCATGAATTAATCCTGGGCGGGTGGGGGTGTTGGGTTAACAATTCATGAATTAATCCTAGCGCAGACGTGTGTGGACTGTGGATAGGGTGAGGGAGGGCGTGTGAGTGCATTATTTTTTTAAATCTATTTTTGGAAATTTCTACCGTAAAATTTTTTATATAAGTTTTTATCAAAGAGTAAATAAATAATTTTAGATAAAATTATATATATATATATATATATATATATAGTGTTTATGTTGTTATCTTTCAAAATTGCTTACTTTACTTTGTTGATTTTTTCCATATTGCGAGCATAAAATATTCTATATGTCTCATTTGAAAAGTAAAAATATTCACACATCGAACAATGTAAAAAAATAGTTTTGTCGAAAAAATTATTTTTTTCAGGATCATAACTTAAGTAAGTTGACAAAATGAGGATCGTGACTTTTCGGATTGGCAGAATGAGAATTGTAACTATATAACATGACAAATTAAGGATAAATTAGCCCAAATCAATGCAAAATAGACCAATTGATCATATTTGGGTTGAATTCGGGATAGATTTTGAGTCAAAATATGACAAAATTGACATGAATTTAGATTTCAATTTTCTTCAAGTTGCAACTTTTAGAAGTTAAGTAACTTGAAAAAATTGTGGTCTTTATTTTGTCAGCTCGAAAAGTTACTGTTCTCATTTTGTCAACTTGAAAATTTACAGTCCTCATTTTGCTACCACTTTAATTTACGGTCCTGAAAAAATATTTTTCTCATATTTTAGACATACAAAGATTCTAAAGTTACAGATTAACTATAATCACAGTGTAAAAGAAGAAATGTAAAAAAATATTGAAAAAATAATTAAAACTAATTTATTGTGAAATAACACGCTAACTATAATAGAAACTAACATTATATTCATTTTATATTCATGGATCGTGCAAATGCAAGGGTAATATACTTAGTACTAGTTTAAAAAGCATGTTATTATTCTTGTCATTTCACCTTTCTCACTTCTCAACTATTATTAAAATTGAAATACTCGACATTTTGCGCAAGATACCTACTATATATAAAGAGATATAATAATATGGATATTGATTTAATATGAAAGGTTAAGATAAATAGTTTATTATGATGATTTGTAGAATGTAAAATAAAATATGTATTATTTTAATATGTTAATTGATATAATGTATTAATTAATAATATAAGTAAGATAATATGTGAAAAGAGTAAATATGATAGATGTTCTTTTTTTGTCATGTGATGGATTAAATAATTTTTGTGAAGTGCTACGGCTATTAAGTGTAGTCTCAATGAAAGAGGAGTATATGAATGGGCTCATTTCTATGTCATAATATTCGGCCCAATATAGGTATGTCAGGAAATACATGCATTCTTGGACTCTTGAAGATAAGAAGTTGGGCCCATATCTTTTTCTGCAAATAAAAGACAAAGATATTCTCCCCCATTTTTAATTACTTTATCTCAGACTTAATTTTTTCATTCCAAAATATATTTTAAAGATTAAAATATTTTTTTATTATATTTTTCTAATTTACAAATAGATCAGTTCATTCTCATGTTTTTCGTATGAAAATTCTATTCATAAATTTTGAGAATTTTTTTAAAAAATTAAAGGGAATGAACTGATGGTTACGTGAAAAAAGGGTTGAAGTAATTAAAATGGGGGAGACAAAGATGGCCAGCATATTGGCCAAGACTAGTTCTTGATTATCAAGAAGATATATAAAGCTGGAAGCCATCATCGTGTTTGGCAATTGAACCAGTTGAAATTCGATGCTTTCAACAGCAGACGGAAGCCATCGCACCACCATGAACCCGCAGCCGGAAAATCGGAATCAAATCTTGAAGCCAAGACAAAGAGAAGAACAGTCCAATAACCGCCGTTCATCATTGATGCTGGGAATAAGCCCAGCCACCATCGTTGTACAACACAACTGCCACTCCACTCCCAAAATAGCCACCAAGCAACAGCCGCTGTACGCCGTCGAAGCAGCCACCGGAGCAATTGAAGAACCCAGCCCGAGCGTAGAAGAGCCTAATCAAGCCACTTAGGTTTGAATCGAGCGGCAAATATTCTGCCTTGAGCGTGAGCACTTCGCTCGACCACAGCAGGAAGGCCGCGCACGATCGAGCGACATTAATCCCTGTTTGAGCGATTGTATTTTTGAGCCACGTTTGCAATTTGTTATAATTTTGGGTTTATTATTATTTTATTGAGTAAATCCTCTGTGCAGAACTTTTAAAAAGTTAAATAAAATATTACATTTTTTTTACATATTTTATTATTGAAAAATATATTTTTAAAAATTCACTTTTTAATAATAATATGTGTGATTTTTCAGTAATAAATAGTGTAATTAAAAAAAAATTATTTCCCTTATTATTTGTGCTTAATTTTCATTTTAATTCTTATTTTTAGATTAAATTAAATTTAGTTAGATTAATTACTATATTCTCTCTTTCAAGAGTTCATTAGGAATTAACATATTTAATACAAAATTTTTCGACATTTGTTTAATTGAATGCAAGCAACTCATGAAGTTGAATGGAAAGATTGAAGATTTTGTTCATTTATCTATTTATGCTATTGATTTAATTTGTGAGATTATTCCATATTTAATTTTATTAATTCATCATATTTTTTATTGATACAATGATGACTATTGTATTTTTAGTTTAATTAGTCATAGACTAATCTCTCTACACTTTACGTTATTAAAATTATGTATTGATTTTAAGTGTTCTAATTTCATTCTATTGTTGATTGAATTGGGTTAAATGATTAAATTCTCTAATTGGTTGATTAATTGAGTCTTGGTTGTTCATGACTTGAAATTGAGTTCTTCGTTAATTGACAACATATGAGAATTGAACTAGATTGAGTGCTTGGCTGATTCTAGTGCACATTAAATATTTATATTAAAATCTTAGTGACATTGAAAAATATTAAGAGCTTAGAACAAACCATGAAGAGTGTTAGACATTTAAATGAGAGTTTAGTATTTAATAATGTAGTAATTACCTAGTTCAATTGTTTGATGACACTAATGATAGTAATAGGATGGATTAAGACTTGAATTAGTGCATAATGAAAATTACTCTAAGCATACACACATTACTGCACTCTTAAAAGAGAATTGGCTTCGTTCGCATTATGTTCTAATTTTGTTGGAAAAATGTTATATAAGTAAGACCAAACCTGGTCTTTAGAATCTTCTTTTGTTTTGAAAAGCATGTAATCTTTTGATTGAATTAGATTAAGACTTGCTTCCACATGTTCGATATTTTAACTTGATCGTCTACTACAACTGACCACATACACTTGCGTGTGCTATTTTGTATAGAACAAAAAGTGGCAACCACTTACTAAAAAAAAAAACGTGAACATAAATTATGAATGTTAAATTTATAACCCTAAATTCTTTCATCCAAACACAATCTATAATTATTCTCAATTAATCTACACTCAAAAAAATGTGATGGATTTATATACGGACTGCATCCTCATGAGTTGATGTTACCGCCATCCACGGACCACGATGTACTTGATACATTTTTCTTTCTATATAAACAAACATAGCAAAATCTTGGGAAAAATATATTTTTTGTCCTGTAAGTTTACCTCTTTTTTATTTTGGTCCTACTAACTTTCAAATGTTGATTTTCGTTCTATATCTTTATCTCTTTTTTATTTTGATTCTATTAAAGTTACAGGACAAAAATTAAAATTTGAAAATTAGTAAGACAAAAAAAAAATTACAGAATAAAAAAATAATTTTCCCCAAAAACCTTAATTAGTAAGAAAACATAGAAGAAACATAATTTTCCCCAAAAACCTTAATTAGTAAGAAAACATAGAAGAGTTGGGTTTCACTAAAATGATAGATGACCTCTATAAGATCATCAGACACACGAAATATCTCTTGTAATATCTTCTAAGACTTTTTCCTTCAATTGCCGTGCAAGTTACGACTAGTGAGATCAATTAGATTAATATTGTCTGCTTATCCTATAATATGGATACTCATCTAAGTGTGTGTACGACATATATATGTGGGCACATAAAACTTGGATCATTTCTTATTAATTTCTTCGGCATTTTTCTCACCCTCTTATCCTATCTCCCCTTCAAACGAGCCCCCTAACATGTCTTGTATCAATTTCCTCTAGGTCTTCTAATGTTAATACGATTATGTATATGTTACACGATGATTTCGCAGAATTGGTAATTAATAAAATTAATGACTCAATAAAGCTTTTAATAATTTCATTTTTACTTTAACCCTCGATATCATTTATTTATTTATTCTCATGCTGGAAAATCCAGACATTTTCTGCAGTATGATCAACTTTAGCCAGCCCACTAACTATAATTAGATAAAAGTTGGCATTGATTTAATTTGATGAGCAATATGCACCTAATTGGATAGTTATGACAGTGTGTGGTCATAACAATAATCATTTTACACGTCAACGGTACCACACTGCTCTCTATATATCTCTATGTATCACATCTAATTTTCAACAATTACAAATTAATTAATTGAATAAACTATATAATTATAATTTGTAATAGTTGAAAAATATGGGATTACATATCACTAATCAGAAAATTGATCTTTAATGATAGAAATTATGTCATTATAGTTTTTCCAGCTAAAATTTTTTAGTGACAGAATAATAATTCTTATTGACAGATTCTGTCATTTATAAAGATCATTTTTCTCTCACTAAATATTTTTAATTAGAAAAATAATAATGATATGATCTTATCATTAAAGATTAAATTTTTTGTAGTGAATTATGTAGGCCGTGGCTCTCGTGCATATTTAATCAATATTAGGATTATTAAAATTTCAAATAATTCTCTAACCTGAAATTCAACAATTTCGTCAAAAACGTGCATTAACATGTAATGTGAAATAAAACATGTATAATAACTAGAAATCAATCTGCACTTAATAATAGATGCTGGTGGATTAATATACACACTGCACCTTGACATTGATGTTACCATCCTATATAACCATGCATGTGCTTTAGAATAAATGTTCTTGACATTTTTTCATTTATACGATCCAACATCTATCTTGCCAACTATATATATTGTGATCATTTTTTGTGAATAAATTAAAAAGAAAAATAAACTACTCCTATTTTAGACAAATTATTTAATATTTACTTTGACTGTAGAGTCAATTAACTATTCACAATTTCACAACTTTCTTTAAAGATAATCAACTGTCATACATCACTACAAAATTTTACCGCAGTCGAAATCGCTGTTTACATGAGAGCAGAAGCATCACCGCTCCACAAGGGAGATCACCATAAGAGGGATTTTTTTTCCTCCATGTCTCGACTCCAAAACCTCTGGATCTTAGATAGTGAAACTCTAACTACTTGAACATTTCAAATTTGACCATAATTTTAAAGCTTTAACTTTTGACATTATGAAAGATACGTGAAAATTATTTATGTTGAATTTATTTACCGTGATGCTGGGGAGCCCTTCTTTTTTTTTTTTAAATATATAAGATAAAGGGTGTATTTCACATTTAAATACCCAAAAAAAGAGCATAATTCATTTTATCTAATAAAAATATTGGAATATTGACTTTATGATTCAAATTAGGGTGAGTTGGGCACCTAAATGTGCCAATGTCCATATAATTTGAAAAACAAAGAGTTTGAGTGTGGAAATGAAAAAGAAAATTTGGATATCTTGTATGACTATCTCAACGATGTCTTGAAAGTAGAAACATTTGGAAAATCGTCTCATATGTATAATTGTAATCATATTGTAGATCCATATATAAAAAAAAAAAAAAAACACATGAACAATGATATATTGTGATTACATGCCATTAAATTTGTGTCTAACACAATAAATTTGGCCACCAAACATTGCAGCGTTTCACCAACTTAACCTGTGCAACTAATATATCCTGTAGAAGTAGTTTATGCATGTTAGTATATACAACTACCTTGCTAATGTTTTGGTCACGTCTATCACGTATATGTCTATTAGTTAGTTTTATGTCATGTGCGCAGCACATGCATACATCTTAAGCTTTGTATTTAAATACGTGTAGAACCCATTCTTCATTTTTCAGTTTTGTGAAATATATTCAGTTTACCAAATATATGAGAGTTCAACAATGCATACAAAAAATCAGAAACCAACTTTTATAACTCATAATGTATCGACAACGGTAAAATTTTGGATTAATTGAGTTCACGAATTCCCTCTGTCAGTTTTGAGGCCAATAGAGATAAGTCAGCGGCTTGGTTTAAAAAAAATTCAATTGAAACAAGAATGAGAATAAATATACTATAATAATAATATTTAATTAGAATAGAATGTGTACTTACTATTAAATTATAAGGTAATCATCGTGTTTGTTTACTTTTTTTCATCTTATATTTGTCATCTTTCTCGATCAATTTCTTATGTCATAACCAACAATCTTGATCTTATTTTTTTAAATTAGAGCGCAAGGCTAACGATTTAATGATTATGAAAATAAATATACGTTCAACATAAATAACAAAGACAAAATATGAATTTTCATTTTCATTCTCATTGAAGAATTCGAAACAAGCTAGTTTACTTTAGTGAATTAGATTGATAAGTAAAAATTAATTCTTCATGAAATATTAACTAGTCAATTCCTTTTCATGTGACAACACATGATATATATATATATTTTGTGAAAATACCACAAAATATTCATTTTGAACTTCTAAAAATTTATTTTACTCACATCTAACTTAAAAACTTTTTTATACCCACCTTATAATATAAGACCTATATACCCTTATAAAATGGGTATAAAAAAGTTAATAACTTTAAATTGGGGTCTACTTTATCCTTATAATCACACTATCCTATAGGTGTTAGATTTGACTTTGTACTATAAATATTAGAGTACAAGTTATTCAATATATAATTGAAGTTTATTTATCTATAATTCTATAATTTATCAATTAATATTTAATTAATTTGTGCACATGAATAAGTAGAAGAACCAATATGGAATCAACTAACCATCTTGTTTATTACTCCATTATTCATATGTTATTTTTATCTATTTCAAATATTTTGTGTTTTTTAATTAGTATTTTTGTATAAAAATTTTATTAATTAATCACTGATTCGATACGCGGTTGATAAAAATTAAAGTTTATAATTAAATATTTTTAAGACAATTCGGTAGAGATTTAAATTTTGATCTAATTTTGATGTGGATAATGCTCTCGTGTTGATTAAATTTTAATAGATATATTTTCAAACATCACAAATAAAATATTTTTATATAATTTAAAAAATTATAGTATTCATTAATTTGCATTAAAATTTAACTTTTATCTTTATATTAAAATAGTCTAAATAAAAAATTCAAATAATCTCATATATATGATAAAAGTATTATAATTAGTTAATATCATAAAAATATTATAATTAGTTAATTTATTAAAATTATATGTTTTGCAACTTCATTGTTATTTATTATTATATAATATTTAATAATGTTAAATAATATAAATATCAAATAGGGTGGGGTAGGGTAGGATAGGGTGGAGTGAGGTGGAATAACTAGATGATGATATTTGTGGGCCATATGAGTAAAAAAGATTTTTTGAAATTGAAAATGGATAGAAAAAATTATTTTTATTTGAAGTGGGTAAAATAAATTTTTTGAAGTTGAAAATGAGTATTTTGAATTGTCTCCCTATATTTTTTTATTACGGATCTGTGTCAAATGTAGGATAAATGAGATAAAAATATCAATCTTTCCTACCCCAACAAATCAAACCAAACCTTAACATATTAGGATTTAGGAATCAGTCTCGTCAATTTCTTGTGCACTAGTTATGTTGTACAACAAGATACATGAGCGAATTGTGCAAATTAATATTTCCTTCTTTTAATAAAAAATGGATAAAGTAAATGTATTGTGTGGGATCTACTTATGAATAAAATAATTGATTATAAGAGTGATAATAAAAGTGATGAGTTTCATAAAAGGAAAGTGTATATTTTTTGTGGGACTATGTCTCTTGTGCACCAGTTACACCGTGCAATTCAAGTTCATTTTTAAAAAGTTGCACAACTTATTATTGAAAAGTTACATAAATTATTACTAAAAAGTTACACCATTAAAGATACAATTTTCAGTAATAACATGTGTAACTTTTCAATAATATTTTATGTAACTTTTTAAAAGTGAACTTGAGTTGCACGGTGTAACTGTTGCATACAAGACTAAGCCTTTTTGTGGACGGACGAAAAAAGAAATTATGATAATTAAATTTAATGGACAAAAATAATATTATTAAAACATGTAAGTAAATATAACTGCAAATTATAATTTGATACAAGTGAAATTTGTAGACTATATATTTAATTAAAAACGTGAAATAAAATATACCGGCTAATATAATTGAAACATCCAAATAATATTACTGAGACATAATAGTGTCAAGTGCATGAGACTTGGCTAATTTAATTAATATTTATAATTTCTTATTTCTATAGGGTTTTAGAAAGAAATCAATTAATTTAGAAACAATTAATGATATGTATTAGTGTAGAACTATACAACATGGATTGGAGGCAGTTCATAAATCGTGAATTTAGTAAATACTTTCCTCATAGATTGGACATTCGATGGGCTAAAGTCTTAGCTCATTAATTACAATGAAATGAAACCATAAAACTAATAAACCCACCGAAAGAGACTTGGATCTTCTTCATTCTCTTTTATAAATATTTATAAAATTAGAAAAAAGATTGATACGATACATTGATCTCACTCATTGTTATAAATTTCACAAATATATGTTTTTATTAAATATTATAATTATGAGGGTCCTTCGTATAAAATTTCTTAATGATAATGGGAGTGAGGATATATATATAGATGAGATCAAAATATTGATTTTTCTCCTAAGTAAGGTAATCATTACCCTTGTTTAATTACCTTCAATCTCATCCTATAATCATCCTCCTCAATTAATTCTCCCTACAATAATCAACAACTTTATTTTTTGTAAATTTATTTCAAAATTAAAACACAACTGAACATATGTAAGGGTAAAAAAGAAAAATAATTTTTATTCTCATTACCATAGAGAAATTTGAAACAATTATTTTATTTTTTCGAAATTTACTGAGGATCCATGAGCCGAAAGAGGGGCATATCCGTCATCTCACAGTTCCCCTCCCTCCCTACCTACCTAGTCCCTCCCTCATTTAAAACACAACTTCCCTCCGCGCAACACCACACCTACACACACTCTCATTCATTTATATACTACATGCATACAGAGTAGAATCCACACGCATCAGAAACAGAATGGCTAAAACCGCCGCCGCCGCGCGCTTCCCGTCGATCGAGAAATGCGAGATCTCCAACGCAAACCGCGAATCGATTGCGGCGGACCTTGACGGAACCCTCCTAATTTCGCGATCCTCCTTCCCTTACTTCATGCTCGTGGCAATCGAAGCCGGAAGTCTCCTCCGCGGCCTAATTCTTCTCCTCGCATTCCCGCTCATCGCCGTCGCCTATGTCTTTGTCTCTGAAACCCTCGCCATTCAGATGCTGATTTACATCTCGTATTCGGGACTCAAGGTGCGCGACATCGAGCTCGCGGCCCGCGCTGTGCTGCCGAGATTTTACGCGACCGATGTGAGAGCAGAGAGTTACAGAGTTTTCGAGAAGTGTAAGAGGAAAGTGATCATCACGGCGAATCCTACAATAATGGTGGAGCCGTTTGTGAAGGAGTATTTGGGTGGAGATAAGGTGATTGGGACGGAGATTGAGGTGGATCCGAAGACGAAGAAGGCGACAGGGTTCGTGAAGAAACCCGGAGTTTTGGTAGGGAAATTGAAGAAATTGGGAGTGTTGAAAGAGTTTGGAGATGAGAAGCCGGGTATCGGGATTGGAGATCGGGAATCTGATCACGATTTCATGTCAATTTGCAAGGTCAGTTTTCCTTGAGTAAATTAATTCTTATCTGAAATTAATCTATTGCAAAATCAGTTGTGTTCTTCATGAATTTATATATTTATTTTTAATAAATTTGGAATTGTTTTGTTCGTTTTGTACCCTTATCTGCAGTTGGACGATTGAAAAATTCCCAACGTGATATTATTTCATGACTTGAACAAGCACGCAACCTCTCTTTGGTTGATTTTGTACATTAAGAATAGGGTACAGATTAGATCTATTAGATAAGCAGTCAAGAAAAAAAGATAAGCAATCAAGAACCTTAAAATAAAAATATTTACTGGTGTTGGTAAACAACATCACCTAAGAAAATATATAAAAATTTTGGCGGGCCAAAAATTCAACTTCCAAAAAAGGCTAAATGTTTATAATAAGCCACACGATTAAATATGCATATTATATACATGTATAAGTAAATCGGGTTTCTAATTATCTAATTATCTTTTAGCTATGAATTTTAAAGTTACAATCTAAAATTCAATTTATTTTAGTTAAAATATTTAAATTGATGAATTTTAATATTTAATTAATTCTAGTTTAAAATTAAAGAATTTAAAATATTTAGTAAAGTTATATTATTTAAAATACATAATTAATTTTCACTTTCAAATCATTAAAAACACAAACTCATGTTTTTATTCAAGTTTAAATTTATTGATTTGGGTCATCCTACGCAGGATTTCTTGATATGTGAGATGTTTTCGTAAAAACGTCAACGTCTTGCAATTTATGGCTTGATTTTCTTGCTATCAATTTTTCTAGTTTTCAACTAGCATTAAATTTTATCATGTTCTTGGAGTATATGCCAGTGATGAACAAGAACCACGCAATAAATGTAGTAGTTGAGACAGTAATAATATGTTGTTAGCCTTTAAAACTTATATAGAAAGGGGCCACAACATTTACCAATTACAAACTGGCTGTATTTAATACTCCCACCCAAATAAAAAAAAAAGTGAATATGTGATTGTAATATTAAATAATAAAATAAAAAATATATTTTATTAATTTTTATGAATATAAATTTTTTATTTTTAGATGTATCAAAGTAAAATTGGAAAATTCAAATAAAACAGGTGTGAAAATAAATACATTACACGTGTGGTCAATTTGTGATGGACAAAAGTGTTTTGTGCTCGAATTAGATGCTAAAGTTGCAAGTTGCAAGTTGCAACAAGCAAAGCGCGTTGTATCTTTATCCTTTTATTCGATATATAAATTTAGAATGCGTTTAATTAAATTTATTTTAAATATTTTAAAAGTTTCAATATTTTATAAACTATTTTAAAATTTATAATATATTATTTTTGAATAATTTATAAGTTGTAAATGTTTGACTAATACAACTTATAATTTTTTATAATTTATCATAATATATTTTTATAAGCACTAACGTTTTTTAAAAATATTAAGTTCTAAATTTTTTTTTTTACTTTTTTTTTATTTTAAAGTAGAGATTGAGGAGTGGTGGCAGATCCGGGGTAGAATGTTGAGTGGGGATGGATGAGATTGGTGATGAAAATAAGCTTAGGATATTCTAATTTTTTTTTTTTACAGAATATATAAGATGTTAAATATATTATTTTACCCAGACAATTTAGTAGAATTTATAGACTGTTTAAATAACTTATTCAACACTCTCAGTCTCTAACTTTATAAATTTACATTAGTGGGCACACACATATATATATATAATTTGATAATAATTAATTAAACTGGACAGGATGGATACATGGTTCACCCCAGCAAAACAGCCAAACCATTGGCAGTTGATCGCCTGAAAAGCCGACTGATCTTCCACGACGGCCGTTTAGTACAGCGGCCTACACCACTGAACGCACTCATAACCTACATTTGGCTACCCTTGGGATTCTCCCTCTCCCTACTTCGTGTATACTTCAACCTTCCCCTGCCGGAGCGCATTGTGCGCTACACATACGCCATGCTCGGTATCAAACTGGTGATCAAGGGCAACCCACCCGCCCCGGACTCCAAGGGCAACCTCTACGTCTGCAACCACCGCACCGCCCTCGACCCAATCATCATCGCCATTGCATTAGGCCGGAAGGTGTCCTGTGTCACTTACAGCGTCAGTAAGCTCTCCAGGTTCCTGTCTCCAATCCCAGCCGTCGCCTTGACGCGCGACCGTGAGGCGGACGCTGCCATGATCAGGGCGCTGCTGGAGAAAGGCGACCTGGTGGTGTGCCCCGAGGGGACTACGTGCAGGGAGCCCTATCTGCTGAGATTCAGCGCTCTGTTTGCGGAGCTAAGCGATCGAATCGTGCCGGTTGCGATGAACCTGAAACAGAACATGTTCCATGGGACGACGGTGCGTGGCGTGAAGTTCTGGGATGCTTATTTTTACTTCATGAACCCGAGGCCGACGTATGAGATCACGTTTCTGGAGAGGTTGCCGGAGGAGATGACGTGTAAGGCGGGAGGGAAGTCGTCGATCGAGGTGGCGAATCATGTGCAGAGGCTGTTGGCGGATTCGCTTGGATTTGAGTGCACGCAGTTGACGAGGAAGGATAAGTACATGTTACTTGGAGGGAATGACGGGAAGGTGGAGTCCATGTATTCCAAGAAATGAAATTAATTAATTAATTAATTAATTAATGCAGCCCAGGCCAATGGCAAAGGGCGTTGCGTGCAAAAATTTAAATCAGGCATTGGTATCAAATACTATTGTTTTTGTTCAACTGTAATTGTTGACTGTGTAGCTCAGTACCACTGCTGCTTCGTGTTAATGATACATTGATATATAGATTGGGTTGTCTATCCACTATCATTATTGATATAAATGTCTCATTGTGGAACTACATAAAAAAGACAACAATTTTTAATATTAACAACGGATTTTTATCTATATAATTCAGTGGAGGAGGCAAACTATAATTTTTATGGGGGGAGGAAGAAGATAATATTTTACGTATTTTTTTTATTTGTAAGTTCTCGCTTCAATTATGGTATGATGTATTTATTTGATTGGGTGTATAAATGATAGTTTACAGGAATTCATTAATTAATTTTCTTAATCACATAGAATGTTTGGAAAGGGGTAAGATTAGGGATGGCAATGGGGCGGGTTCAAACCCGGGCCCGCCATGAACCAGCCCCGTACGGGCCGGGTAAAAACCCAGTCAAACGGGTCGCGGGGAGAGTTTGGACCCCGTTTGACCAAAAACCCGCCGGGTTTGAGATGGGTCTTGGTATTAGATGGACCCGCCCTGTATATATATATATATATATATTAAATATATATAATTAAATAAATATACTACCTCCGTCCCAGAAAAGTTTGCGGTACTTTTCTGGGCACAAGTTTTAAGAAAAAGTGTAATGAGTAGAATGTGTATGGTGGAGATTGTGAGGTAAAGATTTTAAAGGTGAAGATTTAAAGGAATATTTCCATTTTGGGAGTATGCAAACTTTTGTGGGACAAACTAAAAAGAAAAGTATGCAAACTTTCGTGGGACGGAGGTAGTATTATATTATAAATATGTATAATTAAATATATAAAAATTAGGCTATTAATTAACATATCATTAAATTATTAGATTAGATATGTGCATAAAGTTATGAGCAAAAATTGTACTCCTTCCGTATTTCTATAAGTTGCTCGTTGCTTTTGGGCACACGAATTAAGGTAAAAGTGAAAAAGTATAAGTGATATGATGAAAAAAGTGAAAAAGTATAAGTGATGTGATAGAAAAAGTGAAAAAGTATGAGTGATGTGATGGAGAAAAGTGAAAAAGTAATGAAAATAGTGTAAAAAGTATTGAAAATAATATTAAAGAAGTGAATAGTAGTTTCCAAAAAAAGTAAAAAAACAATGAGCAACTTATAGAAAGACGGACGAAAATGGCAATATGAGCAACTTATAGAAAGACAGAGGGAGTACAAATTAGAGTTTATTAATTTTTTTATTATTTTAATTTCAATGAACAACATATGTGTAATTTTGCATATTTATTGTTGTTTGAATCATTCATATGCATATTGATATTATATTTTAAAATTTATTATATTTTCTGTAATGCATTAATTTAATATGTATGATAAAAATAAAATAAAAAATAGGCGGGTCGGGACGGATAAAACCCGCTGGGTTCGTGGGACGGGGAGAGACGGGTCTCGGGTCCTAAAAAATTTTAGCGGGGCAGACCCGCCCCGTTGCCATCCCTAGGTAAGATCATAAAAGTTGTCACAACTTGAATTTGTTTAGTATAGTTAATGTGGGAGATACATAATTCCTGCATTTTCAACAAAGAAAAGATTAATTAAATTGGTAAAAATTGGGAAGGAGTTAAAGTTGCAAGGTTGGTCGTTAATGGTAGAGAATTAAAATTTCACATCACCATTCAATTTTTGTTGTCCCACTTTTGGTCAAATCACTTGGACACTTTGACTTAATTTATAATCATCATTTTCAATGTCACAAACAATAATAATTCTTTTGTTAATTTTTTAAAATTAAAAATACTAGTTTTTTCGCCTGTGCGATGCAAGATCTATAATGTTTATTAAATGAATTTTTTATTTATATTAATATAATTAATTATTTTGTATTATACATGAATTTAAAAATTGTAATGTCAAGTAATATTAATCCTTCTATATATTATATTTTTGTTTTAAAAATATTGCACAATTAACTATTCATCAGTAACAAAGACTTGTAAATTGCATCTCATTCTACTAATAATTATACATAAAGATGTCTTTCTTTTATTTCATTCACTTAAGGTGAATAATACGACCACATCAATAATTATTGTATATATTTAGAAGAGACAAATAAAAATTGAAATATCAATTATTATTCAAATAAGTTCATAGCTGTCAGAATTATGTATAAGTCAAATGAAAAATGACTCGAGGCTTTTATTTTTAACACAGAGAATGAAAAGTAAGACATTATGCTTTCAAAGAACTTTTAAATTTTTTATTTAAAGACTTTTTAGATTTTTACAAATTAATTCCAATAAAATATCAATAAAGTAATTTTTAACTTTTTTCCAACAAATTTGAAAAAAAAAATTGCCGCCATAAAATAATTTATATTTTAGGCAAAAAATTTTATTATTAGATAAGTGTATATATATATATATTTATATATACAAATAGATACATAAATAGATAAATATATATCTTAAGAATACTCACTCCAACTTGGAGGTGTTCACACACAAAAATATGCATAACTTATAAGAAAAGTGTGTAATGAGTAAGTATGATGTGTCAAATGATAATATTATAATAATAAAATTAGTTGGATTTAGTGTAAAAGTAATGACATTTTGTGTAAAAATATGAATATGGATAAAGTTAAGAAAAAAACTTATAGGAGATTGTTTCATTACATGAGATCTGTCACTTATTAATAAAAAATTATCATTTTTTAAATTTGGTAAAGTTTTAATAAAAGTGATAAAAACCTAATACAAAGTAATAGCCACTCTAACAAAAATATTATCACTTATTAAAAGTGATAATTTTTTATTAATAAGTGTAGGTCTCATATCATTTTATACAATTAATTGTAGGACGTAAGGAGTAATAATTTAATTTATAAAATATTAAAAAATAAAAAGAATAGCATAAGAGCAATGAGTTGAACCTTGCACCTAGAGGTAGAAAAGAGAACTTCAACCAACTGAGTTTATGACAAAAAAAAATTATAACAAATAAATTTAAAAAATTAGGTCTAAATTTGCATCATCAGGTAAATTGTTGATGTGATCTATAAACATATTTTCAAAATATGTTTAGTACATATGTTTTAAAATGATCTTTATTTTATATTTTACATTTGATCTTATCTTTTAAGTCTTGGATAATTTTGTTAGTTTAAAAATAATATTAAATATAAATTATATAATTAAAAATATAAAAAATAACTTTCAAACAAAATAATATTTTAAATAAAATATAATTTATTTAAAAAATTATATAAATTCAAAGATAAATATATATAGTATAATTAATGAAACTTAAATTTATCAAAACAATAAAAAATTATAATGTTAAAAATGAAAACCTAGTTTTTATATCTATAACTCTTGAAATAATTATACATAAGACAAATAATTTATACAATTATAAATAATACTACACCCGTAAAATTACTTTCATATGTAAACTTACATGTTTATTAAAAAGATGAGATATTGACTTTTGTGAATATGAGTTGTTTTCTTTTTGTAGGTGTGAAAATAATATTAATAATTGTGGTTACTGGATGAATTTCAGAATTAATAACACTATTTAGGAGTAAATTAATTAGAATGTAATAGTAGTGGTGAAGATTAATGGTCTTTTTATTTATGTGTAATCTATTAATATATTTTGAATATAAAATAATCATGTATATATGTTTAGAAGTTGAAAGGTTAGTGTTCTATTAATTAATTTTACTTTATGTTATATTCAATGAATTATTAATATTAATTAATTAATTATATATGTTTACAAATTTAGTAAGTAAAAACTTGGCTAATAAATAAAGTTTTTAAAAAAGGAATAAGATTTTGTTATTATATAGTTATAGATAATATTAATAATATAACGGCCAAAAAAATAAAAAATTTATTTTTATTACCATGGAAAATTTTAAAAGAAATGTTTGAACCTATAAGTATGTAACTACTACTACTTCAGTTGGATCTTATAAATCCAGTATATATGGGCCGAGAAACTGAAAGGACTGGTGAAAGGCCCACTATTATAATTAAAATTGAATGTGCGTTTTGCAAGAAGCCACGTAGGACGTTAAAACCAACGGTCGGAAAGTTCCTTGAATCGCAAAAGCTGTCCAACCATTTTCGTGCTTGCAAAGAGGGGGCAATCAGGTAATTAAATCCAAATGAATTTACTTGAATACCCTCAATTAATGCCTAAATTACCTTAAATTGTCCATATATTCAGCGGTAAATTAAAGATTCAAGTGAGGGTGTTATTTACATTAATGTGCCCTTCAGCTCCGTACGTTTAGTCTGCGAATATGAACGTCACGTGTCCCTCTCCCCACAATTATATTTTCCCGCTAATATTTTTTATTCTTTTATTTTTGCTGAAATTCTGCGAGTAGAACGAATGCTGAAGTCATGTTATCCACTTTAGAGTGACAAATTAAGGAACACGTTCTAGTGAGAGAAAATCCGGAGTTAGATATTTCATGCTTCTAAAATATACTGTATCTAATCCCTAGAGATATGAGAAGATAAATCGAACAATTTTGTGCTGAAGGAGGATTTCCCGTGGTAATGGCAATCAGCGCCGTAGTTTCGCACCGGAACTTTGGCTCTTTCATCGGTTCAGGTAATTATACATTTATCGATTTGCAAGCCGTCTGTTCGATGTGTGAAATGAATAATAACGTTGAACTTGCTCTTTTGTGACATAGTACTGCAAAACGCCTAGTTCTCTTCTGGAATTTAACATTTTCAATTTTAGGCGTTGTTTGTCACTTTTAACTTTGAAATATGAATGATGGGTACTGCATCCTAGGAGATGCACGACAGATTTAAGCTGCTTGTGTAAGCTAGTATTAGCTTGGAAAGCATTGATATATGATTAGTTTGATGATGCCGCGGATGTGAGTGTTTTGATGAACCATTTATGTTGTGATTGGGAGAAGAATGGTTCCATCTTTTGGCACAATTGAAGAACCTGCAACAATTGGTCAACCAGCAAATATAGGAAATATAAAACTGATTCTTAGTATGCATAGGGATTGCCTTGTGCATACTCTGTGCTTGTATACTTTATTTTGTAGAACATTGGTTCTAAAACCAATAGCTCTTGGTGCTTATAATGCATAGTGTTGAGGCTTACTCCGGGTTTCAGGATTGATTTTCCACTCCATATGAACTGTAGGGACTAATTTAAACCATTTGGTTTACCGGTTTCCTGTTTGATGGTATATTTAGGCTGTAATAGAATCTATTTTCTTTCATCAATAGGGTGGATACAAGGAGAAACTAGGTCAGATCATCAAAGATGTGAGCAGCTGAGTGTAGCTGCTGTGCAGTATGTGAAAACAAAAATGTTTTGTGGCAAGCTCTATCATCCAAGGCCAAACTTTTCATTTGGCTATGCATATCAGTCATCCCTTCATGCCATAGATCAACTAAACATGAAACTTTCAACATCTCGAACAATAAGATCTCACCAGATAAGCCAGAATATCAAGTCCACTAATTCAAGAATGGAAACTAGAGGAATATACCAATGCTTTCTTTCTTCATCTCACTCTGATCCTAGAGGAATTCAAGCAAGTGAGTTGAATAAGCTTGGATTTGTTGATGGCCAAAATCTGTCATCGAAGCATTCAACAGTTAGGAGGACACGAGCTGAATTCAAATCTGAAGAAGGTGATGTAACACCTGAGCTGGAGACCCTGGTATTATCTGAGGGAACAGACGAAGCTGCTGTACCTGAACCAATAAAACCATGGTGGAAGCAGTTTCCAAAGCGCTGGGTGATGGTGTTACTTTGTTTTTCTGCATTTCTGTTATGCAACATGGATCGTGTAAGGCTCACTATCTTTTTGCCTGGAGGTTATTCATTTTCTTGATGTGTTTATGTATAATATTATCCACACATTGCACTTTGTGCCAATTGATATTATTTATCAGTCATATGCGAGTGCAAGTTCTTTCCAGCAGCCAAATTAGAAGGAATCATTACTCTATTCTAACTAATTTATTTTCCTCTTCTTAGGTGAATATGAGCATAGCAATACTCCCAATGTCGAAAGAATACAACTGGAATAGTGCTACTGTTGGCCTGATTCAGTCCTCTTTCTTCTGGGGCTATTTGCTCACTCAGGTGTTACTCGTGCTCAGATTGCATCTTGCCTGTTTGAAAAACTTTTAATTTCCCTTCAACACAAATATCTGAACTAGCATTTAGCATTACATCTTTGTCAACAGCTTATATTTATGACAACCATGATCTATGCGACTGAACAAGATATGCTTAATCTTCTCTATGAAACTTACTGGCTTTGGTATTACAAACTGAGGTCCAAACAGTTAGTCTTTTTTATGTTTCATATTGACAACTGAAATTGTACTAGTTGTCTGAAGTGCATATGAACAATTATGGGATTCCTGCAAACAAAAAAATCTATGCATGGATCTAGAAGACAACTTACATTAGTCTCAAAAGGGTGTATTTTATTTTTTATGACATCTTTTATCACATAATGCTCTTTTACATCCTTACTAATACTTGTCTATATCAAAAGATAAGATAAAATTAAAGTGATAATAAGGATTTTGTTTCTAGATAGCTTAGCTAATTTCTTTTGCTATCTCACACATTTAAGCAATTTTCATCCATATGTATGGTACACTGATCTACACCCTCTTCAACTGTTCCACAGCAGTTGTATACCCTTTTTTTCTTTCTTTTTTCTTTTTTTGTTTTTTTGTTTTTTTTGTTTTTTTGTCTCTGCTCAAGTTTCTTGCTCTCTGAGTAGATTGTTGGAGGCATATGGGCTGATAAAATCGGTGGGAAGCAAGTACTCGGTTTTGGAGTAGCTTGGTGGTCTTTGGCAACAGTTTTGACACCAGTTGCTGCTAGAGTTGGGCTCCCTTTCCTGCTTGTCATGCGAGCCTTCATGGGAATTGGCGAGGTAGCTGCTGATACAGTTTTGTATAATATTTGTAGAAGCCCAAAGCAACAATAAAATGGAAAACACTAATTTCTTTATAAGCCGAAGAATATAATTGCTTATTATATTAGCACAGTCAAGCTTTTGTGCAGTATATAGCATATCTTTTCCTCTTCGTTTTGCATTCAAAAAATTTAGATGTTTTAATCTATGTTTTAATAAATTTTTAGATACTTCGCTATAACATCACTTAAAAATTGAGATAAAAAGCAGTAGTGACTTGAAATTACTACTTACATCCAAACTGGAGTTGATTTTCCTTAGTTGGTTTCGATTCTAGCTCTCCAGGTCTTCCATTTATTATCAGGTCACAGTTTAATTTACATTTATCGATGCCAATACCGATGAATAATTATTCAAAACCATTAAGTTAACCTCAGAAATAATGCTTAGATTGAAATGTTTAAGGAGTTTGGCACATGAAATATACTATGTTCTCAACTATTTTGTTCTTAATGTTACAAGTTAATTACTACATGATATTGTTGAAACATAATTACTAATTTTTTTATTTTTTTTTCACTTCAGTCATACAATATGCTTCCTCTTTGTTCATGGGATGAAATTGGTTGTGACAGTAATTCAGTGATAAATAATATCCAAGTATTTGGCAAGTTTCTGTCGCTATAGTATTTAATTAATTGCCTTGCAGTTGCTTTAAGCTATATTTCTAAACTAAGATGCAAATGTATAAGAACTTTATGTTTAAAAATATGATTGCATGTCTTAATATGTTTATCTTATCACTCAGGGTGTAGCTATGCCTGCTATGAATAATCTGTTATCGAAATGGATTCCCGTCTCTGAGAGAAGCAGATCTCTTGCCTTAGTCTACAGTGGCATGTATCTTGGTTCAGTTACTGGATTGGCAATTTCTCCCATATTGATCAACAAGCTCGGGTGGCCATCTGTTTTCTATTCTTTTGGATCCCTAGGAAGTATCTGGCTTGCTTTGTGGTTAAGCAAAGTAAGCCCCTAATTCTTTCTGCAACAATTTTATGCAAACAAAGGATCTCCCCGCCCCCTTAACCAACCCAAAAAAATATTCACATAGTATGCAACAAAACTCCACAATCCTTATTATATTTAATCTCATGTAGCATTTTCTATACATACTCCTAATCCACAGCTTCTACTAACCAAGGTGGTTTTCGAGTGTTTAAAGCTGCAATACTTTTAGGAAATTGAAGTTGTGTTTCTCATGGTTTCATTGAGCTAAATTTAGTGTTTAACATGTCATGATCTACGGTTAATTCAAAGAATTTATAACTTTCTACTACTGTAGGCATACAGCTCACCTAAAGATGATCCAAATCTTAGTTTGGAGGAAAAAAACTTGATCTTGGGAGGCAAAAATTCCAGAGAACCTGTCACCAGCATTCCGTGGAAGAAAATTTTATCTAAGGGCCCTGTATGGGCACTTATTATATCCCATTTCTGCCATAATTGGGGAACATTTATTCTGTTGACATGGATGCCTACGTACTATAACCAGGTAGGCTTAGCTATTGAAATGCTTTGAAAGTGTGACGAGATTCATCTCATTGAAATTTCCTCCATTGCTATATTAATACTTCGTCTATGGAAAAGATTTCAGTTTAATATGAATTTTATAATATATAAAGCTAATATGCAGTCACAGTTTATTTTGTCTAATTGTTTAGGTTCTGAATTTCAACCTCATGGAATCCGGATTGCTGTGTGTGCTTCCGTGGCTCACTATGGCCGTGTTCGCTAATATAGGGGGTTGGGTTGCAGATACCCTTGTGAGCAAAGGTCTCTCAATTACATCAGTTCGTAAGGTAAGGATTCCAAATTTCTGATATGCAAGCCAGCATTTTATGTTTCTGATTCATGCATTTGTATGTCGTCAGTTCTGATGGTTTAGTGATCAATCATGTACAACAAAAGCATGACACTTCTTCGATTGTTTACTATGGCAGATAATGCAGTCCATTGGATTCCTAGGACCGGCATTTTTCCTGACACAACTTAGTAATGTAAAGACACCTGCTATGGCAGTGCTATGCATGGCCTGCAGTCAGGTTTGAGTTATTTTCAGAAGATACTATTGGATTTTTTTCTCTTAAAAAGTAATGAGGCCATAAAATTTCCACATGATTCTTCCCTAGGGATCTGATGCATTCTCACAATCTGGTCTATACTCCAATCACCAAGATATTGGGCCTCGTTATTCTGTGAGTTCTCATCTTATTACTGAATGAATTAATGTATGATTTTTCCTGCGTATTGAAGTCTTCGATATTCAAACACAATAATTCCAAATATATAGTTCCTTGATTCTTAATTTGATCCCTCAACAAATTAAATATCTCCTTATGGTGTCTACACATCACTTCCACTATTACTTGATACCCTTTAGCAGACCACTATAATTGGGTCCTACTACTCAAGACACTTGTGCATAATTAATTTGGTCCTCATAGATTACACATTTTGGTTTTGGTCCTATAAGTTTAAAACTATTTTGATTTTGGTCATTCTACAAACTTATAGAACCAAAATCAAAATATTTTTAAACTTACATGATCAATATCAAAATATGCGATCCATGTGGCTGTGGGCCAAATTCAAATTCGTGACAAGTTGTAAGATTACAAAACTTTAATCCCTTAATTTGTGTTAACATAGATCCAAATTTCACAACATGGTATGGTGTTCTGTTGCAGGGAGTACTGTTGGGACTATCTAACACAGCAGGTGTACTTGCTGGTGTCTTTGGGACTGCCGCAACTGGATACATACTCCAAAAAGGTACAACTAAAAAGTGAATGTAGTATCTTCTTTTGATTGTTTACTTGCCAATTGACAATTTGAGTACTATGGTTTGATCGTTGAATCATATTTCCACAGGTTCTTGGAATGATGTATTCAAAGTGTCCGTGGTGTTGTACATCATAGGCACATTAGTGTGGAACTTGTTTTCCACTGGAGAGAAAATTCTGGACTAGGTTTCAGAAACATATTGGAGGATGTTTTGTTATATGTACTGAAACAGGAAAATGGATATGAAGGAGCTGGATCGAATCAAATGCTGCCATTCTTCGTAAGTCTCCTACGCACGCTGTAAGTCCCGTCTAAAATGTAGCTGCTCGAGATGATTAAGTGAGTTGGTCTCTGGTTACTGAAGTTTCTCATGTTCACCACATAATTTTGTGCTTGTGAGTTGCTAAAATGTCGAAGAAAATGCTATAATGATTTGATCTGCTTTATGGAAATGTAGGGGATTTAATCTATTAGTATTATGGAGATGCAGAATATTTTTCACTGCTTATTGAATAGGACCTCCAATTGCAGTTTTGCATCTTTTTGTTCAGATTAACATAGTGTATTCCTGTGGTTGACGCACACATATATTGTGAACTTTCTTTAAGGGTATAATATATATTGTGAAAATGGATCCTTCGTTTTATTATTATAGTGAAATTCGAATTCAACAAAATAAAGAATTCCTGGTCAAATTTCATCCTCACGGTGGAATGATTAGGGCTATTTTGTTCGAAGATCAATATATCGCACACATATATATATTGTGGCGGCTCTTTTTATCATGGTTTCTAGGGATGCAGAGTATAATTATAATTTGGTGTTAGACCACATTTAGCAGCCAAAAGAAGGTGCATGTGCCAACATATATGGTAACACCACAAATAAAGCAACAATGGAACATCCATCTATTAAATTGGGTACCTTCTGAGGACGTAAATGTACAATGAACACGACTCAATATGAATCTCAATCTCTCGACCTGCAACTTGAACTTTTACAGAAAGGTAAAATATTATATAAATCATTTTCATGATATAAACTACTTTGTGATATAAGATTTATATTTATGAATTTACTTTTTTTGTCTTATTAAAAAGTACGAACCACTTTCACACAATACTCACTCTTACAGAAATAGTTCCTTCTGAAAGTTCACTGCCTACTCCCCGCCGTATAATCTGGTCTGTGTCTTTACTCTTTATGCGTAAAATGTAATGTAGTAATTAAAATTTGGTTATTAAAAAAGGATATAAAGTGTAAAATGTAATATAGTATATAAAATCACATATAAAATAAATTGTGTCCCAGATATTGTATGTGCAGTTCAATAACAAATGTTGTAAATGAATACATGTTGAAGAAGTACTTATTTGTACTTTAGATAGTAATCCTATTTTTCACGATGGGCTAATACACGTGAGAGAGTATTATTTATAAAACACATGGAATTCTTTACAAATAAACATGAGTTTTGAATTTATGTATTTATGAAGACTGAAAATGATCACGAACACAAATTTTACTAGAAGTAACACTGACATAAAAAAAAATTTAAACAATCATTCAGAATGATAGTGGATCCTGCTTATATTTCAAATTTCATGTGATCATTTCGAAGAGTACTCAATCCAATAAGCATTGGGACTTAGGAGGAATTCAGGAAATGTGATTACTTGTCTTAGAAAAGAATCATATTAATAGATAAAGCAACTACAGATGTATCCGACCTTAGCTCAGTTGGTAGAGCGGAGGACTGTAGTATGTGCTGAAATCCTTAGGTCACTGGTTCGAATCCGGTAGGTCGGAATTTTTTTTATTTTTATCGCAAATTCTTTAAAATTATTGTTTGTCAGTATTTTGAACGGATAAATAATTTTATCTTTTAAATTAAATATATTACTCAGTCCTAACTTGAGAGACAATAAGTGTGCATTTTAATCGCCGGAAGGGAGGGAGTAGAACATGCTAATTGTCATCACACAACCTCACGTTGCCATATTTGTCAAATGCACGCAATGTATTCTAAGCAAATCACTGAACTGAAATTAACTTGAGAATTAAAATAAGTGAAGAAAAGCAAACACATTACATACACTAGTGTAGACAGCTTTGGGGGAAGATAAAATGTAGTATTAACGAGGAACACGAGTACAAGTATTGTTAAATACATTTACATAAACCAACTTACAATTACAGTTATTTATTACTAGTTTCTTTTATGTAGAAATAGACTACAGACACTGGTTTTGCTGGTAAAGAGGTAGAGAAAGCTACGGATCTGCTGTTCCTGCAATTTGGTCATCATCAGAGTCGGATTCGTCTTCGCTGATCTCATCATCACTCGGTATTTCTTCTGGTACGGCCCCGACGTCTTCTGGTTTAGCGTACTTCAGACAGTATTCTGCATGATGAACACGTAGACATGTTACAGCAACAAATTAAGGGAGCGCTTGGTCCAAAATTCTTCTATGGAATTATACTGTGGTTAATGTAAATAAAAGATGACCAATTCATCTTCACCATACTTAGTATGGGGGAATAAGACTCAACATAAATTAATTATTAATCAATTTTGATAATTATTTTCCTTCCTATAATCATTTCATTATCCTCAACTAATTTTTTTATTGTCCATTTAAATCATGATTAGAGCAAAACACTAATAATGTAACTATCATTCTCATTGTAATTCACAATTAAATAAGAGTTTGAATCAATCTCCCCTAAGTCATTGTCCGGCTATGTGGATAGTATCATGCCTTTGTGTTGGGTGATAATGTAAAGTCACACAACAATGCAAAGCAAAATCTACATAAGTGACCAAACTAGAATATTACTTAATGAGAAATGTTATTTTATACATTTGCATTTTGATCAATTAGACGTGATTTGTTAGTCCTTTCAGTCGGCTCTATACACGTAACACTAAATCACAGCAATAAGATACTGTGTGCTAGTGAAAGATTGTAATATCACAGATATCAGGTCCTTTTTTTACTACCAAACCATGAAAGATGAAGCCACCATAAGTACTTTTTATGATACACAAATGAACTTCCAAATCAGCTGTGAAAGAATTACGTCCACTAATTCCTTCTCAAGGTTATCTAGACTTCTCCATACATCCTATATTTTGATACTAAAAAGTCGCAGAAAATTGGAGTCTTGCTTGGATCATGATTGGACACAGTGTATCGTACAGAGGGGAAAATAGATGACGCATTGTTAAGTCCAATATTGAAAATAACAAGGCGAGTCATTACTAAAACTCTCATTTACTATATAGCTTCAGAAGCCACTCGGCCCCTTATATTAATTTCAGGCATTTAAACTCATGCTAACTAGTGATATACAGTGCAGAGTTACAGGTATTGCCATACAACTTTGATTTCAGATGCTAAAAACTTTTCCAATTTTCAGAGACGAAGAAGTTCCAATTACCTTTAACTCTTTGCTCGTAAGCAGGTCTGTCACGCATCATTAAAGCTGCTGCTTCTCCATTTAATGGGTCAGATGGATTAGGATACAATAAAAGTTGTGGTAGGAATACTTCAAACACATTCACCAAGTCTGCAGAGTTAGTTGTTAAAAGAAAGAACACACCTTCAGTATAAGAATACGGTAGAATAATCATGGAACATGAAGAACTATGCTAGTGCATTACCAAACATGGGGCTCCAAGACTGACTGATAACATCTAAACACACTGAACCCGACCTGGATTTCATTTATCAGAAAACAGAATCAATTTTGGTTCGTATAATACATTGTCTGGATGCAATTAAATTTGAAGATAAAATCTCTCACATTTCATCTACATTGGGATGATACATCTTGTTTATAAATCCAATCGACGGAGATTTGTAGGGGTATGCATCTGGAAGCTCCACCAGTATCTTCCATACACCACCATGGTAAGGACCTAAACATTTCATTGAGAACATTCATCAAACAGATTGAACATAATCGATTAAACATCTAATCAAGAGTATGAACTTCATTTTTAGGGGGAACATCACAGCTTCTAATTCAAGTTCCTTTCTATCTCAAACTAACTGAAATTAATTCCGAAAATATGTAGGAATTCAATGCAATAACTGGTCTACAGCAGACAAGGAAGAATCGCTAGAATCTTCAATTATTATTAGTTACAATCTTGTCCCAGTCGTCTTCAAGAATTCTTGCACACAATCATAGCGGAAAAATACAACCCCAGGAGATGCAAACAGGAAAAAAAAAGGACAAATGCAAAGTAGCCAGCATAATTTAAGTAAGATGGATCTAAGAGAAACCCAGAAAATCAAACAATCCCTGAAAAGTTCAACAATCTTCAATCAAGAAAAATAAATCGAATATTGAGAAAAAGTTTTGAAGATTTACTATCACTGGGCCCGTGAAAATGCACATAGAACTCGTGCATGCTATCATTGATCGTCTCCACCTTGTAATCACTCATCATCCTATTTCAAGAAAGCATTACTTCAATTAAAAAAAAACCAGCAAATTATGCAGGAATTCAACTTGATAAGTTCTTATATTACACATAGATACATAAATATATATATAAGAATGCATAAATTCAAGAATTTACAATTTCATCATGTCCATCTCGCGCCTCTTGCTTGGGGAAGACATCTTGAAATTCTGAAATTATGTGCTTGTTTTCCCTCTTTACCTTATTTCTGAACACAAGGAAAGCATTGATGAGGAGAGAAATCGAAAATTTTAAATTTACTTCTTCTTTTTTCTCGGGAAAAAAAAAAAGAATTTAGTTACTTGTTCAACTGAAACAAGCAAAAGCTCAGAACATGAATGAGTAAATGGAGAAAAATAAGATAATAGGGGTCGTGTCAAAGCTATTTATGATGGGTTGGCACTACGCCATATATTTATATAGTAAATTAATTAATATTTACTCATAAAAGTAGAGGAAAATATAAATAGATACTTCATCCATCCCAAAAAAAGCGCGGTATCTTTTGGGCATGCAGTTTAAGAAAAAAGTATAATAAATACATTTTTATTAATATTATATATGTTTTGTGAGAGTAGAGTTTAATAAATGATTTCAACTTTTATGGATGCAAACTTTTTGTGGGACAAACTAAAATAGAAAGTATGCAATGTCTTTTGGGACGGGGGGAGTACTACCTTTCCATGTCTTTTTTTCAAAAGATCTCGGCACACAAATTAAAAAATATATATATGAGTGTGAAGTTAAATAATAAAATATATTTTATTAACTTTTATGAATGTAATTTTTTTTAAAAAAAAGTTGAAACATCCCAACATAGAAAATGTGGAAAAAAAACAATTGGGAAGGGAGTACAGTTTATCCTAAAACTACAAAGATGGATAAGTGCGCAGAAAATTATCTAAAAATTATTCCCTCTATCCAAAGATGGATAAGTGCGCAAAAAGATAGTATAATTTATTAACTTTTGTGAGTGTTAAAAATTTCCTTTTAAGCGTGTGAAAATAGAGTTGAAACGTCCAAATAAGACAAGTGTGAAAGTAGTTCTGTAACAGAGGGAGTATAAACTCTGTACACTCAAAATAGGACTCTAAGTGAGCGTGTAAACTATAAATATTAAAAAAATTGCATGTTTACCCCCTCTTTGTAAATATACTATACAAACTGCTCTTCTATTACCTCCAGTCCCAGAAGGCATTGCATATTTTCTATTTTGATATGTCACACAAAAAGTTTGTATGCTTAAAAGTGAAAATTATTTATTAAACTCTACTCTCACAATACATATATAATATTTATAATAATATATGTTTTATACTGTGTGTCCAAAAGACACCGCAATACCTTTTGAGATAGATGAAATAATTATTTTATAAAAATAGCAATTAGATAATATTTCATGATTGTCTACATATTCTTTTTATATGTATATTTGCACAAAAATTTGTGTGCACTTGAAAATATCACTTTATAAAATAATTTTCACCACCAAGCAAAAAATCTCATTTATCTTTAATAAAAAGTAAAATTATAATTATAAATATTAATAAATACTTTCTCCATTCCATTATATATTTTTGTTTACTTTTTATCTTTTTTAAAAACTACTGTTTACATTTTTATTCCTTTTTACACTATTTCTGTTGTTTTTTAATTTTTCTATTATATCACTTATATTTGTCAATCACATCACTTATATTTTTTTATTTTTTTAATCACATTACTTATATTTTTATATTAATTTAAATATTAAAAATAACGAAGAACTTATACCAAAACAGGGTAATATTTTTTTATTAATTTCTGTGTCATTTTAAGTGGGATAAACAAATTCTGAGGAAGGGAGTATATCACTTGGGTACTCCTTACCTTTCTTTAAAAAAAAAAATCGCTGTCAAAAAATAAAATAAAATCGGTACTCCTCCACATAGGGCCCCACTTATCTAAAAGTGTATAATAAATGGATCATTTAATAACCCTGATATAGATATGGGCCCACGGGCCAAAAACCTTCGGCTAAATGGCGTCCAGCTATATTCTCAGCAACTTAATAAATACCCTTTTAAATTTTATTGATAATTTATAAAGAACAGATCTTCCACTTCATTTGGTGTATATAAATTATTCTCTCCGGTCCACAAGACATTGTATACTTTCTATTTTGATCCGTTTCATTAAAATTTGCATATTCAAAAGTGAAAACTATTTATTAAACTCCACTCTCACAACACACATATAATATTCATAAAAATGTACCTTTTATATCTTTTTCTTAAATTCCGTGCCCAAAAAACACCGCAATGTCTTCTGGGACGGAGGGAGTATCAAACTTCCTCAACCGTTAAAATTAGTTATAACAAAAACTATGAATAAATCTCTTGTGCACTAATTACTCCGTGCAACTTAAGTTTATTTTTAAAAAGTTACACAAAATACTACTGAAAAATTACACATATTATTACTGAAAAGTTACACTATTAAAGTGCAACTTTCAATAATAATTTGTGTAACTTTTAAGTAATAAATAGTATAACTGTTTAAAAATATATTTGAGTTGCACGGTATAATTAGTGCATACAAGACTAAGCCAAAAAATATAAATTAAATTATACTAAAAGCTAATGATAATATACTCCATTCGTTTCCTTATAAGTTGCTCACAACTTTTGGGCACTAATATTAAAAAAAAGTATAAAAATATTGATATAGTACAGATGATGTGAATGTGATGGGGAAAAATGAAAAAGTAATAAGAATAGTGTAAAAAGTATTGAAAATAATAATAAAGAATTGAATAGTAATTTTAAAAATGGTAAAAAAGCAAATGAGCTACATATAGTGGAACATATGAAAAATGACAAAATGAGCAATTTATAGTGGAACAAATGTAGTATTTTTTTCAGTATAATTAACTCATATTTTTTAATATAATCATCCCACGTTAATTTTAGTTATTAAATGAGTATATTGTGTATTAGATGTACATGTAAGTATGTAACATTCACTATTTTTTATAGTATGAAACTTATGTCATTGGATATACTTAATAAAATATTAAATTTATTTGTTAATATCATAATAATTTATAAATATTTATTGATTTCACTATACAAATATTATAATATTAGCAAAAGCATTAACAATATTAACAGATATATTTAATTGTATTAATTCTATATTATAAAATTTATTCTTAAAAGTTAAAAGACAATGATAAACATTTCGTCACCTATAAAAATGGTCTTAAACAGTATAATATATACGAATCTCATTTTATTATTTTTTTAATAATGTACTCCTTCCGTCCCAGAGCAATTTGCAAGAGACAAATTAAGAAGAAAGTAGAATAAAGTAAAAAAAAAAAGTAGTGTTTTGAGGGTTAATTGAGTAAATTTTTATATAAAAAGTGAAAAAGTTTGTTGGATTGAGTGTAATTTGGGCCCAAAAAGTAAAAAAAATAATGGCATTTTATGTAAATATGTAGATATTGTGAGGGTAAAATTTATAAAAGAATTTTTTTTTTTGGGTCTGCAAGTTTCTTTGGGACGTCTCGAAAAAAAAAATTTACAAGTTCCTTCTGGACTCCATTAGTTATTTATCTCTGTATAGGGGACATCTGGTTAGGTTGATGATTGAGCAATCACCAGCTTTTCATATTCATATAATAGTCACACTTTTCTACATTTTCTTTATTCTTTTTTTTAATCAATCACCAACCTAATGAATTTTCTACTTATAGACGAATAAGAATTAATAAAAAATTATTCATGAATAAAATTGTAAAATTAAATTAAACAAAAAAATTACTTAATTCGACAATGATTACTCCTTAATAATACTTCTTCCATCCCAAAAGACATTACAGTGTCTTTTGGGCACGCAGTTTAAGAAAAAAATATAATAAGTATATTTTTATGAATATTATATGTGTATTGTGAGAGTAAAATTTAATAAATAATTTCCACTTTTAAGCATACAAATTTTTTATGGGACAGTCCAAAATAGAAAGCATACAATGTCTTTTGGGACGGATGTAGTATTTATTATCATTCTATAATATTTGATAATGAAATGAAAGAGTTTCAAATCTACTAAAATCCTTCAATAACTACATCAAAATTCAAATGGAAAGCACTAGATTTCAAATTTATGCCAATACAACCCAACAGATAATCTACTATGCATTTCAAAAGCGACATCTCATTATTTTCTATCTTCATTTAAAAAATGTAAAAATTATCAACTTATTTTCCACCATCACTTCATAGAAAAACAACAATGAGACAATGAATACTATTAAATTAGCGTGTTAATGAAGTACTTAAAAAACAAATATAGAATGCAAATCAGCTCGATAGTAAAACAGATTTAAATATGACATTTTCTTCCATAAAATCTGCAGATGTGTAAGCACAAGCTTTTCAGCAGGCCTGCAAACATTAAATACAACAAACTGATGAGCAGAAGGAGAAGCTATTTACATGGTTTGATACTTGAATGTTCCCAAATTACATATCGAGCGTGTGAAAACTTCAGACGAAACCGAAAACAACGTAAGCTCCTCCCTATCTACATATGCAGCTCACAATCACTAAGCAGACTAAAACAAGCAACTTACATTCTCTCATAAAGCTAGCAATCATTCACATGCTAAAGAATGGCAATACCTTCTTTCTTGATGTTTACACTTTTCATCATGAGTTGCCTTGGTATTGAATCTGCATAACCGGGCTGGATTGGGATGGACATCTGAACTATTTACAAACTTTTATTGATCTTCAGGAGAATGAATGTGTATACGGGCTTCAGAATAGAACATAAGAGCAAAGAAAGAATCGTGTGGACTATAACCTTAGCTATTTATATTGAAGAGCTGTCAACAAAATAGCCAAGTTAATCATTATTTGTGATGCTCAAAGGGCTTTCATATATCATCTCCTGCAATTTGAAGAACTTAATATATTAACCTTACTTGAGGAAAATTAGACCTTATTTATTAATTTTTTCTCCGTCCCATTAATTCACATTTAGGAAAAACAACATCAAAGAAACGTTAAGCTAACCTGGTCACAAATGGGGCAGGTATCACTTCTTTCCATCCACTCGAGTATGCATGAAAGGTGAAAGTGATGGTTACACTTGGTCATTATTTTAGGGTTCTCTAAATCATACTCTGCACAAGATACAGCAAAAAATAAAAAATTACTTTGTTTGCGAAGGAAGTTTTTGGTCCTAAGAAAATGAATATATGTTCACCTTCAAGACAAGTGGGGCAAACATCCTCTTCGTCAGTTGTTGCAGAAACAGTTAGAGAACTTGGGTTCAAAAGTTCAAGCTCCGACTTCTTTGGGGAAGGGGGAAGAAAACCCAATTGAGCTTTGCATTTAGCTTCTTTGAGATCCACAGGACATCCCAAAACCACATCGTATGGTAGGGGTGCAGGAGGAGGTCGGTAAGTATCGGGTATAGCCATATTCAGATTTAAATCGAGCAATATTCCCGAAGAGAATACCGTAGAAGCACCATCTCGAGATGCCAAGGATGGGTGCTCCTCTGAAGCAGTCTGGTACTGCATAACCAAGTTTGCAAACTACAATTACATAATAAACAGACGAAGAAATCCAACGACCACAACTTATAGGCATACAACCTAGTACTTCACAAGTATTTCAGACTATTTCAAATGCACATGTGCTTTTGTGATGCTAGCAAGAAAGGGACTTCTTCAAGAGGAGATATTTCCATATCCGATATCAATATGATTAGACGTAACATGCTCGGTTTGATATCAATTCCGTATAAGTAGAGTTCATTCTCAGCACATCACTATGTAAGATTAGCAACCTACTTAACATAGAAAGAAAATTCTTCTTGCATAGCAGTAATTAACATAACAATCAGACTGGTAAATAATCATAACTAACATAATAATACACTGGTGTTCCATGAATCTGAAGCTTTCTTGAAGAAGAACAGCAACCTCCCATCTTGCCAAGTCTTTCCTGATGCTTTGCTGGACCTTTTCTGCACTCAGAAAAAAAAAAAGGTTAATAAAATCACAAGTTAACAAGACAAATGTGAATAGAAATACTACTCCCTTAGCCCCAACTTAAATTTCACACTTTTCTTTTAGACAAATTTCACGCTCAAAAGATAATAAAACACTTTCACAATACGTGTCCAACAAAGTGTATCGTCAATCGAACCCTCAAAACTACAGTTAACAGAGCAGAATAATCAGCGGTAATTTACTGAATCAAATTTTCTGGTTTTTCTTTTCCGTTAAAAGGGTAAATAATTTCAATCCAAAGCAATAGCATCACCACTACTCCACACCCAAAAACCCAGAAATTGAAATAAATAAAAATATAAGTTACAAATTTTCTTCGACAATCTTCGAGCATCAGCACTCAATATTACAGAACAGGGCATCAGAAATTAATTCAGCTTCTCATTAAACAAAACACCCAGTAACTAATTAACATCTTTCTAACAAATACAAGCGTAAAATTCTATGAAAATGAAGAAATTTTACCTGAGAATAATTGCTGATTTAATTTGAACTACAAATACGTCCGATTACGAAGCATAGAATGCTTCTTTATACGGATACTAGTAATAAATTATTGAATTTTGTGCTTTGAGCAAACAGAAATGGATTCTTGGCCAAAAACAGAAGATAGAGAGGCTGCGGGAGGGAAGGGAAAGGAGGTTTTTCAACAAGTAAAATAATAAGAATAGAGGAGCAGCACGTAAACCATTATTTAATGGAAGTTAACAATATTTTGTCTTTATTATACATAGAAAATATGCATCGCCGTCTCTTCCTCAGCCATCAAAATAGGAACCCATGATAAAGAGTATTATTTATTTTTTAAAAGCATAATTATGTATTTAAATATAGTGTTTTTGTTGTGGGTTGCGCGTCAAAAAGATTTAATTCAATTTATCACTAATTTAAATTTGATTCTGATTAATTACACATTTTGATATTTGATCCTGTAAATTTAAAAATATTTTGATTTTGGTCATTTATAGGATCAAAATTAAATTTGATTTTGGTCCTGTAAATTTGTAAAATGATCAAGTTAAAATATTTATGTGATCAATATTAATTCATGTGGATATGTTACGAGATTTATTTATAAATTTTCAATCCCTAAATTTTATACGCAATTCAACTTGATTCTATTATAAATTTAGATAGCTTGTTACTATTATTTGAGAATAAAGGTTCACTTTATTTGTTACACACTGTTGGTGTATACTACATATAAAGAATTAATACTAGTATTATTTATAAAATAAATAATATTACCTATAAAAATAAATACTATTATTAGTAGGGCATTATATGGTTGAAATATTTAAAAGAAGAGTATTATTAGTAATTTTGATCCAGTTGTCTAAAATGCAAAATTGGAGACTCCTTAATCATTGAGCCATCGACACACCTTAATTAATTTATCATTATTATTTGATGACTAAGATATATATGTTGACAGTTGACACGACACATTTGTGGCACTAAATAAATTAGAAACTGGGCCCGAAACGATGCATAATCAATGATTATTTATCTAGAATGATTAAGCTGCCCAAACTCGTGCTGCTAATCTGTGTTATTTTAGTCCAACCTTACTTGATTAAATATTTATTTGAATTTTAAAGTGTGAATAAATAATGCCCAGGTTATTTGCACAAGTCAAATTGGGATACCCCTTAAACAAATTTGACCACTTTTTTCAAAAAAAAAAAAAATTACAATTATTTTTTAAAAAATCAATTTTATTTTAATTTTCACTATATTCAAAAAAATTAGAGTATAAAAATTTAAAAAAGAAAAGAAAAGAAATCGAACATAAGATAATTTATTCATGTATTGTCCAATTAAGTTAGTATCAATAACGTGGGCCTAAATATGGATCAAAGCCCAAATAATTTGCATGTGCTTTAAAAGGCCCACAGGAACTAGTTTCAAATAGGCCCACTTAACATGGGAATGGTAAAAGCGAAAAAAGAAGAAAAAAGCAAAAAATACTTAACCACAAAATGGCGTCGCCCGGACTCGAACCGGAGACCTTCAGTGTGTTAGACTGACGTGATAACCAACTACACCACGACACCAATGACTGTTTAACGTTTTCTTTTTTTTAAAATAAAAGCTATGTTCAAATAATAAGTGGTCTTGATATTGTGTTCTACAAATAAGTTAAATTGGGCTATTTCACCCTACCTAAATATTAGAATATAAATTGGGTAAATAATATTGAGATAAGTACTTACATGTTGTTGTAAGTTTAAAAAAAAAAAATCATGTTATTCTTGAATTTGAAATATATTTTCAATGGAATTCGTTTTGAAAGATTGTCTTGTTTACAAGACCATATCACCGTGGACTTCCCTGAATTTAGTCCATCAAATTTTGATAATGGGCCACGACACCTTCGTTCACATTCACTCAGTTCTGTTATTGATTATTCCAAGGCCCAATTTACTTAGACCTTTTATCTGAGAAATACACCTTACATGTCAGAAAATTCTAATGTGAAAAAATGCTTAATAATCGATATTTTGAACTCAAAGGTATAAAATTTTATTATAGAAGGATGTACCTAGTGAATTCAATTAACTAATGAATAAAAAGAGCATTTTAGATATTTAAATAGTTATATATAAAAATAATAAGAAATTATGGGGTGTACTTTTCAAATATTGGGATCTAAATAACTTGCGCCTTATTCTAATTCGTGTGCATTCCATCTTGAGTAAATAAGAAAATAAATATAAAGAGTAAAACTTGAAATAAAAATGCAGGGAGTAAATTTAAAAAAGAAAAAGAAAAGAAGGGCAAAATAATAATTTTTTAAAATAGTAAAAGAACCATCGATAAAGTTGTTATTCAAACCCACAATCTCTCAATTAACAATGACATGAGTTAGGGTTGTAACAAATCAAATATTTTTTATTTAATTTGAAATTTGTATTCAAAATTTTATGATTCAAATTCGATTACAAATATTCAATTCGATTCTATTATTATTCAAATATAAATATAAAACCATAAAATTCGTTTTGATTTGATTATATATTATATTAAGATCAGTTTACATTAAGCCTATGACCAAGCCGAGTTTTATAATTTATCACATAATAAAACTAAGATAAAAATTTATATGAACTCGAGTTTACGGTAAACTCGGATTTATGAATTATCACTGTTAAGCATATACATATCATTATTAAAAAAATCAAGCACATTTTTATAACAATAATAATGTACATGAATAATAGTGATAGTAAAAAAAAAATACGACACTGAGGGTTTTCGATGAAGAAGCACTGGTTGATTGATATAATTCATGTTAGATTTTTTAGAGAGGAAGACACGAATCTATTAATTAGTTTAGTCAAAGGCACAGACAAGAAAGAACACAAACTAAAATTATATCAAAAAAAAAAAAAGGTATATACATGCTCTAGGCACATTCCATAAGCAAGATATCATCATCACCAGCTGAAACTAATGGACTCAAAATGCAGATTATCAGCCAAACCGGATGAACATATGTTTGCCACTTCATGCCTCAACTTGTTGGGCCCACAAACCAGAACTCCAACGCTGCCCTCCTTTAACTCAAACAGGAATCCTGCATCAAATTAAATTAAACAAACATCAATCAATTATGTATCATCTTCACGGGCACAACAAAAGGTCGATCACATTGGTTGCCACTTACTCTTGAGATCAGGCCGTTGGCCATAATGAACGTTTATCGATTGCCAAAGCGATTGTCGAGGCAGGCTCTCGAGTTCTCTGTCAGCATTGTAGTACCCCGAGTCTGGTGACACGGCGGGCGTTGCCCCCTCCATGCTCTGAATTTGTGCAGCCTCCTTTGCATTTTGGCTCTTAGTCCAGAGAAAAGCAGCTGATGATGTGACAACTATGGCCGTGCATATGAACAGAATGTGGAGCAGGGCTCTTGCGGAGGCAGAGTATACTCTGTTCGTGTTATGATCAATGGGGTATATGTAGTATCGTGTCAAGATGGCGATGAAGACGAGGTAGATGATGAAGGATGATGAGATTATGGCAGCTAGCCGAAGCCAGCTGTTTTGGCCAAGAATTGGAGCTAAGGGTGCATCGGATGTGTTTGGCTTGAACCATATCGTGCGAATGGCCTTCATTTCTTGCGCCTCAGGCTCTTCCTCTCGTGTTACGTAGGCCTCGATTTTTAGCCTTAAGTTGTATACATGTGATGGGGCACCGGAAATGGGGAGGATAAGGTCTAGCATGGCTAAATCGGTGGAGTTCTTGAATGCGGAGATGAGAAGGATCTCGGGGACTTGGCCTTTTAGCGTCTCGCTCGTGTGGGCGAGCTCTCGTATGATGGAGACGAAAGGCGTCACGCCACTGCCTCCGCTCACCAACACCAACAAGTCGTGCCTACAGAAACACAACATGCTTCATCATCTAAAGGTTTGTCATGAATTTGAATTTGATCCACATGAATTACACATGGTTTGAAAATATTTTGATTTTTGTCATATTGCTGATTGCAAACCTTAGAAAATTTGTGGAGGCAGGTCCATAAGGCCCTTCAATAGAAACATCAAGGCGATCAACTGGGGAAGGCGAAGCAAGAGTTTCGTAGAGCTTATTCGTCCATTTGCCTTCGGCTTTTATGATCACACTTACCTTATCACACTCCAAACTACTACTTGAACTAATTGTGAAAGGATGCCATTGCATCTTAGAAATGCTAGGCACATTCAAGAACATAATGCTTGTTGGAGCATAACATAAGCCTAAAAAGAGAGGGTCAAAATTAGCATTGATTATTAAAAAACTTAACAAAAAATTGTTCTTGATTGTCACACACACCTTTGGTCTTGGAGAAGTTGAGTTCAACAGCTGCACATGGTAGCACCCTGGCGGAGACGAGGCGAACGTGTCGTCTGGATTGCAAGAATCGGAGGAACCTATCGATCATGAAGAGGAAGAAACCGGGGAGCATGATGGAGGTGTAGCTGATGCCAACATGAAGCACAAAGAAGAGCACAAACAGAATGTAAAGGTGGTGGGTGTAGAAGAAAAGCTCAAACATCTTTCTCCTTATCTTTGGGAATGTTGTGGCCCACAGGACTAGCCCTGCTAATAGAGACAACTCTCCTGCTACATTGGACACCCCTGTTTTCTCCCATTTCAGCATCTAAGTTTGCAACAAAATCAAATATCAAGTATTGAAATAATTTTAATTTCAGTTTTTTAAATATAATTGGTTTAATATTTTTTTTAATAGGATTGATGAAGTTGCAAATGAGAGCATTATTAAAGTCTGTGCAATCGTCTCACCCTAATCCTTCCTCTTGTTATTGACTTTACCTCTATTCCTAGTGACTACGACTATAGAAAGAGCACTAATTTCTGGTATTTGTCTCATATATTAATATGATATTTTTAATTTTTAGCAGGAATATTCTAATTAATAAAATGTTTTATAGTTTTCATACATATTATAATGACTTTTCAGTTTAATTGTTTAGTAAATTATTTTAAGTAGAATTAAAAAAAAAAAACTGAAGAAAATTAATAAAACTATAACTGCGCGCACCTTCAATTTATTATTTTATTATTATAGTTTTTATTTGGGCATTTCGAGTTGGATAACCAAAATCATAAGCAAATGATGAATACTATTTTTCGAAAAAAAAAAAAAATTGGAGGTAAAATAAAGGAAATTATTTAATTGTTAAGTGATATCTTGTAAATATTATTTAATTATTTATATTGATATGTTCCAGTCTAATAAAGGAAATTTATTTAATTGTTAAGTGATATCTTATAAATATAATACTTAAATGTAAATAAAGGAAATTATTTAATTGTTAAGTGAATTAGTTATAATTATTTAATTATTTATATTGATCTGTTTCAGTCTAATAAAGGAAGTTTATTTATTTGTTAAATAATATATTATTAAATATAATTCTCAAATGTAAATAAAGAATCTTCGTTAACGTGAGAAGATAAAACTGTTTTCCCATGGTAAATGGCTATTTAAATGGTAAAGAAAATAGTACTCCCTCGGACCTAAAAAAAATTGCAAATTTTTTTAAGGAGATGTCCCATAAAAATTTACAGACCAAAAAAAAAAATTCTTACATAAATTCCAATTTTACAGTATTTAAATATTTATATAAAATGTTATTATTTTTTCACTTATTGAACTCACATTATATTTATTTTAACTAACATTTTTATTTTATACATAATATTTTATCAAAATTATTTTTCAAAATACTATTTTTTTATTTTATTTCTTTATTTTTTATTTTTTTTGTATTTTTCGTCATCGTAAGTTGCTATGGGACAGAGTGGGTGGGTATTAATTAGTCATATGTGAAAAACAGAATAAGTAAAAAAAAAAATACCTCTGATAATTCATGAGTAGTCGCCCAAAATAGAAGGTAACAAAATCCATGGGCGGTGAAAAGGATCATGACAATATGTCCGACCCATATGTGATATTTGATACTAGCCTCCGACGTCAGCCCAAATAGTGGAAGCACCGACGAGCCACGTGTCACCGGGAAGAAAAGAAAAGTCAATCCTATATTTCCGACGATTCCAAAACGGAGAGCCACAATTTCCAGCTTCTCCATCCACCTGCCACCACCCTCAATCCGATGCACCGTAAATTTTTAAAAAAATTATAAAATGATTCAACAAATTGACACAAATTACATATTGATTCCTTGAAAGAAAAAAAATATACTGTCGTGCAAATATTTTAAACCAATTTATAAATATAATAATTTTTTTAATCAATATGTCAAGCACCCTAAAAAATTTAGTAACTTAATTTAATAGTAAAATGAAATTTAAGTGTATTTTTAACAGTTATATTAATTATTATTAAAAAATTATATATGTTACTGCTGAAAAAATGTATTTTTAAAAATAGAATGACCCCTTTGCATTTGATCAATTGACTAAAATTGAAAAGAAAAAAAACAATTGAATGATTTACTAAATTAGAAAAGACGACCTAATATACAGTAGATGTCAATTTCAACAAACGAGTTAGGCGTTTTCCCGAAAATAAAAATAAAAGTAAACTAGTTAGGTAAAATATTTATTATACAATCTAATGTATATTTATTTGCCTATGTGAATGTAAACAATTAAAGTTAGGTATACTATTTTGGACACAAAAATCTGTGAATTTGGAAGGACGTAATTAAACTCAATATTTTAGTCAACTGGGAGTTTTTTATTAGGTTGTGGTCTTGTGGAGGACTAACACTCATGTATGTATAACACTTCTTTATTGACTAAATTAATATATATATTCGATGCCTATCTTTTTAAGGTGATAATTCGTGCTATACATAATATCAATTATACATTACAGTTTATATGTATAAATTAAAATTTTAAATTCATGTGAATTTAGCCCTGCTCATTATTTATTACACGTATATTTAGAAAAGGATTAATAATTATATACATATAAATATAATAATTAAATAAATAAAATCTTACACTTTGTCAGCGGAATTTTCGGATATATTGGCAAAACTGTTTCGCAAATAGGTAGCGAAACTCCAGACTAGAAGAGCTATGAACATGAGAAAGAAAGCCAGCTCGATTCGAGAAACTATTCCCAGCCCTTTGATCGTCACTGCCCTCTTCCATCTCACCATCCGATGCTCTGATCCATTTCCACTGTTCATAAATTAAATGCTTTAATTTCCCATTTTTATTATATTTTATTATTTTATTTATTATACGATAAATATATATACAACCTTTCGAAATGGTTATTTATTTTAGCCTTGTTCCCTAAATGAAGATACACACATCCCAATAGTGCAATAAATAAGACTGGCGATGTAAACATCAGATAAGTTGCACCTGCACACAAACGCAGAAGGACACTAAGATAAGCATGAGTGCAATATTCGGTAAATAGTAGTATAAAATTAATGATAGAACAAACACAATTCAAAAGTGAAATTGGACTATTTTCAAGATTTTTATTTTTCAAATTCAACGGTGAAATTTGAATTTTTAAGTATGCCAGTATGATCATATATTTAATTCAATTATATATATGTATCATTGAAATATTTAGTTATCAATAATATGATTACACTTTCAAATACGTACATTCGTGAACTAGCTAAAGTTCTAATTTCCCAAAAACTAAATAAATAATAAATATTTAAAAAATAGTATTTCATTTTAAATATATATATATAGAAAAAATTATATATCCAAATTACCTTGGGTGGTTCCGAAGAAAGTGGAGGCGGTTCGTGATCGGAGCTCCGGCAGCCACTGTCTGTATGGGTTAGTGGGCAGCACCACCCACAAGAAGAGGTATCCCGCTAAAACCACCACGACAGCCACCATTATCGCCGCCCTCATAGCGTTGTTGCCGCCGCCAGAGGGTGGTGGTGGCGATCTACGTTGAGTATCCATGCTTGTGCTAGTCAGTCTGTCGCCTCTCTCTCTGATTTTGAATTAGTAATTGAAAATAGGAGAAGAGGAATATATATATGTGTAAAATATTATTGAATTCTATGAGGGAATGTTACGGATCGAAATATAAATAGGAAGGAAGATAAGGCGCATGTGCAGATAAGTAGCAAGGCATACTGTATTTTATGTTTTATGCGTGTATATTAATGATATCATCAATATAATTGTGTGCTAATTATACATGTGGCATTTCCTATAGTGACTAAAAACACGAGGATCCTAATATGCTGGCTTAATAAATAACTTGTTTATACCAATGGAAATTCTTTTTTTTTTTTTAATATTATTGGAGAAAAAAGAGGTGGGGTCACAGAGGCAGAGAGAGGGGGGGAGCAAATTTATAAATGAGAAAAGTATAAATTGGTTCAACAAATTCGCACAAATTACAAAATGGTTTATGTGCAAAAAAAAAAAAAAAACACTTCTGTGCAAATTTTTATGAACCAATTTGTAAATATAGTAATTTTTTTGAATCAATATGTAAAGCACCCTAAATGTTGATGTTTTTGAAAAAAACACGGTCTTCAAACCCTATGTTATTTTAAATTTTTTATTTATTTAAATTTACTCTCTTTTTTTAATATTATTTTATTATCACGCTTACCATCTTATTTATTAACAAATTCATAATAATTTTATCATATTTTTATTTTGTCTAATTTATTTTTATTTTTTTAAATTCATGTCCATCTAAATAAGAATATATTTAAAATACAAAAAAAGTAAATCGTTTATTAAAAAAGGTGTGGGTAAAATTAATATGACGTCAGCTAAAAATAAAAAAATGATAAAAACTCATGTTGAACTGATTTTATGCAAATTAATTTTTTTATTATTATGTCAAAAAAAATTAATTTTCTAAGCACTTCATTTTAAACATAACATTCACAATTTTAGAAAAATTGAATTCAGATAAACCAAATGAATAGAAGTCATGCACTATTAACAAATTGGGGGGGGGGGGGGTTTGGTAATTACAAGACGTCATTTTTCCCGTGGTCAACATCTTAGGCACATGCATTGTGCATTGTTCATGCAATGCAATTTAGAGCACTCCCAACAGTTGTGGCAAATTTGCCATCAAATTTACATATTTGCTACAAAATTTGCCACCAACAGTAAAATCATCTCCAATCATAAAACTCAAATATTAACTCAAATGAGAATATTCTTTTAGAATATTCTTAATTAAATAAATTTTATGTTTTATTTTATTATTATATATGTATAATTATTTTTATAATTTGTATGACATAAAATAAATTAAATAACAATAAATATTTAAATTTTCGTTCATTTCAGTAGAATTATGTATGTGTACTGGTACAATTATGATATTTTATTTTAATCTGAAAAATAGTGAGTGTGTAAAAAAGTACAATTTATGTGCATTCAATGATATTGGAGGATCTGGAAGTGATCTCGGAGAGTACTAAAATTTGTATTAGTCAGATTTAATTTGTATTTTATTTGCGTAGTTATGCTTTTGTATTTTATTCATGTATTTCTTATTGCGTTTTAGCATTGTATTTCTTTTATATTATATTCGTCTATTTGCTATGTTGTGATCTTTTAAATATAAATATGATATTTTTTTAATAATTAGTTACAATTTTAAATTTTATTTAAATACAATAACTATTTATATTTTAATATTTAATTATTAAATCATATTATATTATAAATAAATTTAATATTAAAATATATATTACACCTACATAAAAATATATATATTAAACCATATAATACAATAAATATATAAATCATACTACAAATAAACTGAAAAAAAAAAGGAAAAAGAAAAAAAAAACTTGCGTTAAGGAACAGTGCGTGGCAAATTTGCCACGCACTATTCACAAATGGTAATTTGAGTCCAACTTTGCGTTACCCTTGGAGCAGTACATTTGTGACTATTTGGCGTTTGCGTCAACAATTGCGGACGGTTGGGAGTGCTCTTATAATTTGGTAATTAAGTAACGTAACATGATTTTAAAACCTTGGAATACCGTAAGTAGCATGAGTAAAAATTTCCATCAATCCAATTTTATGTGAATTTAATTTTTAACGGTTAATAATATATATATATATATATATATGTGACTCACTTACGTAATGGTTCAAAAAAGTAACTATATTTATAAATTGGTTCATAATATCTACAAAAAGGTGTAATTTTTCTCTGCACAGAAGTATATTTTTGCACAAAACCAATTTGTAATTTTTATTAATTTTGTGAACCATTTTGTGATTTTCCATATATATATATATATATAAACGTTTAATATTTGAAAATGTTTGTATCTTTATTTTTTAGCCATAATAAAAAAAAAATTACCTGAACTCAAATTCATATGGATTAAACATGTTCTTAGCATAATTTAGTCATGTGTTCTTATATGTATAGTTGCACTATACAATTTAAATATATTTTTTAAAAATTATTTTAATTGTCTCTAAAAAGTCACTATTTTACTAAAAAACCATCACTTATGAAATTGTAACAATGGTAACTTTAGTGATAATAAGGGCGATATATATAAATTGCATTATATATTTGATGTACAAAAAATTATTTCTTTTAGTAGAGTTAAAAACTGAGGTGACACTCTTATTTCGAATTTTTCATTGAAATGATAATGAAATCTATTTTTCCTCTTCGTTTCTTAGATGTGTTTAATGAAAGTTTATCTTCACAGTGATTGTGTAACTAATATTATGAGCTAATTTAAAAAAAAAAAAAAAAAGGCTTATCAGTTGTAACATGGAAACATGATTAAGATGATTATAAAATATAAAGGAATAAAGATAGTCAAATTAAATAATAATTAATTATTTAATTATTTAAAAAAATAGTGTTGTTACATATTTTATTTTCTTTACAATTATAATTACCAAACCAACACCTAAAATAGAAAAAAATTAGAGAATTCCAAATTTGTATGGTAGCATTAAATTTGACTAAGCAAATTAATGATTTTTTACAATTAAATCGGGATGTGTGCAGCCTTGTGCTTTTGCTAATCCAAGAATCATTTGGTGTGTGTTTCATGCGTGTCTCCACGAGTTTATGTGGACACATCATAATTATTTTTTATTTAAACGTCTAATTAATTTCTGTTTTATAATTTTATTTTTATCTATAAATTTGTGATTTATATCAATTCACTTAAATACTCATGAGGGTGAACTAAATGCGGAGAGTATCAAGTGATCAATTAATTAATATTGTTACCATCGGCATATATACAAACAAAAACTCATTGAATATTCAAGTCTCATTAATTAGAATCAAGTTGATTCTCCAAGAACAAACAAAAATTATAGTATATTAAAAAATACTATGGCATATATATATAGGACCCAACCTACAGTTTAGTAGATCGACATGCTGTTCTTGTTGAATTTTTAAACTACATTTATACTTGGAGTATATATGAGCTATCATTATCATAATTATTCTCTCAACATGCATTAATTCCAATCATGATTCACACACACACATATATATATTATTGTAGCAAAAATAAATTGGAAAAAGTCAAACAACTCGCAAGAAGATGACATCCACGAACTCGGCACGTCCTATCTATATATATATTTCCTCCGTCCAGTAGGAATTTGCACCATATGGGACGACACATATTTTAAGAAAAATATATTTTATATATAAAGTAGTGACATATGAGTAAATATGTGTATAAGTTTGTGAGTGTACACGTAAATCAATATTTTCTTTTTTAGTAGTGTGCAAATTTGTGTGGGACGTCCAAATAAGAAAAATGTGCAAATTCTTGTAGGACAGAGTAAATATTATATAACAAGAAAAGCTTAATAGTAGTTTTTTTAATGATTTAATATATATATATATATATGTGGTTGGTACCCGCGCGCACACAAAAGCAGAAATGACATAATTGGACGTGCGGTACCCCATGAACATATATATATATCATAGAATGAAAGTCCAATTTTGATTCCCATAATTAGGAGTTAGTTGTGGCGTTGCCATACAGATGTTGCATGAACCATATATTCTCTTGAGCACTTTATGGGGCGAAGAATGCACCTGACGAATAATATCATGTGTTCATCACATAAATCCAATTATCTTGCTTTTGGACCATTTTCGACTGTCTATATATATATGGCTGAGTGCCAAATTAACAAATTCATGCATATCCTTTTTTAACAATATAAATTAAGAAAATTAGTCATTTTCAATTATATTTGATAAAAGACCAAATTAATTATAAATTGAGACAATTACAAGTGCCCGTGTTTTCAGGGTAAAGAACATGCTTTGGTCCCATGAGAATTTGTGCTAATGAATTTTTATTTTTTTTTAACATGAATGGTCCCAAAATATTTTTCATTAAAAGTAATGGATTAATGTAAAACCAAATTTGTTTATACAAATAAACAAATTCTAATGGGATCATATGCGCAATAATTTTTTAATGAGTGAGACTAAATATGCTAAAAATTAACCAAAAAAACATGGAACCAGATTCGTTAAATAAAAATTTTCATGAGACCAAACGTGCTATTTACCCCAGTGTTTTAAGCTTATTACACGGCAAGTGTGAATTTTTATTTGCACATTTATTTTGAGTGTATTTTTTAAGCGTTGACTTCATAGTTCATACCAGTATTTGCATACTTGTTTTTTTTGTCATTTAAAGAGAAAGTGTGCGTGTTTTTTTTTTCATTATAAATTCGTAGGTAGGTTGAGTTTAGTTTGAAAATTTTCGAGTCAGTCCAAGATGATATTCTTGACTTCTGATGTGCTTATTGAGAGACGTCGTATATGAATTATTTAACATAAGTAAAATAAATCCAACACTTCTTTTACTTTTGAAAAAACGCTTTCGTTTGTTTTATTTTTCTTTTACAAAGTGTTTGCTTGTTTGTTCACTTTGGTGTTTGCAAACTCCCTAATTTTGTCTTTGTCTTTTAATAATATAATATTATTTAATATTTTCACATGTCAAAGATTTTACATTCATAAATACACACTTAATTCATAAATAGATCATACAAAATTTTCATTTTCTAGTTATGTTTTTTTATTCCATTTTCAATAAATCACCCCTTACACTTCTCTCTTATCTCTTTCTGTATTTATTTCTATCTCTTCACCTTTTACACATTTAATATTTTAATTTGTATGTTTAAAAGTTATGTAATAGTGCAGTTTTCTTCGATTGGTGAAGATAATTATTGTTCAAATCATTATTTTCTCAAAAGTATACATCTCCACGTAAAATTTATTTTCATCTTCAATGTATCAACTTATAGCATACGGAATATTATACAGCCTTATCAATTTATCATATAAAGTATTATCGCTTGCAAAGAACTTGTTTTTATATCTTTGATCATATTAAATTAATTAAACAATGACGCTTTATATATTAAATAGTGATAGTGCGTTTCATCATAAAACTTTCGTGATGACTTGATTGAAAATTTTGTTTATGATGGTCAGTCTTAACCATACCCATTGTTATGAGGATATTGGGCCTATTGGGATTATAGCTTTTAAAACCTGAGTAATTGGGCCTTATTGGAACTTAGCCCAACTATAATTGCCCTTCACAATATATAGTCGGCCCAAGTTATTTAGAACCATTTTAGGACATAAACTTCTAATGAAATTTTTTGACTTCTTTGATAAATCTTTCACCTAGCCTCTTAGATTTTTAGTTTGAGAATTTTGACATAAGAGATGATAGAGTCGTTTAAAGGAAATGATATTTCATGATCAAGGAAGGGGTTTACATTTTTTGGATTATTGAGAATGTTAGTTTTATTTGTTCTTATTAAGGTTTTACATTTATCTCCGCGCGCAGCAGGGTTTAGATGTGCCCGTTTCTTTGCTCTGCCATTCTGTTTCCATTTTTCGGTCTCCGTTACAAATCCTTTCGTGTGTTCTATCATCTGAGAAAGATATTTCATTTGTTATATTTGTGCATTTTAGATTGAGATATCAATTAGCTCCAACATAATTTAATTACATGCATTCCTAGGATCATGATTTTTTTAGTATAAATCCGTTGATTTTTATTACTTTTTCCTCTCCTTTTCATTTATTTATTTATTTTTCTTCGCTTAAATTGTTTAGCTCAACTCTCCCAAATCTTGTTTTGGGCTTGTTTATTTTTGTGTAAAAATTAGTTCTTCAATGAAGCATTTCATTTATGGGTTGTTCAGTAGTGTTTTAGCCATTTGTTGTGCTTATCTTATGATTTAGGAGTTGGATTTTTGCTTTTTTGCATTGGTTAAGTTGAAAAGAAACGGCCACAGCCAAGATAAACACATCACAGAGTGAGAATATATATAAAATACATAATTAGATACCATAGCAGTTCATGACACAATAAATTTGTTGCCTTTTATTGAGGAGATAAATGCCCCTTCTAATAAGTTAACACACATGTGAGGACCCATTTGATACAAGTCGTGAGATAAGGAAGTAAGATGAGAATTGAGATATGTTTTAAGGGGTAAAATATATTTGTGTTTGATAGTATTTAATAAAAGTCACGTGATAATAATAGGGTTGTTCGGTAGAATGAGATAGATTATAAGAAAATATTAGAAATTTATTGAAAATCATATTTTGCCCTCTGCCTTATCTTTTTTAACCTCTACTAAGGTCAACCAAAAATTATTATGTTCGTGATCCTTCATGCACCGATGTAATTAACAGTATAACATGAAAAATATGGAAGAGCACAAGTACAAGCCTTATTGTATTTCCTACTCTGATTGGTTAGCAAACCCGAGAATGATTTTAAATTGTTAAGTTGTAAAGTTTTAACTCTTTTGGGTATCACTATTACAATTTCTTTTAGTGCTAATAATATCTTATTTTATCTGATAAAAAAAAAGTCTTATTACGGAATTGAAGAATAAAATTTCACAAATACATGTATTCTAATTGAAGAAAGCCCAAATTTAAGAACCACTGCGAATTGAAGAAGATATCCAAATTGAAGAGTCACTAAAAATTGAAAAGAATGCCCTACTGAAGAAGAATATCTCAAGTGAATACCCAAATTGAAGAACACAATTGAGTTTTAGGAAGACAAAATACCTTAGTGCCTAAAGTGTGAGATAGTGGTATTGGGAAGACGACTGTGGTGGTGACGCGAAGACAACAACGACAATTGCTCTATTTGCTTCCGTCGTTGATTTGAGCAATGCCTCCCGCTTATCACTTTGATGAGCCAGAGCACGTCGATTTGAATCAGAGCAGGTCCTTCAAAGCCGTTGTTGTATTGAATCAATTCTTCAAGTGAAGTCTTCTTCGATCACATCATCTGATTGATATGGAAAGCGATGAGAGGGTTCTGCCACAGTCTTCAACCCAAGAAAATGGGGGTAATTTTGTGAAATTTGATCTCGCAAAATATTTAAAAGAATGAGCTTTGATATGGCTTCATCATCGTGTAATACAAATTGTTTACCTTTCTAATTTACAGTAAGTCAAGAATATGAGCCAATAACTCATAAAATTAATCTAACTTGCCGAACATCTGTAAAGCCTTGGAACTATTTTTTTTAGTGATATATCTAACTATTAAATGAGGCCTAAAGAGATACTAATTGAAGATAGAGTACCAGACAATAAAATGGATTTGTGTGTTTATATGCTGCCGGAAGTATTAGTGTCATTTATATGTTTAAAAAGTATTTCTAACGTTTTGTTATCTATTTGTTGTATATATTGCAGTCTTACCATTGAGTATATCTATGTTGCTCCTTATCCATAGAATATGAATGATTTATCTTTTTGTTCCTCTTTAATAATGTCCGTACAACTTTTTAGCGCTTTGCATATCACAATCAAGATCAATAGTTATATTGCAATTCGTTGGATTTCAAAGTTTCTTATCGTTACTTTTCTCATACATTTGGTTTCATATATTTTATATTATCAAATATCATTTGTTTGTGATGATTATTTTAATATACTTTTTTTTTTTTTTTTTATGATTGATCGATTATAATAATAGATAATAGTGTTACTTCAGTTAATATTCTACCTAAACTAAAAAGATTACCTATTATTTTCTGTTATATTATCTGAAAACAAATGATTCACAAACTAATTATAGGTCAAATGGTTGTTTAACGTCATTTTACATAATTTGTTAGTTGTAGTTTTAACATACATAAACTTCAATAGTCACAGTCTTGATTGCCTCGTTTAAACGAAGTTGTGCAAACTCAATAGTGAATTTAACTTCTCAAATGATATAGTATGATCAATCTGTTTTGTATTAGAAATAGAAATAGTATCATTCATAATTTACAACCTTTTCAATTATTTTGAAAGGTAATTTTGATTATCACTTGGTAGTTAGTATAAATATATGTATATTTGCTTACTACTACTTAACACGATATTGCAAACTTTATAATTAACTTTTGTCTTGTTGTGGATCGACTTTTTTCAATATTTTATACATATTTTAGAAATATTGAAAACTTATACTCCCTCCGTCCCAGAGGTGTTTTCACCCCTGGGATGACACAACTTTTAAGAAAAGTAGAGTGTTGTGTAAAGTTATATTATTAAAATAATGAGATTAGTTGGATTGTGAGGATAAAGTTAAAATAATAGTTTTTATTTATAGGGTGTGAAAACAATTATGGGACGGATGAAAAAGAAAAATGTGAAAACAATTATGGGACGGAGGGAGTAATGTTTAGCGTACGAAAAATATAGGGTATGATATAATACTGTGTATTTTAGCATACTGTAAATTTTGATATTTTTTTAAATATTTTTTGATTTAATAAATGTAGTATGTAGAAATGTTTTGATATTTTATGCACTTCCAGTCTCTAATTATGGCCCATATTCCGACCCGTACTTTTTGTCCCCATAATTTTTTTGTCGGTGGAGGGAACGTGTAGTTGTAGCCTTAATTATATACTCATTTCCTCCCGTAGGAATTTGCATCCTACGGGACGGCATCTTTTTTAAGAAAAAATTATTTAATATATAAAGTAGTGGTATATGGGTAAATATATATAAAGGTTTGTGAGTGTGCACGTAAATCAATGCTTCCTTTTTTAATAATGTGCAAATTTGTATGGGACATCCAAATAAGGAAAGTGTGCAAATTCCTACGGGACAGAGAATATATCTATTGCATTTATGATCCATTGGATAAATTCGAAAACTTAAAAAACCAAAAAAAAAAAAAAATCAATAAAAAAAACTTTCAATGAAACAAGTAAAACATGGTGAGTGGCCCACTTTGTAGAGGAACTTCTAGACCTTTTTTTTTTTAATTCTTTGGATAAATTCTAAAAGATTAAAAATGAAAATCTTATCTTTCAATAAAAGAGTAAGTATGTGATATGAGTAAAGTGTGTTTTCAGGGGAAATTGATGCTAAATTCGTATCTAGATGGCAAGATTTTCTCCTTTTGGTGAAGACAACTGTATTATTATTTATTCCAACAATTTCAATTAATTTGAAGACTTCGGATCTAAAACAAAATTAAAACGGTGTTTGACTATTTTATTTTAAATATTTTATGAGTTCAAATATTTTATAAGTGATTTTAAGAATTTATGAAATGGTAATTTTAAATAATTTATAAGTTACTCATCCGTTCCGATATATGTTTATCTCATTATTTTTGGGTATACTAATTAAGATAAAAGTAAAAAATATATAAGTGATGTAATGAAAAAAGTAAAAAAAATAAAAAAAATAATGTAAAAAATAATAATAAATAAATAGTAATAAAAAAAAAACATACAGTTAGGTCCGTCCCAAAGAATATAGAAGCCCCGTGCTACTTTTTAAAATAAGGTCTCAAATGTAATGGTTGAAGCTAAATAATTAGAAAAGATTAAACAATTACCAACATAAATACTAAAAAAAAATGACCGTTAAACACCATGACCGTTAAATTGAGGAGGAAAGTACAAAATTTTTTGCTCAAATTTTTTTCTTGATGTTGTAGTATTTTTTATGTGCATTTGCATTAGTATATTTTATAATTGTTGAAAAAATATATGTTTCAATATTTGAAAAATATAAAGTACAAAGATATTTATAGATAAAATCTAATATCTTCATACATATATGTAATCAACATTAATTAGAAAAAAAAAACTTATATACAATGGGATAGAGGGGGTATTAAAATGTTTGACTAATTGTTTAATTTATAAGTTTTATGATAATTTATCATAATTTTTATTAAAAATTAATTGTAATAGAAAATAAATATTTTATTATTTTTTATGTTAAGGGGTTACGAAGTGGTGGCTTTAATTTGACTCCAAAGGGAGTCGAAACCGGATCACACACTTAGTGAAGAGTCCAATGACCAGATGAGTTAACCCATTTGATTGTCAAGTGTTCAATTACTTCAGAATTTCTCCAAGTCATCTCAGATTTTTCTTAATTCGTTCCTAAAAAAAAATCGAACTTGAGTTATTCACTAAGGTGAGGAGTTTCAAATGAAGTTAACTCTCGTGATTCCTGTGTTTTATTAATTTATTTTTATGTTAGCAGACTTCATATGAAATGTTTCAGTCGTGTAATTTAAATAATAAATTTTTTAATAAGATTTTCAATACTACTGAATATTTAATATTTTAAACTGTTTTTTGATAAATTTATTATAAATAATTTTTATTTATTATTTCTAAAATCCTAAATCACATTTTCATTTCAGAAGGAAGATTCTGGCTTACTTGTGCGTGCACTAAATCGAAGACCTAAAACCACGATGGCGACTTACGTTAAAATTATTATTAACAATCAAAACAAATAATAAAAATATAATTTTAATTTTTGTCTTGTCCTCTTAAATAAGTTATTTAAATTTGTTTTGGCCCTAACTCATAAATTAAACACACCCTTATTAATAATAAAAAAAATCCTCGTGATTGCTGAGTTCAGATTTTTTTTTTTTGTTATTCGCGATTTTTTTCTTATTTTATCACGTGTCGCGAGTAATCCCATCCCAGACCTAGACTCGCACTCTAATATCCAAGTGAAGGTGTCTGCAGAAGAAACCCCCATCTCTTCAGCGGCCATGGCGTTTCCCTATATGGAGACCATTGTTGGTATGGTTCCGTTTTTATCTACTTTTCTGTGCTGTATTAGTGTATGATTATTAACTTGCGTGTTTAAAATTGGCATTATTGTTCATTTGGTAATGTTCTGGACATCGTACATTGATTGGGTTGTTGACTCTGGTTTGTAATACAGTTCGTTCTCAGAATTTAGTGATTAATTTGTTCCTTTTTAGGTTTCCTCAGTTATTTAATTGTGCATTTGTGATTTGCGCTTGGAGAATGCGTCTACAGCTTTTGATTGTGTTGGGTTTGTTGGATTGTTGCAACTAAATATCTGGGACATGCCCTTTTTTTTTTTTATGTTTTTTCCTAGCTCCAGTTATTTTTGAAGTTGTTCTGTGTGTGGAAATAGAACATAGCTCGTGTTTTCTGTCTGGATCGCCTAGTAACACGTTCATGCTGTGTTGAGATTTTGTGGGTAGTAAAAAAGAAGAAACACATTCATGGGTAGTTGAAAATACAAGTTCTAGGGTAGTGTGTTTGAGTGTTCACACGCGTATTTACCTTTACTCTTTCTATGGTGTTTTTGGCTACTGTAAAGTGAATTACATATTTATGTGTATTATTTTAAGGAATATCTTTCGTTTGATGTGGAGAATGACTTTGTTGTGTCAAACACATTCACTTTTTTTGAATTGGTTTTGCTTCAACAAAACAATAAATTTGGGAGAGGAGAATATCGTTCATTTGATGTGAATTATATATTTATATGTATTAGTTTATGCCTTTATGGAATATCATTCGTTTGATGTGGAGAATGACTTTGTTGTGTCAAACACATTCACTTGTTTGAATTGGTTTTGCTTCAACAAAACAATAAATTGTGAGAGGGGAAGCCTTGTGTGAGACTGTCTCATTGATCTTATGTTGTGGGATGGAGCTCCATTTTGTATATTTGACCAATTTTTACTTATAGAAATTGACCATTTGATTTGAAATACTATCAATCTCACGGAATGAAATCCATGGGATGGTCTCACACTATATTGGAGTTTATGAATTATGATAAAATCCTTTTAAACGACAATATAGCTGCATTTGGTGATGTTGTTGTATATCCCTTGGAATTTTCTGTTCTAATTTATCAATTGTATATTTCAGGTGTTATGATACTGGTGTACCTTTTTGAGATGTATCTCGACCTGCGACAGCGTGCTGCTCTTAAGTTGCCAACTCCACCAAAACCTTTGGTAGGATTAGTTAGCCAAGAAAAATATGAAAAATCCCGCGCTTACAGTCTTGACAAAAGGTTATAAGCTGTCATTTATATTTCACACAAAGCGTATGATGCATTGCCCATTTAACTACTTATGACTTGGTTCCTAATATTCCATTTTTCAGCATATACCATATTGTGCATGAGTTTATATTCATTATCTTGGATTCTGCAATTATCTACTATGGTGTTTTACCCTGGTTTTGGAAGGTAAGACATTCTTTTACTAGGTGTTCATTATGATACTTGCTGTTGACATATTTTCACCATCTTATATTTTTGGTTTCTTTTAACTGCAGCGATCTGGAGATTTTCTGGCGTCTTTTGGATTCAATGCTGAAAATGAGATACTGCACACTCTATCCTTTTTAGCTGGTGTCATGTTTTGGACACAGGTGCATACGAGCTTCGTTTCTTCTCTAATATTAGCAAAATATTTCATGGATGGTCGAAGGAGTGACTAACAGTTTATTTGATCACTATAACCTGCCATTTCATGTTTTTCAGTGTCCACTTCACCTTTCACTAGAACTTCCAAGTCACATGTTCTTCATTTTGTATAACTATATGGTCTGAAACTGCAGTTAACCGACCTGCCATGTACTCTGTACTCCACTTTTGTCATTGAGGAGCGCCATGGTTTCAACAAGGTATGTGGTCTATTATGATCATTTGGTTATATACACACCCGTTTTGTCAATTTGATTCCTTTTGTTTCCATTTATCTTCATTTCTATTATTTTAACTTCTCGTCATGAACTCAATTTTCTTTGTACAGCAAACATTAGGGTCATTCTTCAAGGACTTGATCAAAGGAATTGCCTTAACTTTAGTGATTGGGCCACCTATTATAGCTACTATCGTCTTTATTGTGCAGGTACTCCTATCTATGACTTGAGTGCATCTAGTTCCTTTTATTTTTCTTTATCTTCTTTACACTTGACTTTTCTATTTGGCTTTGGGTCTGTTAACTTCCCCATGGTAATAATGTATTAGCAGTGAACTTATCAACATTTATGAGTGTGAATGCAGAGAGGAGGTCCTTACCTGGCTATATATCTTTGGGCATTCGTATGTTTTTTGTCTCTTGCAATAACGGCACTTTATCCAATTTTAATCGCCCCACTGTTCAACAAGTTCACTCCTGTAAGTAATGCACTGTTTCGGAAATACTAAGTATGCAGTAATATATCATGTTATAATTCTGCATAGTTCAATCATTGTGAATGTAATGCTTCTTAATTTTTCACAAATTATTTAAAAATATGCAGCTTCCAGAAGGAGAACTTAGAAACAAAATCGAGGATCTTGCTTCGTCTCTTGGCTTTCCTCTAAAGAAATTGTTTGTTGTTGATGGATCAACAAGATCAAGCCATAGCAATGTGAGTTTTCTTTCTTCTTTCTCTGTATCCTTATATGTGGTGCATTTTCATGGTCAAGTTGTATAATTTGAAATAGATCTTCCAGTACTTAAAAAAGGATATCTACAAGCATAATATATTTTAAATAGTTGGCTTGTGCATTGTTGAGATTCTATATGATATTGGCAACACACAATTTTGTTTTTTGTTTTGGTAATCATATGGAAGACTGGAATGGCTATGTGTAGAGACTATTATATGCACAATATTCCGTTAGGTAAAATTTGGTAATAATAGGTCATCTATTTGACTGTTTTAGAGAGGATTGTGGGGTGTTTGTGATTGCTTTGCTTTGCTTTGAGAAGTGACTAAAATCAGAGATTGTAAGAAACTTACTTGCATACAATGTAGTGATTCTGTGATGGAAAGTATCAGTTCTTTCGGGCAAAAGCTGTTGGAAATGGGTGAGGGGACACTTGGAGATTTTAACCAAATGAAATTGCTGGAATAAGGAGCTTGTGTTTGTTGACGCCATTAAGCTGATATAAGCTTTTGCAAAACACCCTCTATATATTAGAATATAGTTCAAGAAAAAATCAAGTTTTGTGCAGAGAGCTGGGTTCTAGTGTCTTAGTCTACATTCATGTGTGTAATATAACATATGCTTTTTCATCACTAGGTTCATTCAATTGCCTTTTTTTCCGCTTGTGTTGTTTTTTTTCCCTATTTTTCTTTATTCATTAATGCTCATGCTAACAATTTTCTGCAGGCTTACATGTATGGGTTTCTTAACAACAAACGAATTGTTATTTACGACACTTTAATACAACAGGTATCTACTGCTCTCGCTTGTTTAGACTCATTTAATCAGATAAAACCATTAGTCATATTGGTCCAAATACATATATTTACTGCTATTTTCCTTTTATTGATTCTCACTTTGTTATATGCAGTGCAAAAATGTCGACGAAGTTGTTGCTGTCATTGCTCATGAATTGGGTCACTGGAAGCTTTATCATACGACATTTTCCTTCTTTTCTTTTCAGGTATGGCAGTGTTCTCTAGAGGGTTAATCTTAGTGTACTCTTCATACTAATTTGTTGTCCATCATGGTAGTAGTTTCAGCTCTCATGAATCATGATCACAGATCTCAGTCGGTTTTGCATTTTTCTTTGGAAAATATTTTAGATCAAGATGGTTATCTTTCTCCCAAAAATAAGGTCTGATATTGAACTCTCTGGTTGTAAACTAATAATTTTTGTTGTGCCTCAGAAATATATAGAAGTCCGAGATAATTTTAGTTTTATCCCTTATAATGCTGTTTTCCTGTGCCAGGGGATATTAATATGGAAAAATTACAAAATTGACACTAATTAAAAATTGGTTTTGTGCAGAAAAAATATATACTTCTGTGCAGGAAAAAATTATGCATCTGTGCAAATGTTAATCAATTTGTATAGTCACTTTTTTGAACCAATATGCAAATGCCCTTTTTAATATCCCGTAAAAAAAAAATCTCATTTTTTCTGGTCCTATTCAACTTAATCTTCTTGAGAATATGTGTATTTTTAATTCCTTATTGTATGTGTTTTACTATTACTTCGTACAATATCTTTGAATTCACTTATCTTTAAACACTTAAAAATGGCAAAAACATGTCAAGATTGCTTCCAATTAAGTTTTCTATCCTAATTTTTTAATGGTTACTTTTTCAGTTTTCTTCTTCAAATCTTTCGGTGATATGTTTGAACCTTTAAAGATCTTTCTGTGATATTTGAACCTTTAAAGATCTTTCTGTGATATATTTGAACCTGTAAAGATCTTTCTGTGATATATTTGAACCTTAATCTTTATTGGGACATTTAAATTGTACATGCTGCCGAAGTTAGTTTATATTTGTAAATTGGATAGCAGTTTCCATTCTGTTTCATGGTTAGTGTTTGCTGTTCTACCAACCAAAAAAATTCAATATAATGATCATATGCATTGCTATTCCTCACTACTATCATTCTCATTCACATTCCAATTCCTGTTGGCAAACCAAGCACACCCTTGGTAATGTTATATGATTCATATGATTTAACTGGTAAATTGTCAATGCAGATCATAACATTCTTGCAGTTTGGAGGGTACTCTCTGATTAGAAACTCTAAAGACCTATTTCGAAGTTTTGGGTTTGATACACAACCAGTCATTATTGGGCTCATCATATTTCAGGTATCAAGTTAAATGCTTGTGGTTTACATGTGCATCGGTTGCTGTTGTTATTGTCTAGTTGCATCCCCGTGTTCTTCTGATGGCTAGCTCTTGTATTTTAGCATCTTCTCTCTTTCCACCACCTGGCTTTACATGTGTGTTGTATTTCTATGCTCAAATTCTAATAAAATATTACCAAATTAGCATATTCAGAAGATGATCTTTATAAACCTTTGGTGATACTTGGGACATTAATTTTAGTACTATCAGCCCTGCCGGCCTTGTATTTTGTTTCTTAATTTACAAATATTGAAATGATAACATATAGATGGTCTTACTCTCGTATGCGCCCTCCCTCTTACTGAGAGTGATAGGTCATAGGTCATAAATATGTGGATTAGCAATGTGCTCCTCCAGTATATGGAATTTTGTGGTCTTATTAATTAGTATTTGTTTTCCTGTCTTATCGGGTATTATGATCGAATTTGGCTATAGGGTTATTCCTGATTGATGGCTAATGAACATATATTTGTAAATGAACATGAAGAATTGGGAAAAAACTAGAGTGCTCTTCCCTTGAAGCTTTGCTTTGGGTCTCCTTAGAAGAAACCCTAGCCTTAAGTTGTATCTATTGTAAGGTGAGGAACCGCTTTACAATGAGGGAGGAGACCTCTATTTATAGAGCCTCCATGCTTGAAGACCAAACAAGCCTAAAGAGACATCTCAACCCTTTATTTTGGGATTCAGGTTATAACCATAGATACAGTGCATTTACTTTACATTTAATGCCCCTGTCTTGTCAGTACTTTGATATCTCTTTGATGTTGACCTTCAATCTTGTTGGGCCCGTATATCGTGGAGAACCCGATCCTCCGAGGATAAACCCGTGTTCTGGTAGGCCCCGGTTTAGTGACAAGATTTAGGCATTATAGGACAATTCATGTTGCAACAGTATTGAATTGCAAATTATGTAGGAGGCACTCTTTCGTAAATTTAATGCAAAGTCAATTAGTGTACTACTACCCTGTTCAATATGCACGTTAACTTTGTGTTGGTGATTGCAGCACGCTGTGATACCTGTCCAACATGTTGTGAACTTTCTACTTAATCTTGCGTGCCGGACTTTTGAGTTCCAGGTATGTTTTAGGCTAAACTCTTCTGGCACTCTGAAACTCAAGTTTCATTTAGCAACTGAGCCTGATACATTATTTTCTTTCTCAAAAAGGCCGATGCATTTGCCAAGAAGCTTGGTTATGCCGCAACTCTTCGCTCTGGTCTTATCGTAATGCAGGTAAATTATATTTTGTTTCCAACTTTACTTCAAACTGAGTTATGTCTTACTGAATTACGTTATGGCTGTCGGATAAGTGCGGATGTAGGCATAGTAGTATCTTCCATCTGCTTTTTCCTTATTTTGTTTTCCAAATTTTCTTTGGATTGTCTAGGGTGATGCTAACTTTTATGGTCTCTGCTCTTGATTGTTTTCGACAGGAAGAGAATCTTTCGGCCATGAACACCGACCCCTGGTATTCTGCTTACCACTATTCGCACCCACCTGTTGTTGAAAGAATAGCTGCTCTGGATAAACCTGATAAAAAGACCGACTAAGGTAAGTTGTCACTGCTCCAATGACTCATAAACCGTCTGTAACCGTGTTTTTGGGGTGCCATACGAGTTGGCAGTTCAATCTCACATGTTGAGTTAGCTGAGAGTATGGAATTCAAAAATGTGCTGAAGAGTACCTGGTTTATGTCTCAGTTTTCATCTGTGGATTCTGTATATTAACACCTCTGTGTCTTTGTGTGTTGCTGTTTGGAGCAGTCTGTATCAAGTTTATTAAACATTACACTCTAATTTTCTTTTGTGCGTTTCTGTTAGTAGTTGTTTGTAGCTAAAATAATGTCACTGGGCCAAATAAAGCAACGTCGATTTATTCGTTTTGCAAAATAAGAGATTCTCACAATAATTTCTTTTAATAATGTTCTTCATTTGGCAATATATATATATATACATATATATATATATATATATATATATATAATATTAATTGGGTTGGTATCAAAATAATACTCCCTCAGTCCATGATAATTATTCTACCTTAGTTGTGCACGGTTATTAAGAAAAAATTGATGTTGATGTGTAAAAGTGAGTGTATTAGTATAAAGAAATGTTAATTATTAATAAAGTATTTGATGTGATGTGTAAAAGTGAGTATATGTGTATAAAAAAATAAAAATAGTGATTGAATTTTTTTTTATTTTGGGTAGGTAGATTATTTATTGTGGACGGCTATTTAAAGCAACGTGGACTAATTTTCATGGACGGAGGGAGTATTTTATAACGAGATTGTATACAAACTTCTGGACTTAAATGTCTTACAAGATTAAGAAGTTACTCATAAAATTTAGAGCTTATGAACTTTTTAAACGAAACTCTCAACTGCTTTGAAAGATTTAACATACTTTTAAACGATTTATTTAATTTTTGGATTAAATCGGATGGTGATGAATAACAGGACAAAAGTTACATCGAGTGTAGTTTAATATTGATATTTCTTTATGCAAGGGCGTGTTTTGAAGTTTTATATATTTTAAAGAAATGACATTAATTGATTTGTAGTATAACTAAAGGTAATTGGTATTTGTAAATAAAGTGATTTTAAATTAGATTTAAAAAACATTGTGCTTGCAATTTTTATTTTATTTTTATTTTTTATAATTAATAGTGGATGTAGTTATTGTTGGGTGGTTCCAGGGAATTTAAAGAAAGTTGTTTTATCAAAAATTAGTTTTAAGTAATTAAAGTGGCTGTAAATATTATACAATTAATTATTTTTAAAATAAAAGTGATTCTATTTACAGGAGTTTGCAAACAAATATTAAATCTACATCGAAAGCCGATATATTAGCAACCGATTAAATTTGTTGAATGTTACACGGTTCATTCTATACAAATGTAATTGCAAATAAAATAATACTCTCTCGTCTCAAAACTTCTTTCACACTTTTCTTATTTGGATGTCTCAACTCTTCTTTCATACACCTAAAAAGAAAATTTTACTCTCCCACAAAAGTCAACAAAATACATTTTTTCTTATTTTATTATTTAATTTTACACTCACATATTTATTTTACCTTGGTTCGCGTGCCCGGAACTACTATGAAAATAGTTTCGGAACGGAGGGAGTAATAGATTAACATAGCGAATAAGTTTTACAGTGTGTAATTAATATCCTTGGCACGCACTTGATAATAAACTAAAATTATAATACCAAATAAATATTTTTAGTGATATTAATTTCATATTGTTGGACTGGCGAACTAATGTAATTAGTATATGAACAATCACCAAAGGTTAGGCAGGTCGCCAGGACCGACCTGATTCCACGGAGGTCCGGAGCTCGCCTATCTGGGGGGCAGCTCGCCCACGCAGCTCGCCCAAGAGGTTTGTCCCTACCCTCACGAGGACCTCGTCTAGGTCCATCGCCGCATGGCACCTAGAGAACCATACAAGGCATTGGAGCTCGTTCAGAGCACACCTCCAAGTTCGCCTCCCAGAGCTCGCCCCCTAGCTCGCCCAAGAACTAACCTTGTAGCCTACTAGATCCCGATGGTTGTACTCTTTTTCCCTCCGTCCGGTTTATCCACAAGGGTGGTTTACGGCGAGGTTTTTAATGAGGCCCATCTAGTCTAAGGCATAGTAGTAGGACGAGGCACAACATAGGTAGCAGTGTAAGGGACCAGGACGAGGGTTACGGACCCTCGTCAACACCGGAAGCCATGTAGGCTCGTAAGGTGCCGTCTCACACTCACACACCTATAAATAAGACCTCTCTTGTACTATTCACACGATTCTCACAATTCTGAAAATTAATACAATCAACATTGCAATATTTCTCTCTCTACTCTCCCTCCTCATATTACATCCAAGAACATAAATTCTTGAATTATTGTTTGGTAGAATTACATGTTATATTAGCCACATGAACAAACATTGTTAATAAATTCTATCAACAATTTGACGCTAGAAGGAGGGTTCGAACCTCCGTCGCCAGTAACCTTCAAATCTGAAAAATAAAAAACTCAAGAACAAAAAGTTAGGGTTTGGTTGAAGGTTTGAAGATTTGAAGGTGTTCTTGATAAAACTCAAGAACACTTGAAGATACACATACACCCTCATCCCTTGAACAAAGAACCTAGATTTCTGGACAGGAACCTGAATTTTTGGATTTCACAAAATCGGTCCTGAACAAGTTTTCAAACGCACGCGTGCACACGAATAAACCGAACTTCGGACAATTCATCACACACGAGGCTAGACAAAAACTTGCACAGCTCCGCCTAAGCTGGACGATAACCATTCAGACGACCTCCATCACCCCGGTGACCTCCCTCCACTTCGACGCCCTTCAGCGAGTTACCCCCTCCGAAACCCAAAAATGGCCAACACTCGAGCCGCCAAGGGACAGACCTCCGCAGCTGCGGGAAGGTCTAGAGGGGGCAATCAAAACCAGGCCGAGGTGGAGACCTCACACCAGGTGGTGGAGACATCACAACCACCTCCCCAGAAGAGCACCGCAGCTCCGCGACCTCAGCGAACTGCGGCGACCCAGGAAGACTTAGCCCCCGCTCTGAGGGACCTGGTCAGCAATCCTGACGAGCTCCAACGCACCATCGCGACCCTACAAAGGTTGCAGCAGCGACAGCAGGACGAGCTAGCCCTAGTACCTAGGCGAGCTCCAGCCGCCGAGACCAGGGAGCAGACCAGGCCCACCCAGGGCACCCAAACCAGGGGAGACTACAGCGTACTCCCCACCGAGCAGGAGGCGAGCTCGACACAAGCTCGCCAGCGCAGGGAGAGGACCGGAAAAGCCAAAATGGGGGAGGAGGGTCCCGCTCCTTACACTGGAAGGGAGTCGGCCTACACCGGGGCGTCTGGCACCCACCAATCTCAAAGGAGGGAAGTCCTCCAAGGCCGCCTGGGCCCGAGATACGAAGAAAATGAGCGTACGGCAGCCCCAGCTGCTTCCCAGGGGGACTCTGACCAGCAGCCGCGCAAGTCTGCCCACGAAAGGCTGAGGAGGCCCGCCGCTGACCGGTTAGGCCCCCACGGCGGACGCCAGTTCCAGCCCGCCACTGAGAGGTCACCCCAGAGCGAGGCACCTCGGGGACGTGCGTCCGCGAGACACACGACCTTTGAGCACCCTCCGCCGGAGGTGACCCGTGATGACGAGCTGGCCTCACTGAAAAAGGCCGTTGAAATGCTACAAGCGCAAGTAGCAGCCAAGTCTGGCGGACCTGACGCCACGACTCTCCCCACTTCTCCATTGGCACCTGCCATCCTCCGCGCGCCGGTCCAGAAGAAAATTCAATTCCCGGTGATGTCCGCATACGAAGGCGAATCGGACCCAAAAGTCCACCTGGCAAAGTACGCGGATTTCATGATTTCGGTCGGCGCCACCGACCCCACCCAGTGCCGGAACTTCCCACTGACCCTAGGGGACCGAGCTCACCGCTGGTTCTCTTCACTTGCCCCGGGGTCAATCTGCTCATTTGGCCAACTCTCGCGGGAGTTCCTGGCCCACTTCTCTGGGTTCGGGTCCTACCTTACCCAGAAGCACCGACTCGCCAACATCCATCAAGGGGAGAGCGAGACCGACCAGCAGTACCTGGAAAGGTTCGACAAAATTCTGCTGGAAGGCGAGCCGGTAAGCGAGGATACCAAGGTCATCGCGGCGATGGCCGGACTCAGGAGGGGCACCGACCTCTGGAAGGAAATGCACCTCGCATGTCCCAACACTTCTAGCGAATTCCGCCACAAGGCGGGGGTGTTTGTGGCTATGCAGGAGGCACTACTGAAAGAAGTTGGTGCCCACGAAGAAAAGAAGCCCTAAGGGAAGAAGTCCGGGGGCACCTACAAAGCTCCCCGGAACTTAAAGGCCTTTGGCGAGGGAGACGAGCTCAAAGAGAAGCTCAACCAGGTCCTCACTGTCTCCGTCGACCATGTCTTCACTGCCGTCCAAGGCAAGGCCATGCTGGAGGAGCCCAGGCGGATCCGCCAGGACCGCACGAAGCTCAACCCCAACAAATTCTGTGCCTACCATCAAGCCATCGGCCACTTCACCAGCGAGTGCCGAGACCTCCTCAAGCAACTCTGGAAATTTTACGAGGAAGGGAAATTGGCCGAGTTCGTGAAGAAGGCCCCAGCTAAGAGACCGAGGTTCGAGAGGAGGGCTACCTCCGATGACGAGGAGGAGGAAGCAGACCAACCTGGTCCCCATCACAGACGGAGGGCACCTCCCCAACCTCAACAAAACATGGAGCCAACTCGGGAACTCTTGGTTCTTGAGGAGGAGATCGGAGCTGCAGGAGGTCTCTAGGACGGGGGATTCTCCATATCCAGGAGAAAGAGGAAGGCCGAAATCCAGGCCATAAATCAAGTCCAGGAAGGCAGCTCCGGTCCCAGGTCCGTCTCACAGCTCGTTGACGAGCTGACATTTACTTCAGCGGACCTGGAGGGGGTACTGATGCCCCACAACGACTCGTTGGTGATAACCGCCGACATCATGAACGTCCGAGTTCACAGGCTACTTGTGGACACCGGCGCATTTACCAACATTCTCTTCAAATCCACCTTGGATGCCTTAGGTGATTTTGAGTCGTACCTGGAACCTAGCAATGCTAGGATAGTGGGGTTCGGAGAGGCTGTAACCGTCCCCCTAGGTAGTGTCAGGTTGAGCGTCCAACTTGTATAGGCTGAGGACCCCGAAAGGAGACTGACTAGGCTCATAGATTTCCTAGTTGTCGACCAGCAGTCCTCCTACAACGGGTTCCTTGGCCGCCCTTTTATCAATGAATTCAAAGCGGCGTGTTTGACCTACTACTACTGTTTAAAATTCCCAACTCCAAAGGGTGCCGGAACTGTAAAAGGTGACCAGAAAAAGGCCCGAGAGTGTTTACTCCAAATCAAAGATGGCCGGGTCAAGAAGTCCGTTACGCAAGTCCACATCCTAGAGGAGGACGTACAGATCCCTGCAGACGAGCCAAACATTCTAGACATCATCTCAGTCGAAACTGAGATGATGGAGGTAGGCGATTTGGCAGAAATCAACCAAGGCATTGGACCTGTGCAGGACACACAACCGACACCAATGGAGGACGTGGAAGAAACCCAAGTGTTGAGACCTGCGCAGGGGTCGGTAGCTGCGCAGGGACAGCAGCCTACTCCCATGGAGGTAGTTGATGAGGCCCAAGGTGGAGGACCTGCGGGAGGTCAAGAACCAACACCCATGGACGTTGACCCAATCCCTCAAGTCACCACACCATCCCAAGCTGACAGACCTCCGGAGGTGTTCACAACCGATGACCTCGAACCGCGCATAGGCCACGAGCCTGCGCAGATGTCACAACGGGAGTGGGACGAGCTCATCAACGACCCGAGGTGGAAATGTCAGAAGAGAAAAGCAACCCCCATGGAGGAGTTGACGGCACTCCCGGTGGACCCGGAAAGGGACTTAGAACTTTTCATCGATTCTGAGTTACCTGAACCGTACCAGTCGAGGATGGAGCTGTTCTTGATGTCCAACCTGGACATATTTGCCTGGTCCCACGAAGACATGACGGGGATCCCGTTGGAACATGCTTGCCACAGGCTTAACATAGATCCAACGAGGAGACCCGTACGCCAAAAGCGAAGAAAATATGGACCAGACAAGTACGCAACTCTAACGGTTGAGGTGGAGAAGTTGTTAGACAACAAGCTCATCAAGGAGGCTTTGTGTCCGCAGTGGGTCGCGAACCCCGTCCTGGTGAAGAAACACAACGGGACGTGGAGACTCTGCATTGACTTCACGGACCTGAACAAAGCATGTCAAAAGGACAACTTCCCACTACCTCACATTGACCAGCTAGTAGACAGCACTACTGGCCATGAGATGATGACATTCATGGATGCTTTTGCAGGCTATCATCAGATAGCTCTACACCCGGAAGACCAGGAACACACGGCGTTCTACACCAAAAAGAACATGCACTGCTGGGAAAGGATGCCGTTCGGACTCATCAACGCCGGAGCTACGTACCAGAGATTGGTGAACAAGATGTTCGACCAACACATCGGCGAATCCATGGAAGTGTACGTGGACGACATAGTTGTTAAGAGTTTGAGAAAGGAGGACCACCTGGACCACCTGAAACAGACTTTCGACATACTGCGCCACTACAACATGAAATTGAACCCCAAAAAGACTAGCTTCGGCGTACACTCTGGGAAGTTCCTGGGGCACCTAGTTAGCCAGCTGGGAATTGAGGTCAACCCGACACAGGTCCAATGCATAATCGAGATGGGGATACCAGATTCCATCAAAAAAATTCAAAGACTAACTGGGTGCATGGCGGCCCTTAACAGATTCATCTCCAGGTCCGGCGACAAAAATCGTCCATTTTTCGAGGCAATTAAAGCAAACACACGGAGGTACAAAGAAGCGGCCAAGGCCAACAAGCTTCACCTAAAAAACTACTTCGTCTGGACAAATGAATGCCAACGAGCCTTCGAAGATATCAAAACATACCTGGCAGATACACATGTTCTGTCAAAGCCAATACCTGGAGAGAAGCTGTATCTGTACCTAGCCGCGTCGGAGGTGGCCATCAGCTCCGTCCTGGTCCGAGAAGAGGCGAAAACACACCTCCCAGTGTACTACGTGAGCCAAGTCTTACATGAAGCTGAGCTGCGGTACACCCCAACAGAGAAGCTGGCTTATGCACTGGTGATGAGTGTTAGAAAATTGAGGCCTTACTTCTTTGACCATCCGGTGGAGGTGCTGACAACGTTCCCAATACGTCAAATACTACAGCGCCCAGACACTGCCGGACGCCTGCTGAAATGGTCACTAGAGATCAGCCAATACGGTATAACCTACGCACCCCGAACAGCGATCAAGGGACAAGCACTTGCCGACTTCATCGTCGAGCTAACTTTCCCACAAGATCCGACGAGGGGGCGTATAGCTCCGTGGCATCTCTACGTGGATGGATCATCAACTAGCATGGCAGCAGGCGCCGGCGTGGTCCTGATCAGCCCCGATAGACAAGTCTTCACCTCCGCAATTCGGTTCGACTTTCGAGCAACCAACAATGAAGCGGAGTATGAAGCGTTGATAGCAGGACTTAGGCTATCATTAGCTGTGGGGGCAACCAATCTTCAAGTTTTCGGAGATTCCCAGCTAATAATATCCCAAGTCCGGGGGGAATTTGAAGCAAAGGACCAGCAGATGATGACCTACCAGAAGATAGCCGCGCATCTGATTTCGATGTTTACACAAGTTTACATCAATCAAATACCGCGGCTAGAAAACACACAGGCAGATGCTCTAGCCCGACTAGCTACTAGCAACGGCGAAGCCGAATTCACGGAGGTTGTGATCACCACGCTGAAAAACCCCTCGACGTCCGATTACAAGATAAATCAGACCTCGAGTGGGGGGCAAGAAGATAGTGAAGATGGTGAAGATTGGTGCACTCCAATCCGAAAATACTTAGCAGATGGAACAACCCCCGTGGACGCCTGGGAAGCTAGCCGGTTAGTAAAGCAAGCTGCCAGATATACACTGCTGGATGGCCAGCTCTATAAACGTGGATTCTCTCTACCTCTACTCAAATGCCTAACTAAGAAGCAGGGGTCCGAAGTGTTAGAAGAAATTCACGAAGGGATTTGTGGGAGTCACGCTGGGGGGCAAGCATTGGCATATAAAACGATCAGACAAGGCTACTACTGGCCCACTCTCCGCAAGGATGCCATCAGCTTCGCTCGAAGATGCCGAAAGTGCCAACTTTTCGCACCTAACATCCACTCCCCAGCCAACCAGCTTAGGTCGGTTTTCAGCCCATGGCCTTTCGCGAAATGGGGTATCGACTTGATCGGCCCATTTCCACCTAGTAGAGGCGGTGTAAAGTTCGCTGTTGTAGCAGTAGACTACTACACTAAGTGGGCTAAGGCCGAAGCTCTCACAACCATAACCCAAGAAAGGATGATCGGCTTCATTTGGAAAAACCTGATCTGCAGGTTTGGACTCCCGCAGTCGGTCATCACTGATAATGGAAGGCAGTTCGACGGACAGAAGTTGAGGGACTTCTGCAGTTCATGGAACATCAAGAAGCACTACTCAACTCCATATCACCCCCAGTCGAACGGCCAAGTCGAGGCGGTAAACAAGATCTTGAAACACATATTAAAGCTCCGCCTCGAGGAAAAGAAAGGAAGCTGGGCAGACAAACTCCCGGAGGTCCTATGGTCTTACAGAACTTCCTATAGGGCCAGTACCGGGGAGACCCCGTTTGCCCTAGCCTTCGGGACTGAAGCCGTGGTCCCGGTAGAGGTCCAGAACAAGACTTGGAAGGTGGTGGGGTATGATGAAAAAAAGAATGATGAAGCCTTGGCAATAGAAAAAGATCTGATCGAAGAAACCAGAGCTTCATCAGAAATGAAAAACGCCACCTACAAGCGCAGAGCGGAAAAATATTACAACTCTCAGGTCCGAGACCGAAAGTTCAAGGTCGGGGACCTGGTGTTGAAAAAGAAATTGATGGCCCCACCAGGTGTATTTGGTTCAAATTGGGAAGGACCATTCCGGGTCACTGCAGCCTGGCCGAACGGTACCTATGATCTAGAAGACGCAGAAGGCAAAGCTTCGTCATACACCTGGAGCTCGGCACATCTAAAAAAGTTCTACCAATAGACTAGAATTCTGTAATAGACTAGTCGGAGGTTGGCATAAAAAATGTAGATGGCAACCGATGTAAATTACGTAGCTATAAAAAGTCAGAGAAATTCAGAAAATTTAGAAAAATTCCCAAGTGTTTAGACATGTGCAGCTCTCCAACCAGACGAGCTGCGCCAGGTCGCCCACTACACCAGGCCCAGCCCGCCAAACCCAGCTCGCCCATGTGCTCAAAAATCCACGGTGCGCAAGGACCAAGGTCCCAAGCGTTGTAATTGAATAGCTCGAAGGCAAAGGCCAAAGTGCCCAAGGTCGCGAAGGTACCCTTCTTAAAGGGTTGCTAAGCACCTACTGCCACAAGTTAGAAAAATTCGCGAAAAAGACAAAAACGTCTAAGGCAAGGTTCATGAAACCCAATGGCCCAACGTGAATCAATCGAAGTGCTGTTCGCTGCCCTAAGTGGTCTAAGACGAACGATTCGCGGCCTTAAGTGGCGTAAGACGAAGAATACGCACTCTCAAAACAGAGGTACAATTCGTAGTCGTAAGTGACGTAAAACGAACGATTCACTTCTCAAAGTAGAATAAGACGAACAATTATGTGCCAGGAAAATAAACAAGAACGAGCTATTCTAAGAAATTATAACGTAAAAGCACAAAAACATAAATGAAAAAAGTTGGACAAAAAATGCTCGACTTATATTCAAAAGGATACTTAAGAGATTTTCAAGCCAAAAATATACTTGAAAAAATCCTAAGTATGAGTAGTGGTGCTGGCCACAAAGGCCGACCAGCTAGCCGTCTTTGAATTACAAAAAGTTCCTTCTGGGCGAGCTGCACGTGCCCGGCGAGCTAAATCTACTTAGATAAAAAGTAAAGACTACAAAAATAGAGCTCCTTCTGGGCGAGCTCCACAACCCGACGACCTACTACAACTTGAAAAGTAAAAGCTAATCTAAGAAAGCAAGGAAAAGCCTAAGTCTCGGGGGCATCAGCAGGGGCGGAGGCGACCTCGGCGGGAATAGGGGCGACCTGGGCACCAGGAAGGGCAAGTTCGGCCTCTGAAGTAATGTTGCCGGTGAGCCCGCTGACATCGAACTCGCCCAGATTAAGCACGGCATCCCCACACGCCTCTTGGAGTTGCTCCATCGTGGGCGGAGTCCGTTCCTCTTGATCGGCGACCTCCGTCTCGCCCAGATTCAGTTCCGGTACTGGGATAGTATTGATGATCTTGAATCGTGCCGGAACAAAATCTAGTGGAATTCCAAGTTCGGGGAGGTCGCCAATATCTAGCTCGGCATCATCAGGGAAGGGGACCCTGTCCAGGCATTCCTTAAATTCGCCCACTACCGCTTTTACCTCATCATCATGATGGGCTCGCGCCCACCAGAGAGCCCTCAGAACCTCGGCGTAACATTGCACGAAGCCCTGATCCGAGGCCTCGGCTCTTGCAGCTACCAAATCGGCCGAGGAGGCAGCACTGTTGCGTAGTTCGGCGACCTCAAGGGCCTTCGCCTCCAATTCGGCCCTTAACCTCTCGCACTCGGCGTTGGAGCTCTTCACCAAACCCCGCTGTAGTGCGAGGTCTTTCTTTGTAATCCCGTGGCTGCCGACCTCCTGGGCGAGCTGCGTGGCGAGCTCCTCTTCCTTCGCCCTTATCCTAGCCTCGGTCTCCTCCTCGAGCCGGGCGAGCCGACGTTGGACGGCCTCGAGCTGCTGAAGGGCGCTTTGCTCAGCGGCCAGCGATGCCTCAGCCCGTTCCTCAGCGAGCTGCACCTGTTTCTTCGCTTTGTCAGCGGAGTCCGCCAGCGCCAGCATCCGTTTATTCCTTTCGGAGCGACCCGTCTCCAACTCAGTGACCTGCTCGAGGGCCTTTTGATTGGCGAGCACCAATCTACTCGCATAGTGGCCCGAGAGAAGGAGGTTCTCCCTCAAGTCCTGACTGTTAATGCCCGCCACCAACGGAGTCGTCCAATGCCTAGGCATATCGCTCACAGCGTCCCGGGCTATGCCCGGAGGGAGATTCCGCATCGAAGTGAGAGAGCGAGATCGCTCAAAGGCATGCAGAGCCTCGTGGCGGTTAGGGAAGGCGATTGGGGCATAACTGCAAGATCAAAACAGATGAAAACTGTTAGAAAAATAAAAGATTGAAAAGCAATGAGGGTCAATTGGGCGAGCTACTTACTGAGCTTGGTCAGGATCCCAGCCCAGTAACGTGTCGTCGGTGGTTTGCACCCCGAACGGAGAAGGCGAAGGGGGCGAACTCCGAATGGGCGTGGCCGCCAGCGGGGCGGCGGATTGGACAGAGCCCCCCTGACCTGACCTCGCCGAGGTCCTCTCAGCTCGGTTGGACTCCTCGTCGACCAGACCGGTGTATCTCGTTCTTTTGCGAGCCGGAGGATCCTCCCCGCCGGCTAGGGAGCCACCACCACCTTGGGCAACCCTCTTCCCTCGACCTCGCTCGGAGGGGGCAACGGCTCGTCCCCCACCTCGCCCGGCCCGGGCGATCTCTGATGCCTTGGATTTATCAGGAGCCCTGGCTTTCTCCTTTTGGGCTCCCGATCCACCAGCCTCGCCCTTTTTAGAGGCTAGCTCTGCCTTCTTGCTCGCCTCCAGCGTGAGCACGGACGGCGGGGCGAGTCTATTGGGGTGAGGTGGGCCCATCTCAAATCGCTCTTTCACGAGCTGATAGGCCTCGGGGATCTCGGCGATCGGGATTGCAACGAAGCTACCACCTGCACAAAAAATACAAATGTCAGTATGATGGACGAGCTACCCCCCCCATAAGCGAGCTGCAAAGAGTTAGACCTGGGAGCTCGGGACCTTGGATGTCAAGGTGGTGCGGTAGTGTGAGGAGCCCGGCGAGCCGCAGGCAATGGTGCGCGCACAGGTGGGCGACCTGTCTGTCTTTCTCGCTTCTCAAACAGCAAATGGTGCGCACCACGTCGAACTGCTCCGACACTTTAGGCCTGCCCCGACTGGATTTGTGTCGCTTCAGAACTGCAAAAGGAAAGGAAATTAGAATTAGTATATCTAATTCAACCCACGCACACCGAAATAAGTGACCTACTGCTGGCTTCTCCATATCCCCCTGGGGTGGGAATACGGTCACCCCGTCCGTGATACGTGTTGGAGGCTCGCCAATCTCCACCGATGAAGAAAAACTGCTTCTTCCATTCACGGACTTTATTGGGCAGTTCCCCAAGAAATTTCTCCCCTGGACGAGCTTTCAGGTAATAATACCCCACGCCGTCCTGCGCTCGCTTGGTCACGGCGAAGAGCTCGCCCAGGTCCGCCGAGGTTGTCGCGTTCTCATAACCCTCCAACCCAAAAACAGACAGGGCGGCGAGGAGGTTGCTCCATGCATTTGGAGTGAGCTGGGTGATGGCCAGATTATTGTCAGCAAGGTATTGGCCGAGGATCGGGTGCAGCGGCAAAGTAAGCCCGGCCCTCAAGACATCCACGTTCAAGGCAGTCATCCCCTTAGGAGGTGCGTCGGCCCGCTCATCCTTCATCGGGGCATACATAAAAATATCCAGTGGGATGCGATACTCCCTGCGTATAATAGGCAGGTCGCATTCATCGATAAGGCTCTCCACCTCGCCAGCCTTATACTCAGAAGGGGCAACTTCTTCCAGGTCGGCGGGGTCAGCGCGAGGTACCCGATTTGGACAAGGGAAGCTCGCCGCATACTCGGCGACATATTCGTTCCAATCAAATGGATGAGCCACCTGGGCGGGGACCTGGTACTCTACCAGCTGGGGTTCCGGGAAGCCAATACGACGGAACCATTCAAGTGTAACTTCCTCCAGATCGCCACCCTCCTCGCCGACCTCGGCGTTACCCTCCTCAACCTCCTCGGGTCCTTCGTTGCCGCTGGCAACTCTTTCCTCCTGGGCGACCTCGCCACCTTCCTCCCATACCTCACGGTACACGGAACTGGAGGCTCCTTCCTCAGGGTCGGGACGTAGCTCGCCAAGCGGCTCGCTGGAGACCTGGCGAGCTACCGAGGTCGCCTCAGAGCTGGAGCCAATCTCCACATACGAAACTCGAGGTGGCTCATCTTCAATTATGGGCAGTTTATCAGGATTTCGGTCCGACAGGGTTCTACTCGAAGAGCGCGTCGACATGGTCTCGGAGGAGTTCAAAGGTCTTAAAGTCCAGTAATCCAAGAGTTAGGGAAATGTAAAGGTTCTCGGTACAATCCACGGTCCGAAACCCCGTAATCCGGGAGGAATAACAGAAAAATCAAATAAAAGATAGAAGAGAAGGGAGAAGAAATCGAATCCTACCTTGAAGAGCCTTCGAAAATCTGTCGAGCACAAGAAAAATCGGTCGTCGGGGAAGCTCTGAGAATTCAAAATGCAAGAAGTGAGAAAATGAACTCGTTTACCCCTATTTATAGACGTCAGGGCGAGGTGCGATATCCACAAAATACAGGGACCTGTTTGCAAGAAATTTGAAAGTTGGTCTGATTTGGGGCGGGAACCGAGGTCTCAAAAGGCGTGCATGACCCCTGGATTCCCGCACCGCGACGACCAGGGATGACCGCCCTCACCGAGCTCGCCTCATAGCTCGGCGATCACCCAGAGATAGTTCGCCGAATTTCAGGTTCTCCAGCTCGCCTGCACATTTGACGAGGTCATGACACATGCGAGCTGGGGGGCAAATGTTGGACTGGCGAACTAATGTAATTAGTATATGAACAATCACCAAAGGTTAGGCAGGTCGCCAGGACCGACCTGATTCCACGGAGGTCCGGAGCTCGCCTATCTGGGGGGCAGCTCGCCCACGCAGCTCGCCCAAGAGGTTTGTCCCTACCCTCACGAGGACCTCGTCCAGGTCCATCGCCGCATGGCACCTAGAGAACCATACAAGGCATTGGAGCTCGTTCAGAGCACACCTCCAAGTTCGCCTCCCAGAGCTCGCCCCCTAGCTCGCCCAAGAACTAACCTTGTAGCCTACTAGATCCCGATGGTTGTACTCTTTTTCCCTCCGTCCGGTTTATCCACAAGGGTGGTTTACGGCGAGGTTTTTAATGAGGCCCATCTAGTCTAAGGCATAGTAGTAGGACGAGGCACAACATAGGTAGCAGTGTAAGGGACCAGGACGAGGGTTACGGACCCTCGTCAACACCGGAAGCCATGTAGGCTCGTAAGGTGCCGTCTCACACTCACACACCTATAAATAAGACCTCTCTTGTACTATTCACACGATTCTCACAATTCTGAAAATTAATACAATCAACACTGCAATATTTCTCTCTCTACTCTCCCTCCTCATATTACATCCAAGAACATAAATTCTTGAATTATTGTTTGGTAGAATTACATGTTATATTAGCCACATGAACAAACATTGTTAATAAATTCTATCAACACATATTATAAATTATTTTTCTTCTACTCGTGAATTAATAATAATCTATGTTGCACGGATTTTTAAAAAATTAGAGGTATGCAGTATTGGATACGCGGGGGATACGGGTGTGGGTGTGATTCGCGTTGGATTAGTACTCAATACATCACGTGGCGTATCCAAATACTTTTTAGTTTTTTTTTTTTTTTGCGTATCCTTATCTAAGGATACGTGTATCGGGCATTATTGCAAAATTTTGAAAAATTAGGAATTTTTTTGTAAGATTTTAAAACTTATTATAATATATATATATATATATATATATATATATATATATATATATATAAAACTCTCCTAAATCACTGCTCAATCAATTCCATTATACGGAATACATATATATAACTTTAGTTTATAATATATAATATAATATAAGCAAATAAGTATATAATATATATATATATTCCGTAAAAAAAATAGACGTATAAAATTAATTATAGACATATCCTTGCCAAATATCTTTTATTATATACGTATATAATATGTCTATAACTTTTATTAATTACAAATTATTATATATAATAAAATTAAATATAAAATACATGTATCCTTGCCGAATCGTATCCTACAATTTAAAAAAATAATGTATCCCTACATCTATATTGTATCGCACCCGCACCCTTCACTCGTGCTAACATAGATAATAATGCATAAATAGAAGAAACATCCATAGTAAACTGATGTCATTTTTCTCGAAATAAAAGTGTCACGTAATTGTAAATTATAATCTTAATCAAGCACGCACTTTAGCCAATGATAATGACATTACTCAATAATTACAAAGTGTTTGATCAATGATTATATACCAACTAGACCAATTCATTCCATATCCTAGTTGGTACCAACCATAAAAGCAAATAATCCTTGCTAAAGTGAATTTTTCCTTTGTCAATTTTCTAATATTAATTCTATATTTCAATTATGGACGTCTTGTGTATAGAATATTATTAAATAAAAATATTAACTTTTTATAAATAACATTATTAATTTGGGTCACTTACATATTGGTTCAAAAAAATCACTATATTTACAAATTGATTTTAAAAAATTTGCACGGTAGTATGTTTTTTTTTTTGTATGGAAGCGTTTTTTTTTGCACGGGACCAATATGTAATTTTTGTCAATTTGTTGAACCATATTGTATTTTTCCCTATTAATTTTTATGATAATAGTAATTTAAAAAAATTCATTTCCCAAAAATTTGCAGTACTTTTGGTGTCACGTTTTCTGAAAAAAAAATGTAATGAATAAAATATATAGAATAGAAATTGTGAGATAGAGATTTTGAGGGTTAAGATTTAAATGAATACTTTTATTTTAGGAGTAAAATTTTTTTTGTGTTATAAATAAAAAAAATTTTATATATAAATTTTTGTGGAATGAAAGTAATAATTATATTAGTGGTGTATTGTGTTTAATGCACGCAACGCATGCTACAAAGTACTAACACATATACCATATAAGGTTCTCATATTCGTTTGCCATTTGCCAATTTATTAAATTTTCGTATTACATAAGTTGTGTGAGGAATTTTAAATCAAATGTCTTATATGATAATTTATTAATTGCATTGTTCTTTTTAATTGAATAAATGGTTAATTTTATATAAATACACCACCTTTTACTCAACTTTCAATTTAATCCTGAGCTTTACGATTTTTATAAAAAATTCCAACCTTTTAAAGAGTTTCAATTCGATACACATTTTTTTTCTTCCGGCCAGCAAATGATGACGTGTCTCCCCGGAGCTGCCACGCTGGCGTACACGTGTGAAATTATTATTTTTATATATTTTTTTCATATCTTATATTATAATATATATATAACAAAATTTTATATTAAGGGAAAAGGGGAGAAGGAAGCCCTGCACGCCTACTTCCGCCGCCTCCAGACAGCCATCTCCGCCGACCTCGCTAAATTCATCAACGAACAGAGCAGCTGCCCTCAACTAATTATCTATGATTCGATTATGCCATGGATTCTGGAGATCGCTCACCACAGAGGACTGCTGGGCTCCGTTTTTCACTCAATCGGCTGCCGTTTCCGCCGTGTTCTATCATCTGAAACAGGGCTCCCGGCTGAGGTTCCCTTACGAGGAGGGCGCTGCCGTGTCGCTGCCGTCGTTGCCTCCACTGGAAAAAGGGGATCTGCCAAGATTAAAATTTTGTTATATATATACATATATATTATAATATATGATGTGGAAAAAAATAATTTCACTCGTGTACGCCAGCGTGGCAGCTTCGGCGAGACACGTCATTATTTGCTGGCCGGAAAAAAAATGTGTATCAAATTGGAACCCTTTAAAAGGTTGGGATTTTTTACAAAAATCGTAAAGCTCAGGATTAAATTGAAAGTTGAGTAAAAGGTGGTGTATTTATATAGAATTAACCCTTGAATAAATTAATAAAGTTTGATTTAAAAGAGACCACCTCACAAATTTAAAGGTCTTTGTGTTTTTCTATTATGTTTTTTAATTTTTTCTTTACACTATGTATGCATGAATGTATATTATTAAATTAAAATACAAAAAAATATACCTGGTTTTCTGTAAATTTTACGCAAACTCTTAATTACTCACAATAGAATAATCATGAGATTAGGGTGTTTAGATAAACCTCCTAAGGTACTAAATTTAATATAAATAAAATATGGAACTTGTTTGAATGGTTTGAATTAGGGTGTTAGTACTCAATGATTTTCCCTTTCTATTAGAATAGCTTTTGAGTTTTAAGTAATTTTGAATCGTAAAATTTTAATAGTGTAACTTTTCAGTTATAATTTGTGTAATTTTTCAGTAATAAGTGGTGCAATTTTCTAAAAATACACATGAGTTGCACGGTGCACCTGATACACAAGAGACTGCCTGAATGACCAAAGTGCAAGGTCTTTAGACCTAATCTTGATACTTAGGACTTTTAATTAAAATGTGCTTCTAACCCATGAATTATTATGCTGCAACAAAAAAAAATTATGGGAGATTGATATTTTTGAGTTGAAAATTAATAGAAGCAAAATCGAAATAAAATAATCAAAATAATATTTATTAAAATATTAGTTTAAAAGACTTAAAATGACATGTATTAACGGAGAGGGTATATTCTGGCTTTCCTTTTAATTACACGTACTAATTATATTTCAAACAGTAGCAAAAATGTAAAGATATTTGAAACGAATCAGAATAGACAGGTGAATATATTTAATTATTATTTTTTAATTAGTATTAGGACAACATTAATAATAAGAAAACAGAGGGATTGTATAATGGACGTAAATGAAGTAATAAATGCAGATACTAATTTCCTTTACCCAACGTCAAAATTGAGCATTTAATAGAATTAAATTCTCAAGTATATGAAGCAAAACTTGTGTTCTCACTCCACTAGCATAAGTGAGCCTAACTAATCCATAAAACAATTAATTACATTTTGAAAGGAATTTTTTGTATGAAATTAATTTTATCATGAAATTGTTTTGAAAAAATTTAAGTATCAAATATACAATTAAAGACATTAAGAATCACATCAAAATTTCAATAAACAGAAATTAGTAATATCATATAATTGTTCCTGCATATCATAATACTTTTAATTTAAAATATAAATTATCTAATTAATTTGACTGATAGAACTGAAATATAATTTATATCATGAATAATTTTTATAGAAAATTTATTTCTTCTAAAAAATAAAATGAAAAAGATGATATTGCAAATTTATTGATCTCTGAATAATAAAAATTCAAACTGCTGTTGTTAAATAATACTACAAATGGATTATTTGGATTGACTACGATTGGTTTTTCGATTAATACCGTCACAAACTTACTTTTATTTAATTTATTCAAATTTGATCTCCAACCTTATTTAGACGAGGTTTTAAATATCAAAAACTTGTACCAACTTTAATTTACGATAAATTTAATTTTATTAATAATTATTATTATATGTGTATGCTATTATTATAATTATCATAAATATACATTATTTTTTTAAAATTTAATTATATTTTTATAACAATAATAATATATATAAATAAAAATAATAATAATAATTTAAAAAATATTATAAATTTATATAAACTCGAATTCACGTCAAACTTATTCATATTTTTTAAAAGAAAGTGTTTTTTTTAAATTTAAAAAGAGAGAACCGGAGGAAAGCAAAACAAAATACAGGAATGGGCAACTTTTCTCTTTACAGTGAGATTATACTCGGGCGCACACAGTGACAGATATATATTCTAATACAGTAAAGACTCTCTCTCTCTCTCTCCTCTCTCTCTCTCTCACACACAGACACTCATAACACAACACAGAGAAACTCGCCAGAGAACTCATTTCATCGGCGGGGGCATTCAAAATTCAATTTGAATCCAATACCAATTCTGTCGGGATAAATCTTGCTTTTCGCGTCATTAATATGTACATACGTATATATGAACAATCAATTACTCTTAATTTCCTTTCCTGATAACCTAAAAATTCAAGATTTCTGTATTCCCATCCCGAATTACATTTGCATGACGGCCTCTTCACTTCTCTCACTAGTCAGACACTGAAAACTGAAGCACGAGCGCGCACACACACGGAGTGGTTGATTGCCGGCGAAGATGGCGGTGTACAATGCGGCGCTTATGAACCCGGAGCTGTCAAAGAGAACCTCGATCTTCGGTCTCCATTTGTGGGTAGTAATCGGAATAGTCTTCGGAGCTGTGATTGTGCTCATCCTCTTTCTATTATCTCTCTGCATCACCGCCTGTCGCCGCCGCAGCGGCCGAAAGGCTAAACGCCGCCGCCAGGTGAGACTCTCTGGAGGCGGCGAGATGACTCCCGTCGTCTCCAAGGAAATCCAAGAGATCGTCCATGAGCCTGCTGCTGCCGACAACCGTTCGATTATGCCTCAGGTATAATGCCTACTCGATCTAATTTTGTTTAATCGAATTCAATTATACCGTCATTTATTTAAGGTTTCATGCAAAGGGCTTATTTGTTCTGGCAGCAGAGGTTGCTTAAGCAAGAGCAATGAACTGAATATATCTTTTTGGTAAATTACTATATAGAAGCTTCACTTAAACTGTAAAAACTGATATTATTTGAATTTAACAGTCACATGATTTTCTTGTTGCATGTTATTGAATTAGTTGTTTCTAACAATTGAGTCGTGAGTCTTGCCATAGTTCTAAATATGGTCGATATGGTTTAGATTGATATACTGTTTAATGAAAGGACATTCATTTTATGATAGTTAAACTACAGTTAATTATTTTATCTTATGTGTCCACTTGCATCTGTACTATCCTCTGTTGTTTCTAAGATATACACTGGTTGATAATAGTTATTAGTTTGCTAATCAATTTCTCTTTCTTCTTCCAAGGCTGTGCAGGAGATACAAATAGACATGGGCAAGGTGGAGCATAGAGTGATATTTTCCGATAGGGGAGCATCAAGTGGTGAGAGCCGGGCCACAGGTGGAGCAGACACTGGGTCAGTTGGGGGTAGCGGATCATTGCCTGAGGTATCACATTTGGGATGGGGAAGGTGGTATACTTTGAGAGAGCTTGAGGCAGCCTCTAATGGATTGTCAGATGAGAATGTGATAGGTGAAGGTGGATATGGTATTGTGTATTATGGTGTACTGGCTGATAACACCCGAATTGCCATAAAGAATTTGTTGAATAACAGGTATGGACACCTTCTATTTGCTTCTTGAACGTTATGTTTCTTTGCAATGCAGAGCATGCACTTTAATTAATACTTCTGTATAGTTTCTATATTCGAATTTGTATGGATAACTTAATATTTGGAATGCGTAGTCTCTAATGTGAAATGATGATAGTTTCCCAAGCTAGTTTTTATAAGGCTGTATTGAGGAGTAAACTAATTTCATTTAACCTAAATGAACACATCTCGTTGAATTAAAGTCTAGGGAAAAGCTAGTTAAAAAAATGTTTCACGCCATACTCGGAGTGGAATGTGTGTTGAGGGTGCAATCATGCTCTTTGGCGTTGGAAATTGGAATGCTTTCATTTTGGGTTCTGTAACTTATTTTTGCAGAAACCATGTAGAAAAGTTGCATTTGAAATGAAGGATTTGATTAATCTTTCAAATGATTTCATATCAAGAGAATTTCAAATCCATCAAAGTTACTGGACAAGAAGTTCAAGGCAAGAGCCCGTGGACTTTAAACCCATTATGTCCATCCAAACAAACAGTTTTTGTTATAATTGTCTCAAATCCTATGCTCCAGACCCTTTAATCGTGATGCAACCAAAGCCTTTTTGACTGAAAAGCGAAAGAAAGATTTACTTCTCCAATATGGCAATATGTAAAATATTGAATATGTATGATATCCTTGCCTTTAATCACGATTCTAGGGGTCAAGCTGAAAAGGAGTTCAAGGTGGAGGTGGATGCAATTGGGCGTGTCAGACACAAGAATCTCGTTAGATTGTATGGGTACTGCGTTGAAGGAGCGTACAGGTATTGTTACTTATTTCATTGCTAGTCGACATTTATCTATCCAAAGTTGAACTCTTTTCAGTTACATTACTTAATTGTGTAGGATGCTAGTCTATGAGTTTGTGGATAATGGAAATCTGGACCAGTGGCTTCATGGAGATGTTGGGGATGTCAGCCCATTGACATGGGATATTCGTACAAATATAATTATTGGAACTGCAAAGGGGTATGACAACCTTTTTTTTTTTTGAGCAGTCATGAAAATTTTCATTACTAATTGGAGTACAAGAGATACATAATGTGTTTTTCTCAATTATTCACTTATTCTATTAACTCGTTTTCGTGGCAGCTTGGCTTATCTACATGAAGGTCTCGAACCAAAGGTTGTTCATCGAGATATCAAGTCCAGCAACATATTGCTCGACCGTCAGTGGCATCCTAAATTGTCAGATTTTGGTCTCGCAAAACTTTTGAATTCGGAGAGCTCATATGTGACAACTCGAGTAATGGGAACATTCGGGTTAGTCCACTTTTGCTAAAGAGCAGTTCTTATGCTGATTTCAATGATGTGTGAGGATTTAATATTTATCATTCTTATTCTAGATATGTCGCTCCAGAATATGCCTGCACCGGTATGCTTAATGAGAAGAGTGATATTTATAGCTTTGGCATACTGATCATGGAGATTATTACTGGAAGATCTCCTGTTGATTATAGCCGGCCAGATGGAGAGGTTAGAAATAAAAAATTACTGGAAATTTTGTTGATTGGAAACGTTATTCATCACTCTCACTGAGGACATACACTGCAGATTCATTTAGTTGATTGGCTGAAAATGATGGTTGGAGACAGGAAATCGGAGGAAGTAGTAGATCCTAAAATGCCGGAAAGGCCTGCTTCAAAAGCACTGAAACGTCTCATCTTGGTAGCTCTTCGATGTGTTGACCCCGATGCCCAGAAGAGGCCTAAAATGGGTCATATAATACACATGCTGGAATCAGAAGACTTGCTATCTCGGGATGTATGACTCAGAATCTTGAACCTAACAAATTGGTTTGCTGTTTATATGTTTTTTTCCTTAAAACCTTCCTAATTCCAGGAACGGCGAATTGCTCGAGAATCTTCGGGTTCTCACCAAGAAGATGAACAACATCGGGAAGGCATATCTGATATTAGTGAAGGGGATAGCAGTAGGAGTCATCACATTCCAGCAAGAAGGAGATAGTGTTTTTCTTTTTTGTGTGTGAAACTTATTCATGCAATTTCGTTGTACACTTAAGTCAGTATACTATTTATCATCATTGTTCCCCAGCATTTGTAATCATTCTTTACTCTTTATTATTGAAATAAGAGCAATTGTTTCGCCGCTGTAATTGGGCTGGTGGTTCTGGGCCGGTTTTAAATGTTCGGTTGGGCCGGCCCAATGGGTTGTCTGGATTATGGGAGGCCCAATTCCATCATATTTCATCCGTGTAAGAGCTGTTAAAATAAACGAGCCGTTCGTGAGCTCAGCTCGACTCGGCTCGTTAAGACTCGACTCGACTCGATATGTTAAACGAGCCGAGCCGAGCCTAAAAAAATACTCGTTTGCTTAACGAGCTCGGCTCGGTAGGCTCGTGAGCTGCTCGGTAGGCTCGAAAAATAGAGGTTATTTTATAAATATTACTCCCTCCGTCCATGAAAATTGGACTACCCTTGCTATGCACAGTTATTAAGAAAAGTAGATATTGATGTGTAAAAGTAAGTGTATTAGTATAAAAAAATATTTAATTATTAAAAAAGTACTTGATGTGATGTGTAAAAGTGAATATATGTGTATAAAAAATGAAAATAATGATTGTAAGTTTTCCATTTTAGGTAGGTAGACCATTTATTGTGGACGATCATTTAAGGCAACATGAACCATTTATCGTGGACGGAGGGAGTATATAATTTAGGGTATAAAATATTAATATTTTACATAATAATACAATTCATATTCTCAAATCACTCATACTGGTGAATTTGTGATAGTTTTAGCTTTATTGTTGTTAAAATAAACGAGCTGCTCGTGAGCTCGGCTCAACTCGGCTCGTTAAGGGCTCGACTCGACTCGAAGTGTTAAACGAGCCGAGCCGAGCTCAAAAAAATACTCGTTTGCTTAACAAGCTAGGCTCGGCTCGACTCGATAAGCTTAACGAGCCGAGCCGAGCCTGACACTACTCAGGCTCGCTCGGCTCGTATAACAGCTCTACGTATAACTCTCAAATTGCCACCACTAAAAAAGTTAGGAGGGGGACACGATGACACAATGATACCAACATGCTATCCTTCGTGATTTTGTCAATGTTGCTTGTATTATTGAAACTAAACACCTCTTAGCACACCTTTTTAACGACTGTGATTTGTATGTACCTTGGAAAATGTACAAAAAGACTACGTGTTCTTGAATATGGTTATTTCAATTTCCATTAAAAAGAGTATATATTACCCAAATGAGCTTGGGCAAATGCTATACTAATATCAAATATATCTAGAAAGATCAATATTTTTGTTTTCTTATAAAAAAAATCTCCAGAAAGATCTATTTGCATATGAGGATGGTGGTGTAACGGTCTTGCTTACAAAATAGTTGCACTTATTTGTATATAAAAATGCATTTAATTTTATATTTCATCAAATTTAACTTTTTTTTTTACTGATAAACAGCATAAATATATTCATTGGTCAAGTTGGCATCAACTAGGCGTGTGCTTTCAGATAAAGAATTTCACACTCATATCGATTTTATAAAATATAATAAAATAGACAATCATGATACATGTACACGAAAAGATAGTAAATTAGGTTCTTGAAAAAAAAAAAAAAAAAACCCAAAGACCTAATGTATCAGTTTTGCTTCATAAAAGGTTGTATTTTAAGATTTGACATAATAAATCTTGCGTTAAATTATTAAGGAATATTCTTTTTGGATTTTAAGTGAATTTTAAAAATTGATTTTTGAAAACTAGTTTTTGAAATTTAGAGAATTTTAAAGACGGTATACATTTTGTGTTTTTTAGTAGGGTAGTTTAACTTTATAATGTAAGAGAAAATAAAAGTAGAAAAATTATTTAGTAGGGTAAGAATATGATACTCCCTCTGTCCCAAGATAAATTTCACACTTTCCTTATATGGATATCCCAACTCTTTTTTCACACCCCAAAAAAGGAAACAACCCACACTCACAAAAGTCAATAAAGTACATTTTTTATATTTTATTATTTAATTTTACACTCACATACTTCACTTTTTCTTAATATGCATGAAAGTCCACCTATGAAGAAAATGTTGGAACAGAGGGAGTAATAATTAATTGTTGAGTATGTCTCTTATAAACTTGAGTTCACATAAACTCGTATCACTATTATGTATAATTATTATTATTGTTATAATTTTAAAAATTTATTTTTAAAATCCAAACTAAAATGAATTTTAAATTTTAAAATTTTAAATCCCAAAAAAACATACCCTTATATTAGCATTGCAACACATTACACTCCACCCGTATATCCATAATTTATATTATAGTACTTACATGAGTTATTAATTAAATAATAGTAAACCCATTTATTTATATAACATTATATGACAACGTATGGTATTTTCGTAGTGCCTGCGTGAATAGTCAAATTGATCTGTATTATTAAAAAGTTAAGAATACATTTATATGAAAATGATTTTTATCATAAGTTTAACATAAAATAATTTTAAAATATTTATTAAAAGTATTAAAATTTTAGAAATTAATAAAATTCATAATAATAATAATATAATATTATAAAATCAAAATTTGAATAGTTTTGATTCAAATTTTGATACAATTTTTAATATTCATGATCAAAATGCTAAATTTAACTTTTATAAATATCCTTTATTTTCACACGTATATAAAAGGGCGCACCGTCCATGTACGGACGTACCTTTAAATTGAGAGTATTATAATTACAATAATTTGTCAGTATTCATTTGGAATTAATAATAATAATAATAATAATAATAATAATTAAAAAAAAAATCAGGCCATCATATTCATCATCACCTCCTAAGTCCCAACAAATCCCATACGGCGTCCGTCCCAATAATCAATAAATTATAAATTCAGTATCCTTGAGAACGTAAACTCCTGTAAACATTTTCCACAATATTTTCCTTCCATCATTCTCGACGCCTCTCTGGCTACTGTTTCATTCAGGTACTGCTTCTTCTGAATTGGTTTTGGTACACTCATTTCAGCGCCTATTCCTACCTTACTTCTCCTTTTACGAGTTTGGTTTTGAAATTTTAGCAATTTTTTAAGACCTGCTGAATTTTCACCCTTTTTTTGTTTTAATCGGTGTTAAATTCGGTAGTCTTTTGACGAACTAATTTTTTTGTCTCTTTATTTTACTGTAATCGTTTCGATCTGATATTTTTCTTATGATTTTTGTTGAATTGTGAAATTCGGAAGTAATTCTAGTTAAGGCTTCGCCTGCATTTTGGCCAGTTTGGCGTGGGAATAGCTCCAACCGGACTCTGTTTGTAAGTGGTGATCATCCACACGATGTTCGAGTTTAAATTCCCCAATTACATTTTTGACTGGTGTTAAACATTATTCATCTTCTCAATCTAAACTGGAATGATTTATTAAATCACCGAACTACCCCTAAATTCAAGCTTTGGTTCCATCCATATTTTCTGTTACTATCCAATAACTAAATATTTACTTCTCTACAGTTAAATTTACATGTAATGAAATAAATTATTATTTAATTTGGTTATTTATTTTTACTAATTGTGTAACTAATTGTAAATGGTTTGCATTTTAATATATTATACTGTGGTTTTCATTTAGTAATTTAAAATAACAATAAAATATAGAATCAAATAAACTTAATATTGCATAGGTTGACATATGATTTTTTTGAAAGTTAATTGATTGTTACTATTATTAGTAAGTAATAAATAAGAATAAAATTAAAGGTGAAAAATGGGTGGAATATTATTTTACATTGGAGTTTCAAATTTAGTTGAGATATTGGTGCAAAAGTTTTCCAAATTTGGTTGAAATTTTGGAATCATTTAATTGGAGAGAAATGATAGTTCATTATCAGGCTGCTGGCTTGTTCTAGATTAAGGCTTTCTCTTGACACTTTTATCTGGGTGATAATTTTTTTAGATATGCAAGAAATTATAATCGCACGACTCCAACATAACTAGAAAGTATTTGGCAGTCAATGACTCAATATGTCGATGTTATTTAGTGATATTCTAGTTTTGGTATTGAAAACTTTCGGGTTTGATGCTAAGAGGAGAGATTGCTTTTTAAACACTAAATATACAAATTGTTGTGAGGACTTGTTGTCTCAAAAACTAGAAAGTGTTGGCAACAACTATGTAGCAGAATGTGTTTGACATCTTGTTAGTTACTGATTTTTCTGGTTTTCAAATTGAAGATTGTAGTTCTTTAGGTCATTGCTTTGTATTTAAGTCCTGTGAAATCACGCCCAATGATTTTAATTTCTTAATACAATTGTTCTGAGAAGTACCTTTTCTATTTGGATAGATTCCTTAAATGCTAATGGTTTTTCATTTTACAAGGTTTGCTCCTTGTGTGTGGTTATTTGTCACACATGGCGTATTATAATAATGACGTTGGAATATTTTTTTTAAATTTTGTTCTGATTTTATATTTGAGTTTGAGATCGAGCTGAATCACTGCAAAAAATTTATTTAACGGTATTGTGTATCATCCTGTGAAAGTCGATGTGTTGTTATGAGATTGTCTATATTTTACTTCCGTATTCTATTATTTTCTGCAATTTTATTTTTATACTGGTAGTTTCAAGACTTATGCCTTTCTGTTCTACGTATTTCGCAGCATTCGTCTAATGGGCCATCCTCAGGATCCTCCCAGGCGTTTTCTCCCTTTTGGAAATCCTTTCCGCATGATATTGCCAAAGGGACCCTCTATCTCCCCAAGGATTCTTGATTTGTTGAATACTTTCGAAGAAAATTTGGCAGGGAGGCTTGAAAAACTTAAGCCTGCAGGTAGCAAAGAATTTCTCTCTTTTTCATGGATGACAAATGCAATGAAGACACTATGTGAAATCCATGCTGAGATAAAACGTCTTGTTACTGCTCTTGAACTCCCAATTTGTGATTGGGGTGACATGTGGATCGAAGCCTACTTTGACGATAGTGTGAAGTTGCTGGATATTAGCAGCACTTTCTATCATGAGATTTTGCGTTTGACACGGGGCCACCTCCACCTTAAATGTGCATTGTCCGACTTGGACAGTACTTCCCCAAGCCACTTTGTGAACATATGGGAAGAACATATATGTTTGAAGAATTCTAAACTCATTAGAATCTTCTCTATCATGGATAGTCTTGCGAGAACACTCGAGCTTCCTAAAATCAAGAAGTCTCCAAAGGAAAAGGTTCTGATGCAAGCTTTATACGGACTTAAAGCCGTGACTCTTTTCGTATGCAGCGTATTTGTTGCTGCTTTCATTGGTTCTGCAGAGTGGCTGGTGGATATACAGGTTATTGGGACGTGCTTGTGGGCAGATGCTTTTGTCGATCTCCAAACTTTTGTCAACACTGAAATAAGAAGAAACATGCAATTAAACGGGACTGGTACTTTTGTGAAAGAACTTGAAGCTGTTGAAATCGGTGTGAAGAAGTTATACGTCGCAGTGGATGATGGTACAGTTGAAGGCCAAGTGTTGCAGGACATGAAGTCGGATTTTGAACAATCGATGGAGAAACTGTACAAAGGACTTAATTTACTTGTAGAGGAGGTGAATGGGTTTTTCCGAGTTGTTCTACTTGGACGTGATGCTTTGCTTAGTAACATAAGGCTGGTCGGCTATGCCTCTGACGAAGATGAGGACAGTGTTGAAGGCTTGAAGGCCAGGGTGTTTGGTGATCGCTATAATAAACTCTGACTTGTATACAATTGTGATTTCTATTCTACATATGTACATAGGGTGAAATTAAATGGAATTAGGTTCAGTGGATCCTGTGAGATATGGTTTGCATAAAGAATGCTGCTGATTAAAAATTCTTCCAACTTTTTTTAAATTGTAACAATTTATCAAATGTATATAGTTAAAAGATTTCTTTGGCTTACTTTGGGTATCTGAAAATTGTTCCTGATTAGTAGCTTAAGGGTGCTTAGTGCAAACTCTCGTGGAGGGGTACGAACTCTTATTTCTAAAGATGTGCCTTTACAACTTTAGCTTTTTGCTGTTAAAATGGTTTGGTAATGGAAATGATTTAGACATTCATCACACGTTGCTGTTAAAATAGGTAAATTTTCAATATTAACCAAGTAAAGATTTTCGCATTTAAGTTATTGTATTTTGTAAATTTTATGTTGGACAACAAATGGAACTTGATATGAAGTTTTCCTGAGTTGATTCGGCATAATTACAAGTTTATTTTGGAGTCATTTTCAGCATTTTTAATTGGTTCTGGAATGACTTGGTTGGTCTAGTCAACTGCCAACAAGTTTTCACACCAACTGTAGCATAAACAAGTATACAATCTGACACTATCATTAATGCCTCAACAATCTGTGAGAGTTAAGTTAACATAAAAGTTTCTTGGATTTGATGAAAAAATGAAATGAAATTAAATTCAAATATTTAACTTAAAATAGACACAGTCAACCTGTATCAAAATCTATGGTTGAAGATTCTTCACGGGTAGTCTCGAGTCATTTCAGTTCAAAAGTTCACAAGTCAACACCACTTTTTCTCCAGATTTCTTTTTTCCCAAAGAGAGAGAAAGAACAATCCATCTTATCCTCATAGTCATAGGGGGACAATTTTTGGCAGAAATCCCACAAACAAATCTGTCTTTGTTATTGGGTTCTTGAGAATTTTCAAGTGTTTTTTATTTCTTCCACGATTATTAAGGTACTTTGTCTTTGTTCCTCTTTTTGGGCATGTCTATGGAGTCGAGCTATGGTTCAGGTGATCACGGTGGACATAATAATTTCAAAGGGGTTGCAACTCATGGTGGAAGATATATGCAGTACAATTTGTACGGAAATATATTTGAAGTTTCAAGAAAATATGTTCCCCTTCGGCCCATTGGACGAGGGGCTTATGGCATTGTCTGGTAATAATCAAACATTCTTTCTCTATTTTCTTGAAATTCAAGCTTCTTAGTTGATCTTACTCGTTGATTTAATGTTGTTACAGCTGTAGTTTGGTGTTGACTTACTAGTTCATCTAGAGTTGACTCGATGATGATTGTATAAAGGTTAAGTATGATCGGATGAAGTTGGGTCGGAGAATGTTCCGGTTATGTTAGATTTTGTCTCCAGATGTTGGATGAATGCCAATTGAATTCCACCCTTGTTGATTTTCTGTTTTTAGTTCTTGATGGTATCTCATAAGTTGATGATCAACTTAATGAGAAAGAGTGCAGAAATTTCACTAAAATTGTTAAATCATAACTTTAGTTTTGGTGAATTATTGATGCATCATAGCTCCAAAGCTATAAAACTATGTAAATTTGCAAATGAGGTTCAGAGAGTGAATGCTTATGGATTATCTCAATAGAGTATTTAATTCAGTAGTTGTTCAAGTTTCTTTCGCAGTTATCTCCCTGATTTTAACACTTTTCTTGTGAGCTGTATTACATTTATGGGCAAAAGATTTTGTGTTCTTAGTGCAACTATGTAATCTGGTCACAGACATGAAGTAAATAAAAGCTTTTGTTTGGTTCAGTGCTGCTGTGAACTCGGAGACTCGTGAAGAAGTTGCTATTAAGAAGATTGGAAATGCATTTGATAACAGAATTGATGCAAAGAGGACACTACGGGAAATTAAACTTCTGCTTCACATGGATCATGATAATGTAAGAATTTCTGCCCCTAGTTACTCACTCTTGTTTGGTGGAGAAATTTATTTTAGCACGTCGTTGTGAAAATTTCATTGTCATCGGTCTTGTGTGTTTTTGTCAGGTGATTGCAATTAAGGACATAATACGACCACCGCTGAAGGAGAACTTCAATGATGTCTACATTGTTTATGAACTGATGGACACCGATCTTCACCAGATTAACCGTTCCAACCAACCATTGGCCGATGACCATTGCCGGGTTTGGCCTCACCTTCATATCTCAATACATATATTTCATTTGATTTTACAGCAAAAAATCAACTCGTTTATCAAGTCTTTAATGGAAAATAATGTCAAAATTTACTAGGAAAGGCCAATTGACTGTGTTTGAAAACTTGCAGTACTTTCTTTACCAAATTCTGCGAGGTCTTAAATATGTTCATTCTGCAAGTGTGTTGCACCGTGATCTTAAACCCAGCAATTTGCTTCTCAATGCTAATTGTGACTTGAAACTTGGAGATTTTGGGCTTGCAAGGACGACATCTGAGACAGATTTCATGACGGAGTATGTTGTTACTCGTTGGTATCGGGCACCAGAATTGCTCCTAAATTGTTCAGAATACACTGCTGCAATTGATATCTGGTCCGTAGGTTGCATACTCGGTGAAATCATGACGAGACAACCTCTGTTTCCTGGAAAAGATTATGTTCATCAGTTGAGACTCATCACAGAGGTATCTTTTTCCCAAGCATATAATGAACATTTTATTAGCAGGAAACATCACATAACTTCGCTTATTCATCTGGATCTTGTGCTTGCTTATCTCTGCGATTTCTAATGTCAGAACTAAGTTTTTAGAATGTATACATGTATTCTTAACTGCTGAACTAATTCTAAGATATCATGCTTGATTGTGATTCAGTTAATTTAAGATAAACCCTCTAGAAGGTTTCTGCAGTCCATATCAAAAGATGTTCATTTATATATTTATTGTTGTTCCGTTTTTAGAAGCTGTTGTGATACAGTGGTATTGATCCTCTGTTGTTTGCTAAAGTTGATAGGGTCTCCAGATGATGCAAGTCTGGGGTTCCTTAGGAGCAACAATGCACGAAGATATGTTAGGCAGCTCCCACAATACCCGAAGCAACAATTTTCTGCCAAATTTCAAAATGCTGCTCCTGGAGCTATTGATTTGTTAGAGAGGATGCTCGTATTTGATCCCAGCAAGCGCATTACAGGTATACTTGCTTCTCTAACTAGACTACCTCTATCTCTAACTCTTCGTGGATTTGTACAGTTGTCATCAGATTTGCTGTAGATGTGGACCAATATTTGTGGAAACATAATTCCATTACACCTGGAGGTTTATAAGCTTCATCTCTGTTGTTATGTTAAATTTAAAAGCTTAAAGAGAGTACTGGAAAAGCCCAAAACTGTTATTAGTTTCCGAATCATGAATGACACATCATATATTCTCCTCATTTTCGTTAAAACGATCATATCATCTAAACACGGCCTCACTCATGTCAAGGTTCAGTGACTTCCAACTATCAGCACTCTAGGTTTCATTGAGTTAAAATATGACACTCTGGCAACTTCCAATTCTTGCATATGTAGTATAAGAGTTCTGATTCTCAAATGCTACGATACCTTTTTTAAAAGCTTGAGTTGGATTATGAAAAAAGCTGCAGATTTTGAAACTGTTTGTGGATTTTCTTACTGGCTAGTTGTGTTACGGTGTATGAAGGGAAAAATGGAAGTGTTGTGATCACTGATCTTAACCTGCATAAATTCGACTCAACTATGTCATGTGCTGTCTTATGTTTGACTTGTGGGTTCTTCCTGTTAATGGTTAAAGTTTCTTGCAGTTGAGGAGGCTCTCTGCCATCCATATTTGGCGCCTCTTCATAATATCAACGAGGAACCTGTGTGCCCCCGTCCTTTTGTCTTTGATTTTGAGCAGCCATCAGTAACTGAAGAACACATCAAGGAACTCATATGGATGGAATCTGTAAGATTCAACCCCGACCCATCTCATTAAATAATGTTGTAGTTCCGACATCTTTAACAAATCGTTTTGAACACATAAATTTCCCATGCTGGAGGTGTGTCGGCATATAAACTATTGGTTTTCGTCGGCTATATATATCTATAGGACAGTTCTGAAGCAACATAAACATAACGGCAGAGGCTTCTCCTTTCTAGAGGAATGTATAATGCACCAACTACTAATTGGTGTCTTGTGTAATTTCAGAGTGATAAATTCAAGATTCGACGTTGTTAAGCGATATATGTGCATTACTAGTTCCTTCTCATCATCTAATTATATTCAAGAAATGCAGAATCTTGAATTAGACACAACTTCTTCATTTTAATAATGTATTTGATAACATGGTATTACACGTAGTTCATCCCGTAGGAACATTTCTGTAACTTAAGACCATCAATAGCTAAACTCTCTGTAGGAAAATCACACATGCCCTGTTTCTCTTCTCCCTGATCTGGCAACAGGTTGCACGGCGGCGGCAACACACCGCTGGTAACACCCTGCACCTCCGTGCAAGTCCAGGGATACTTTTTGGCCTTCGTAGCCATACTTATTGTTGCATTAGAAATGCAGATATTGGTGAAGGGATCGCCCGATATACCCTCGAGCCTAGCAGCCATTGTCACATTCTCAGCCACCACGTCTCTGTAGTTAATTCCGGTTATCTCCGGCATGGCGTTTGGATCATAGTGACTATCCGCATGTGAGCCGTAGTTTCCTGTCATCCAGAAAACCCATTTCATTGTGTGCAGTTTCATGTCCTTTACGTATATGTCTTTCACGTATCCTCCTCTCCCTACTCCTGTCTTTATCCGGACACCCGATTCTGTGTGAATGGCTGTTATGTCCTGAGCTCTCACGTCCTGTATTCCACCTGACATTTCACTGCCTAATGCTATGGCAGCACTGTAAGGTGAAATGCAAGTTAGGCGTCTGATTATCAGATGTTTCGTCGGCATGCTGTATTTGATGCCGTATTCATCCCAACCACTTTTGACTGCTATGCAGTCATCTCCGGAGACAATGTAGGTGTCCTCAATTCTTGTGTTTGTGCAAGAATCTGATGATGAAAAGCTAAAACTTTAGGCATTGATTGAGTAATATATCCATCATGTAAGAATGTTAACATGTTGATTACATTATAATATTTACACTAGTGAGGGTTCATTTAGTTCAATGGACAAAATGAATAACTCAAGACAGGATTAGTCAATACTGTAATCTAGAGATTGTTATTTGTGAGTTGAATAGTATATTTGGATTGATGAATTAAGAGAATTAGTAATACTCCCTCTGTCCCACAGGAATTTGCACACTACGTCCCACACAAATTTACACACTACTAAAAAAGGAAACATTGATTTACGTGCACACTCACAAAACCCATATGTCATTACTTTATATATAAAATAATTTTTCTTAAAAAATGTGCCGTCCCGTAGGAAGAGGGAGTATAAGATAATTTCATATCATAAACAAAAATGAAATGAAGATAGATACAATAGATAATTATCATACCTCTAATATTATCTAATATTCATAAGATAAGTTGAACTTAGTCGTGGGCTTTTTAACCAAACATCAAATTAAATAGGATACTTTTAGTTTATATTGTGGTATCTAAAGAACCAAATGAACCATGAATGCCTTGGTGTTAGTAAAGATTAGGCAAAGTGACAAGACCTGGATTAATCCCATCAGTATTGGGAGAAGTTACAGGAGCTAGGATTGTTATGCCTTGGATAATTAAATTACTGCAAATGTCGGTCAAAACATGTTAGTCATCATGTTATGCATGCAACCTGGTGTAGGTGATGAGGCCTACCTGCTGTAAACAGGGTGGACATTCCAAGATGGGGAATTCACTAGCGTCAGATTGGATATCTGGATATTGTCCGAGTGCATTATTTCAATGAGATATGGCCTCGTGTACTTAAGCTTTTTCTTGTGAAATTGCTGCCACCATGCACCACCTTGACCATCGATTGTGCCATTCTCACCTGATATACATACACAAGACAAAATTCATTCATCATTGAACTTGTATGGTGATGAGAGGGGTAGGTACCTGTGATGACAACATCAGTGAGATTAGTCCCAAATATGAGACTGATGTACCTCCCCCCTGCTGTGTCCCTTCCATGCCCGTATGAAGGTAATGGATCAATCACTGGCCACGATTTTATATCCTGATCAAGAAAAACATACCCCCTTTTAGATGCCAAGAAGATGACTGTGTGTGTGTGTGTGTGTGTTTGTGGGATTACCTGAGAAGCAAGAAGGAGAGCTTTCTTGTGGAGAAAAAGAGTGAAGTGACTGGTGAGATTGAAGGGCCCTGTGACCCATTTACCAGCGGGTACAAACAGCAGAGCCCCACCCTCTGATGCATATTTGCTCAGCTCATTTACTGCTTTTTGAAACGCCTGTGTGTTGAGTGTCTTTCCATCGCCGACCCCACCAAAATCAACTATTGATGCACTTTTGCCTCTGCAACTAATTGCTGAGTACTCAAAAAAATCTGAACTTTTTGGCTTTCTGCATTCGACTCCGGTGACAATAAGCACCGCCACTAACAGCTGAATCGCCTTCATCATCTGCCACCACAAACCCATTGGATGATACTCAGTGATAAAAAGCAAGACTTAAGGATCATGTGATTCCTTAAACTTTCAAAATATGTAGCTTTCTGAGAAGAAAATAAAAAATATATTGGGGCCATCATATTTTATGGAGAGATGCATGTGAAAAAAGCAGTTTTGCTAAAATTAGATAAGTGGATCATTGAAACATGGAGGAGATGAGAAAAATGTAGTGCATCTTACTTCAAAGTCTGAAGAACTTCACATACAATTCATCATTTGTGGGAATATGTTGTTTCTGCTATAAACAAGAAACATGATATATATATATATATATATATATATATATATATATATATATATCTATATATCTATATATCGTGTGTGGGTGCGTGTGTGTGTGGGGGAGGGGTGTGTGTGTGTGTGTGTGTGTTCTTTTTTAACAGAGTTGGATGAGTCAGTTTGGGTCTCATATTTGGCGTCTTGCTTTCTCAAAAACTTGTATACATTATAAAGATGAGTTACTACATTAAAAATATTAATTTTAAAATATTAGTAGTTTTTATTTTCAAAATTATTACTACTATTATTATTATTTTACTTAAATGATATTGTTGACCATTACAAATGTTATTCTACTTCTTTTCAGGAGAAATTTGTGTAAAATTATGATTATACAGTGTCTAGTTCAGTAGCAATGATTCAATGTGGAGACAAAGACAACTACAGAAGTCTATCAAAATGGTTTGTCACCCCATTCAAACTATCGATATCCAAAAAAAAAAAAAAATGTTTTTACTATACGTGATTTTCTTTTCTCAATAAAATTATAACTATTGGTATAAATAAATGTAATTTTTTAATTAGTAATACGTTTAAAGATTAATTTAAATGGCATGATTCGACGAATGCATATATAAAGTTGAGAGAGAGAGAGAGAGAGAGAGAGAGAGAGGACGAAGATGTGCGATAAGTTTCAGTTGAAAAGTAGTGAGTGGGCCCGCCATTGGTTATAGGGAGTGGCGCCTGCGTTGCTTTGCATATTCCGTCTCGTGAACCACTAACCGCCGACCCACTCACGGGCCATCCATTCACCACGCTGCACCCCACTTTCACCAACAGTATACCACTAAATATATTTTTGGGTTAATTCTATAAAAATGCACTATTTTTTTTTCAATTTTCAATCTAATCCTTAGTTTTATGATTATTATTAAAAAATTCGATCTTTTAAGAAATTTCATTTTAATACATATTTTTTATTTTCGGTCGATAACCGATAACATGTCTCATCAGAACGCGTGAAAGTTTACCGCACTGACGTACACATATTTAATTATATTATTTTAATTTGCACATCATATATCATATTCATATGTATAAAATTACAATACTTTTTATTCAAAAATATTTTTTAGCTATAAAAAGGAAAAATGTTCTTATATATTTGTAGCATTCGATATTAGATTGAATTGAAAGTTGAGTAAAAGATGATGTATTTTTATAGAATTAACCCTATATTTTTCGACCATGTTTGTTAAAAAAAAAATACAGAAAACAGTACAAAAGCATTGTGATGTATACGATCAATTTTTAATTGTTTGGGTTGATCAATCAAAGGAGGGGTTAAACTATCACTATGTTGGCTTTCCGTAATCCACATTGAAATTTTTGTCATTTTTTATATCTTAGGGTAGAAAAGTTATTCTTTAAAATATTTTGCTACAATTATAAATGTTTTTACTAGAATTTAACTAATAACAATAAATAAATATCTAACATATAATACTACTTTCATTTCGAAAATATTTGCTTAATTTTCTTTTAAAAAATTTGTATTATTCAAAATAAAATTATTTTTTAGATTTTCACCCACAAAATTTTTGTCTCCTTTCTTAATGATAGTATGTAATTTGAATATTGAATACTGTTTTAGTGACTGATCACGAGGGAGGGGGGGACTGAATATGGTACGTCCAAGTAACCAATACATATTTCTTATACTCTATAATGTATTGCGTCACATAATCATTAAGACCGTGACTTATAGTACACACGATAAAACGTACTATAATTATTTTCAGCATAAACAAGCCTCCATAAGCTTTGTTTGTCAAGCAAAGCAAGTATAAATGTCAAAGCATATGATTTCATTCTTTCATTGGTAGGATATTCCTGGCTGGCTGCGTCTTCTACGGCCATTTTTTTTTTTTTATGTAAAAGTAATTATTGTGTCGTATAATTTAAATATATTTTAAAATATTTAAAATTATTTTCATTGAATAATTATATTTGGACTCACGTAATTTTTCAGTGTAAATATCTGTAGATTTTTTAAAAATATAGTTGAATTGCATGATACAGCTAATGTATACTAGATGTTGGTCTTAAGAATTATTTATCATCATAATATGTGTCTATTTTTAGAAGTTGTTTGAGTAGAATTTTAAAATTGGTAGTTATATATGTTATTCATATATGATAAATAAATAGAAAATAGTGTAAACCTTACTACAAGAAAGTTTTCAAACTTAATTTATTTCTATTGAATCAGAACCGTTAAGGTGTGGCCCAAGTCCAGACGAGGACCCAAAATACAGAAGAGGCCCATTATATGAAAAGGTAGGAGGCCCATACTGACTTTGTAGAATGTAGCTACACCTAAACTAGTTGGTCCATTCAAAACATGGGGTTTGATCAAAATTCATCAATACTCACCATAATTAATTTATTTTTCATAACCAGTTGTGATGCTGGAGTTAAATCCATTTTCAGGTGGATTTGTTGTCCTTAAGCCCCCTGCTTGGCCTCAAGATTTGCTTGAAAAGAGCCATTTTAGGTACATTCCAGTGTTCCACGTGCCTGAAAGAATCAACAAAGGAATACGGAAAGGCAGAAAAAAATATAGCTTTTCAATTAAATTACAGCAGAAGCATACCTGCATATTTTTCCAGATTTTTGGTCGAAGAAATACTCTGTATAACCAGTGGCTGCAACATGATAGTCATTAAAAAGTGTCGAAATAAGTACTCTGTTGAGTTGAATATACCTGACAAAATAGGCTTCCATGGGAACGACATTACGCATCTGAAACGCCAGTGCCCAATTCCTTTATCCTGTTTACAAGGTTACGAAAAATTCAGATTAATTGAGTGAGTCTGAACAAGGGAAATGCCGAGCTATTACCTCAAAGTCCTCCCATTTCATAAGTTTCATATTTGATGTTTCGAGTAGATACCCGAAATTAGTGCAGTTCCTCTTGAATCGATTTAGCCCTCTGAATGAACCAGCTGGATCAGCAAATTCGCACTCCTCTTCATAAGCATCAACACTCAGATTTCCTGAAGAAAATTAATACAAATTACTGAGTCATCATTTGTGCAAAATCTTAACTCGAAACGCGTGATTAGTGTTCTACTTCAGAACATTGGATTAACACCTAAACGATTTTTTTTTTTTTTTCAGTTTCAGAATTACCAGTGACGAAGTAAGAAGTTTCAAAATCTTGTTTAATTGCACCCACGACAGCGGCTCGATCAATCTTCCCCGATCCATCAACGGGAAGCTCCACATCCGCAGGTGCTGAATCCCCATTTTTGGGCGGAGATCGGAGAAAAGAGGCAGCTATTCCGAGGAATTCAGATCCGTACCAGGCAACTTTGAGGAAAGCATTTTCAGGTCCAGATTCTTCACTGTCGGTTGGGGTCTTAGCATCGCATCGGATTTTGCCAGGTCTCTGGCGATAATTTGGATGAAAAACTGGACGGCGATTGTGAGAGTAAAGAGTGGGGGAGACGGAAGGAGAAGCTATAAAATTTGCCATAAAAAGAGGAAGAGAGCAGCATGAGTTTGAGGTGGAATAGCATACCGCGGTTTTTTTTCTTCAAATATCTACTTCAACAAAAAATGGTGGCCACCAAATATATATGTGGGCCAGTCCGTAAATAGAATAGGAATGACGGTACACGTGTCGAGATGTCATTAGATATGCTTTTTTTTTACGTGTTCACACATCACAAAATCTTATATGAAAATCTTTTCCAATGTAAATTACTCCCATTACATAGCAATTTACAAGGGAGAAATATGTATATTTAACAAAATAATATTTTAAAAACTAATTTAATAAAATATTATACTATATAGTTAGATTAAGTGTAATATGATCTTATATAAAAATCTTTTCTATTATAAATTACTTCATCTGTTCCATAACAATTTGCAAGGGGAATGACAGTGAAATAGGTCTGGAACGGATTTGGCATGTACGCCTCGCTAGGAATTTTTTGGATCCGAAACCCGCACCGTCTCGCCTCAATTTGGAGTTAAACCCGCCCTACCTACCCACCTATATTTATTATACATATCAAATGAATTATAAAAAATATCTTAAATTTTAAAATATAACATCAATATGCATTTAAATTATTTGAACAACAATAAATACACAAAATAGTAAATTTCAAGTTTCAACACATTAAATCTAAATATTTAAAATCATACATATATTGTTCATTGAAATGATAAAATCAATTAATGAACCATTATACAACTTATGTTCGTAACTTTATGAACATATCTAATCTAATATTTTATGGAATATGTTAATTAATATCCTAATTTTCATATATTTAATTATACATATATAATATAATGTATTAATTTAATTATACATATTTAATATATATATATATATATATATATATATATATATATACGTATTAATGCGGGGCGAGTTCACCTAATATTAGGATCCATCCCAGACCCGACGAATTTTAGATTAAACGGGTTCAAATCCGCCCCACAATTCGTTTGATCGAATTTTTACTCAGGCCGTACTGGACGTGTTTGTGGCGAGCCCGAAATTGAATCATCCCATTGTAATCTCTAGAAATACGCATATTAAAAAAAGTAAAATAAAATTTAAAAAAAATAGTATTTTAAGAGATAATTAAATAAAATAATATTATATATAAAAAAATTAATTAAATTGAGTGTAATATCAATTCAAAAAAAATAAAAAATAATGACATTTTGTTTAAATATATAAACATTGAAAAGATAGAATTTATGGAAAAAAAAAGTTTGCAAGTTTCTCTGAGATGGAGGGAGTACTTTTTAATATTATATATTCACTTTAAAATTTTAAAAATATTATTAAATATTTAATGTTAATTTAAATATATATATTTTTTTTCATTTTCTTATTTGGAAACAATCCACGTCACAATAAAATTTTGGACCCCACAATATTTTTATTTTTTCTTTACTTTACTTTATCTATCATTTCAATATAATACTACTTTTCATTAAATCACATGTCCACAATAAAATGAAAAAAAAAAAAACTCATGTACGGAGGAAGTATTAAAAATATATAATCATAAATAATTATAAAAGTAGTTTTAATTTATTAATAATATCAAGATGTAATTAATTTTAATTTTTTTCTTCTGAAAGTCTCGAATTATCACCAGCAACAACGCATTCTCAAGAATAATCATCAAATCAATCTCACAAGATAGCCAATTTTTTGTTTTTAAAAAGCGATTATAATTGCAAAAGAGAAAACCAAGAAATAAATCAATAATTACAAGACTACAAAACCTGAATAATAGCATAGAATGCATCATTCGCTGTTGAAGCACGTACTCAACAACCCTCAACCTTTTTACAATCAACTAAAATTAAGGGCCACAGAACATGACCACACAACACATGCTTTACCTCAGCTTCTATGTACATAGAGAGGTCATCAACATCTCCATGGCCTGCTGTGGGCTTTAGCCCCAGGAAAGAAGATTCTGAAGACACCATGAACGCCAATTTCAGGCAAAGCTCACACATCATCTCGACTATAGACAGACAAGACCTGATTTTCACTGGAATAATACTAAGCAGGTGGGACTTCAGATACGAAACAATCATTTTCGACGCCAGATTTATATGTTGACAGCAACCTTCTCTGTTAACAATCAAAAGGAAATTATTCAAAGCCAAGTTAGCGATCTGGCAACTAAGCACATGCTTAATTTATTAAAATTGGAATTTACATCCCATGGTAATGAGTCCGGGTGATTCAACCAACGTTAAATTTGAGAAAACACTCAAAATCTGATTCCAGAACTCAATATTTGGGTATCAACTGTAGCCTCCGGGTGACAAATCAGGAAATTAAAAACTTACATGTTCCTCAAATTCAGGGCTCACCAAATTGACGCAGAGATTTTTCATCATCATCAGAACCTGCAGTAAAAATGTACAAGCTAATCAGTATTAGTTGCTACTAGCAAAATAAACTTGCTGCAAAGACATATTTTTGCATATGCAAGAAGCTATGACAGGGATCTCGTTGTAACCGACTTGATCATCCTCAGTGTTCATATGTACGTATATTGGTGGATGTGTGCACGAAAGAAGAAGGAAACCATGCTAAAATGGCAGGGTGTAGTTGCCAACTAGTAGTGCAATAAGGCAGTTGGATTATACATGCATTCTACATTCTCATCATTATATTTAGCACAACTTTCTAGATATGTTCCAAAATCAAGAACGTGAAGAAGATAAAAAAGACATCTCAAATCCAGAATGGGATAAACAAATTGAGGCAGTACAATATATCAGCTTAAAACTAGATGAACAAAAATAGGACAGAAATTAATTACTGCTCTATCCATAACCCAGCTGCAGATAAACGCATAAGCAGCAAAATACTTTTGACTCACCGTCTCAACATCTATAGGGTCCAACTTTCTGAGTCTCTGCAAGTGATCACTTGAAGCAGGGTCAAAGACGCTGCCAATGAAGCCATAAACTTGAGCAAAATCTGGCATAACTGCAGAAATAAAGGGAGATTCTTAGTTATGAAATCAAAACCAGATATCATTTTTTAATGGCAAAATTGCAAAATGTAGCTGATATCCAAATAAACAAATTAACAAACACTGAAAACAAAATTTTCAAACATGAATATGCTATCCTCTCTTTCCTGATATACTTGGCCACACACTGATAAAATACATAAATGGACAAGTACAAAAAAAGATCCCAGAAATCAGATTTAAACAAGATGGTCCAATTTCCTAGCCATATTTTCATAAGTAGGTGATTCGAAAGAGTAGAACATGAAAATAACAAACAAAGGAACAGACCTCTAGCTGTGCTGCATTTTTCCATTTTCACTTCCCGATTTGTCCCATTATATTTCCCTACATGAGGGGTGCTGTCATTGCTGCTGCTATAATTATTGGTAACATTGGCTAATCCAATATCATCTGAACACAAGGACATTCATTAAACCGATGAGGCGATGATATCTTAACACAAATAGATGATTAAATGTTGAATAAAAAAATTGCACCTTTTGAAACATGTTGCAGGCAACCTGCTGGCGCAACATTGTAACTCCAAGAAGGAAACGGTGTATTGACAGGAGTTTTTTGTAAAGAAAGTCCATCAGGCCTTACAGCATATCCAGTCTCTATTGGAGCAGCTGAAGATTGCAAGGGACCTGTGGCTTAAGGCACAGCTGACTTCAATACAAAGTACCAGGAGAAGTTGCACGATATGTTGAGATAAAGAACAATTAGAAAAAATAAGGATTACTGAAACCAACCATATTTGGAGGCTTTCTGTGGATAAGGATGAGCTGCTTTCCTCTTTGGCCGTGGGGGAGGTACACGTTCGCTCATTCCATTCTTCTCTACTTTCAGAAAATACTTCTGAGCATGACTGCGTATCTGCAAAAATACACTTTAGCTTCCAAAAATCTATACAGCAAGCAAGAGCTTCTTTTCTGAAAATAAGTTCCTTTTGTATCACTTGTAGCATTAGCTATATCCAAGCATCAAATAACATGAAATTATAGAGAACTAACAGAAGAAAAGGGGAGGCAAGGGAATTCAATCAATTCACACAGAGGAACTCCGCAATCCAAGCAAAAATAATTCAAGCATACGTCAATATTATAACGGAAAGGATAATCATATGCCTCATCCAGGATTCTCTTACAATGCTCATAATTGACCATATCTACCATGACATATTAAATTCCATAAACCTTAACTCTGTTAAAACATAAATATGACAAGGATGTCATTGATTAACACTACCCCATGCAATATCGAGTGTCGAAAAAGAAAACTATGGAAGTGCCTAGTATTCAGAATTTACCTGGATGACCGTCTTTGACCCAACAAATGCTTCAATCTTTTTCCAGTCACGATCAAATCTGACATAGAAAAGGCACATAAGTACATCTAGTAAAATTTGTTTTTCATAACACATCAAGCAACAAAAAAATAAATTTTGCCGAGACGAAAACTTACAATTGAAGAGCTTCCAGAAATTTGTCGTGCTCTTGCTCACTCCAGCTCTCTCTGGACTTCGTAATCGTGTACGGCTTTCGGATCTTCTTGTTAGATTCATCCAAACCCGAATTCGCATTATCAGCCGGCGCCGTCTGAATCAATTTACGGTCACTTCCATTCATCATCGGATCTCCGGTCATGTAGAAGCCGTAATATTGGTTCAAATCCTGGTTCGGGGGTGGATTCGGGTACACTGACACCATGTATGATCACTACTTCAAAACTAAACAACATAAATCCAAAATAGAAGAAGAAAAACAAAGGATCGAACAGAAGTAACAAATAGAAGCAGAAATTTACGAAAATATAGTTGTAGCCGGGAATTCGAAATTGAATTTCTGATTTTGATATATTGATGAGGGGTTTTCTCGTGTGGTTTATGGCGAGAGGGTTGAGAAATAGAGAGCGATGGAGGTTTTATATTGAGTAGAAACTAACCGACTGCGTGCGGGACAGGAATAGAAATCTGTACCGAACACGTGTCGAGAGATGGGTGATTCTTTATTAAATTAGGCACGATGAGGTGTTAGGGTGTGTTTGGATGACTACTGACAGGAGGAGTTTGTGCATATGCCGGTAGAAATTTGACCCTATAGAGTAATATTTTCATTCTTTTCAAAAGAAAAAAAAATTATGCACGTAGCTAAAGTATATTTAGAAAATTATATTTTCTATTATTAAAAAATCACCACGAATTAAATTACTTCCTCTGTCATACTTAATTTCTACATTCTTTATCTTTCCTTCTTTTGGTAAAAAATTATACAGCAACTCATTTTCATTAAACCCATTAAAATATGATTTTATCACCATCTATTTTATCCCTTTTTTAATAAAATATTATTTTATTAAAATATCACTTTACTAATTTTTAAATTCCGTCCAACCAACAAAGTGGAACTTAGTTATAAAACTGAAAAAGTATAATAAAAATATTTTTTAGTAAAAATAAAAATAATTTTTATAATAGTTAACTTTTAAAAAATATATTTAAGTTATGCTAAGTATGTCTAGTACATACAAAATTACGTCAAATTTTAGTATGTTAATGGAGTGCAAAGATTTTACAGGTAACTAAAAGTTGTGTTAGATTGAGAATTAGGGATAACAATTTCTATTTATATATTTTAGATAAAAACTTATATAAAATTGAGTTTATGTTTAACGCTGGCTCATTAATTATTATTGTTATTTCAAAAGACGGACGCTAGATTTTTGTCCGGCCAATGCAAAATAATATAAAATAAATAATACCTTATAATTAATTAAAATATTCTATTCTTTAGTGTCAACCATTTTTTTCAGTTTATGCAGTAATGATAAACTCTTTTACATTCAAAGTACAAATATTTGAATGAATATTTATAATAAAATTCTCAAATTACCACTAAAATTTATGATCAAGATCAATATTTATCTTATCTTTTAATTATATTAAAACTAAACATATAGTTAGAGTGTATATCAAAACTAGACAAAAATAAATACTCAAAAATATTTAACTACTTATTAGATGATATACTAAAAATATATACTTTTTATATAGAAGTCCATACACCGTGAAGGAATTGTGGATATCACATTCATTTAACAGTTGAGAATGTTCTCTAGAATATTTTACAATTGACTATACAAATGAAATATTTAATAAATATTCTAAAAAATTATAAGTTACAAATATTTTAAAGAACACTCGCTTTTCAATTTAATTTAATAGGAAAACTAAATATTAAAAAATCTAATACTATTGATGCTTATTTTATTTTTAAAAATAACGAATAAAAATTGTATTAATTTCAAAAGGCATTTTTAAATTTTTTTTTTTTAGGAATATATATAATACTCCAAAAGAAAAAATCAATGGCTAGTAGACAAGCCTTAAGGTATGTATCATTATCATTTATATGCATATTTATATTATTATATATATATATATATATTATTATTACTATTAAAAAATTAAGCATATTTTTATAAGTAATAGTGATTATACATGACAATAACACGAGTTCATTCGAACTCGAATTTACAAGAGACTCTAAATTTTACGCCATCTTTCTCATTATAAGTTTATCATTTTTTTTAATGTCCAACAATAATTTTTTTTATTTCATAAAAAACTAAAATAAACCATATATTAGTAAATAAATAAATTCATAAACAACTATACTTTACTTTGGTACAACCTCTCATTATTTACACAAAAATCAAATTTATTTCACTTGGGTTTTTATTGATTTAGGTCTAAATCGAATTTTTGAAAGAAATAAAAAAAAATTAAGAATTCAATGTGATCAACATGGCTATTAATGATAAACAGGAAATCTTAATATTTGTGTTAAATTTTTAGGAATTAATGGTACTTGCCCTCCACTTTTAGAGCTACCATCCTTTGTTGTTCTCTGAACTTTTGAAAAGTAGGATTTTTAATATACTGATACAGCATAATGAAAGTGTAATAATGAGTTTTATTGTTCATTACTATTCTCAAACCTAACTTTGTATTTAAAAAAAAAAAAACATATTGCAAGCAATAAAATGTTTAATATGAATAAGGAATTTAAGTCTAAAAAATGGAATGAAATTATATTAAGGGGCATTTGGTATTTTTTATAAATTGTAATGGTAGTGGGTATCTCATATGGAGAGTTAGTGATTACTCTTTTTTTAATATATTTTTATGATTTTATTCATGTATAATAAATAATATTAAATATTACTAATGAGAATGAATACTCTTTAATCTTCATTCATTCTCGTTCTCCACTCTCGTTACCCCTACCAAGCGGCCCCTAAGAATATATTGGTAGTTTCTATCTCATTTCTTTCATGTGCAAAGTTGCTTTAGACACAAGGCCAATGAACACCACTGAGTGCATATGCTCATCTTCCTTTGACCGTACAGAACATGTTATATCTGCTCACTAATCTAAGAAACCTTAACCTATAATAAAACCTAGTACATATGTGGAGGTCAACAACTGAAAAGTCATTGATTGCAAGATGTTTGTTGTATGAGAACAACTTCACTTGTGAAACTAGTCATAGTTCGTTGTGTCCAATTACCACAATTTAACCTTCACTTTTTTGTGTTTCACGTTACATTTCATAGTTTGGATGTATGATAATGTGTAGTAATAATAAAAAAAAAAAAACTATAAATTATTGTAATTTTAGGTTCATATGTAAAAGAACCGGGACGTGGAGTATATTTTGAAACATAAAAAAGTAGCACAATGAAATGAAACTGATTAGTAACAGTTATCCTGACCTTGGCTTACAAATTGCACATGTTAACGTGAAATTGTATGATAAATAAATATCTGTAAATAGTCAAAGTGATACTTTTAATTTCCAATTGAGATTCTGTGAACATAAACTTTTAACCAATTAAGTTTGTGAATAGAGTGTGTACTATTACAAATTTGTGTTGCTAATAACATTTTGTAAACAGCAATAAATATTGAGTAATGATGGAAGAAATTAGGTATCTTAAAATGAATAAGGTTGGGCTTAGGGTGTTAGGCATCAGCATCAATCATTATGCTTCCATCGCAAGAGATTAGGAGCACACTCACATGTGTGTCCTTTCGGTGATGAACCCACCCAACCCCCTACGTCTACCTCACTAGCAAACACATGCACAAGCAGTTGTGTCATTTTCTAAACAAGAAACAACAATTGTCTTTAAAATTTTTCAGAATAGAAGCAATGAGTACTTAGATTAATGATATTGATAATTAATTGCTCTTTAATTTAAAATTACTCTCTCCGTCCAAAATATATAGACCTGTTTATTTGCATGTAGTTTAATGCAATATTTCGAAGGGTATTTTGAAGTCTATTTGCGAATAAAGTTATTGATTATGAAAAGAGAACAAATATACCTTTTCATAAATAATCATTTTATTCGTAAACATACTTTTCATAAACAATCATTTTATTTGTAAATGGATCTCACAATATCTCATAATACACTCCGACATATTGCATAAAATCACATGCAAACAAACAAACCTATATATTTGGGATGGAGGGAGTACTTGTTAGGGGCGCTTAGTTGGAAATGAGAATGAAATTAATTATAAAAATTATGGTAATTAATTATACTACTTTTTCTATTAAATAATATAATCAATACTCATTATAACTAACTATTTCCCCTTCTACTATTATTTCTCTTCAATCATTCCCCTCCTTTACCACTATTAATCTCTTTTTGTCATTCATTCCAAAATTGAAACATATTACTAATGGTATAATCATCATAAATATAATATATAGAGAGGTATAGAAGAAAAAAATATTCTCCCGTCGAGGAGTATGAAATAAACATCACCTTAGCTTCGTCAAGTTTGTCTTATTGAGTGTACGATCATCCATTTCATGTTGGTTTCATGAAATACTCCAAACAATGGATTGTCATTTGTCCTCATCCATCATAATTATACATTTTAGCTACCCTGCTTAGCAATTCCAATCTGAAATGCTAATTCTCGGTTCATCATCTTAGATTTGATATGTTCCGCCATTTAGTTTAAATATGAGTAGTTGGATGTAACTCAAATCATTAGTTTTAGTTAGGATTGTCAAAATTAACTAAGACGCAAAAGAATCTGCTTTTTGGGAACCAAATACAAGTGGCTGTGAATTTACAGAATACTACAATTTTTACATAAATTGACAAAACTTACATTCATTAGTCAAATCGCGACTAAACTAAACATAATTGAAGAAAAAAAAATAGCAAACATTGCTAACTTTTGGAAACTTTTTTTTTCTAGCAGCATTGTATATAGTTCACATCAAATATATAAAACGATAAAGAGATAATTACAATAAAATAAATAAAAGAGTGGATGAGTAGAGACGTTTGATGATTAAAAATATAAGTAACAACATTAGTTTGAAATTAAAATAGGTGCACATCCTCAACTACAACACAACTACTATATGATAACAAGGAGATGGTAAAGAAAATACTTGGAAAAAGAAAAAAGGAAACAGACACAAATGCACCAATGATTCCAGTGAGAAAATATAACTCTTTACAAATTATGAAGTGTAAGGCAGAAATCACAAACCTCAACGTAAACAAATTTGTCAATAGAATGTCAATAACTTCAAATTTTTTTGGCAGCTGCCGCCTAATCAAGCCAGCGAGTAACACCATCTTCACCTAGAGCCGCAACAATTTCAATGCGTACATTCAATACAGCCTGCAGATAATGGAGATGGTTGCATATATTAGTGCGGTGAGGGGGAGAGAGATGTGATAAACCAAACAAGAGAAGAATAGGCATGGAGTTACGAGAGGATTTCTGCAGTTCACAAGCCTGCACTCTTCCAAAGAACCTTCAAAGGTCCAACTCTCCCAAACGTCAAAAGTATGACTAGCAAATACAAATTCCATCCTCCTATTTATCTGCAACATCAAAGTGAAAAACAAAGGCAACATAAGACCACTTAAAGGTTCTGCCAAGATATTTCAAACATTGAGCCATTTTTTATATGATATATACAAAACCACATTAACAAGCAACACAGTTTAATCAAAATAACCTGCACTTCAAATTACATAAAATGAGATCATATGCCAAAACATTTAGAGAAGTTGCCATTCCCAACAATAAACCAAAAATGAATTATTAATCTAGCATCAAGTGCATTCATATATTTGTCTCTCTTCAACCCTGGTCAATAATGAGAACCTTATCAACAGAAAATGAATGACATATCACAGCACAGTTGGGAATCATACCTGTAATAATTTTCCTCCAGCAGTAAATGATCTAAAACCGATTGTATCCTGCCAAATAAAGGAAAAGAAGAAATTATTTGCCCATCTATGTCTCATTCTCTGATCAGTTACCATCCATAGACAGTAGCCAGTTTCATCAGTATTCAAGCGAAGTGTCTCCACAAGCCACTACAAATGCCAAGTTAAAGAGAGAAAATATTAAATTCTTGTTCACACACCTTGCCTCTAGATACAACAAGAAACTGTGATGCGGGATCTCTTTTCGTCACATTGGGCAATGTATCCAGGAACCAACCACCCCCTTGAACTCTTTGCCTCGAGACATGAAGTGCAGGACGATCTCGTGCATGCAGAGCTACAATATAGCCATCTTTCAGCAGTTCACCTGATTTTTTACTAAGTTCTATGCTTGATTTTAAGAGCAGCTCTGGAGATAATTCTCCTTTTGAGTCAATTGATGTTTTCCTGTTCCTTGAATCTTCGGGAGAAGCAAAACGTGAACTAGAACTCAACACTTGATCTGTCCCACTCATAGTAGCATCATCTTCTCTGTGTGGAGAAGTCTCTTTTTCAAAAGTCAAAGCATCATCTGCTTTATTATGAGATTTTTGCCGGCCATGCCTCTTTTTAGCCTTCTTACTTGACCTGCTTCGCTTTGTTTCTGATCTATTTGAAGCACTTTGAGATAAAACAGAACTCTGATTTTGAGATGTAGATTCTTTTGACTGATCCGAGATCTTTTTCTGGGAACTTTCAGCTACTAGCTCAACGTCTTCAATCCGCCTATCACCAATTGAACCTTGGAATGAAGCTTCATTCTCTAGCATGGGACTCTGTTGATTATTGTTCTCTACCTCTCCTTCCTCCTCTTCTTCCTCATCAGACACCGCATTCTTTGGGACGGTATTATCAATGAAGAATTGTTGTAATATGGACACTGCTTTTTCCCTTATCTCCATCCATACTTCTTCACTATAGTCTGCACTCCGAGGAAGTATCAGAACATTTGGCATCTCCCTAAGCTGAAATCAGGTCATAGTACAATGAGCTTAGTAAGTGGACAGGGGAAAAATAGAAATGTGGTCCTAAGAAATGTCAATCTTTAAAAGTCATTTTAGCTATTGCAATATAGCATGTAATGCTTCAGGAACCCAACACCATTATAGTTCACTCAATTAACTGATACTTTCTGTTATGAGTTTTTTCCGAGAAAACCTAGAACCACTATGATCTCCATGAACTGGTCACTTCAGGCATGAACTGAGCAAGTATCTAATACCAGAACCTCATAAAAATGGGGTATGCATATGTGCCTACGAAAACAAGTATAATTAAATCAAGCTGACTCTGCATTTAAGCATTATTGCATCTGTCAAGCACAAGGGAGGGTAGCAAAATTAAGTAATGTCAACTGACACAAAACAGTCTCTCCTATTAAAGTATATTATTCAAATCAGGTTAGAGACTACATGCAGCATAAGTTACTATGTTTTCAAAGCATCCATTACTGGTTCACATCAAAATAAATATCCAGGCGAAATTGAAATGAAGCAGACTTTTCTTAGAAAAAAGGGCATCCGTGTTATACATTATGACCAACTGCAGAAATTCAAAGGTAGATAGAAATTTCACCCACAAAATAAAAGATATAAACACAGAAGAAAACGAAGATGAGACCTTAAAAGAAAGAAAATTTGAACATGAAAGCAAGCCAAAAGCCATGCAACTTAATTGCAAAGTTTCATTAAAAAAAAAACACTAACAAACTCAAATGATACTACTACACTGCATTCATACCCTAAGACTATCATCATACCCATGCTTCCATCCATTGTGGCCCTTCAGCACCATCCAGGGCACAGCCTGCCAGCGTGCCATCAATCAGAAGTTGTTTCACAGCACAATCGTCCAGCAGCTGGCTACTCCCAGTATTTACAAGAAATGCCCCTTTATAAAAGCAGTGACTCATAAGAGAGATGGTCCAAAATAACCAAGCATAGAAAATCATCATGAAGAAAAATTAAAGTTTACCGGGCTTTATATGCTGTAAGCACTCTGCATTGATGATCTGAATTGTATCATTTGTCAGAGCACAGTGCAATGAAATAAGGTCACTTGCAGCAAGCAAGTCATTAAGCGTATCCATCCTTCTAGCTGCAGGGGGGAATCTCAAGGAAGATCTACTAACTTTACTACTGCCCTACATGTAAATTAAGGAACACTATAATAAATAAAACCATCATAAGACCATTATACATTATAGATTTACTCGTATGCATCTACGGATATGAATTTTGCCAAATTTTTATTATCAAAGTCTAATTTACTCTCATCTCACCAATAAGAACATAACAGCTTACTGGTCACGAAACATAATGATCAACTGATCTGCCAAAATGATAACATGACCCAGAAAAGTAGAAGCAAAAAACAACAAGATTGTACTAGTTTCATGTTCTAGCAATCAAAACCCTGATTAGAGCATTAAGTATTACTGACGACAACTATATCGACGAAGTTCCTTAAACAGTATAGTAAGCAAAGCTAGACTCAAACATATAGATAATACACCTCCCAGCTCCCTTATGTAGAGCTATTATTGTATAGAACCACAAGTACAAGTATATGACTAGCATATTTCAGCTCGAATAAGAAAGAAACTTTAGCGTTCTTCATGCCTAACACATAAGTTTTGCAGGTTGGAAAATATATTTACAAAACGTACAATTATGTGACATATCAAAAGAAAAACTCCATGGAACTGCAGTATGACAATATATAAATATCTCAACATTAACATATCAGCATACCTCTTGCACATCAAAATACAACACACTCATCTTAAACGCCAAGCTCCTATTAGCTAACGACGTCGCAGAAGCAGATCTGCCAACAATCCCCAAAACCAATCCTCGGCATCGGCGCATTCCACGGCAGAGAGGCTGCACTGAACCAAGCCATCCAGAAGCCGAGAGCGCGTGCCGCGAGAGCAGATGCGTACGCCTAAGAAGCCCCAAAATAAGAGCCATCACAGTATCCGCTACCTCCTCAGCTCGGCTCACGTCGACGTGGATCAGCCGATTCAACCCAAGGTCGGCCGCGAGAGCCGAGTCGACGGCTCGGTCGGACGATCCTAGGCACAGAATCAGCTGCCACGGCCGGAGCCGTCGTTGTGCGGCGCGCGGGAGGAACGACAGTGAGTGGATAAGAACCGCCGCCGCCGACTCGATCCGCGACTCCGCCAGTCGGCTCAGCGGCACGTGCTCTACTTCCGCCACGCCGTCGAGGCATTCCTCCTCTAGAACCGTGTCTTCGATGCAGTTTAGCGTCACCACTAAAGGAACTAGTTGAGATTGAGCAGCGGCGGCGCTGCGTTGAGGCATTGCTGCCGGAGATCTCTGACACTAACAGAGTAAATCTCAGTGCGATTTTCACACAGTAACACCAAGCAGATGAAGACTGAAAATCGTATGTGTGTGATTTCTGTAAAAAGATTAAGGAAATGAGGAGTTGGAAGTGTTGATGGAAGAGGTCTCCGGTGGTTTTGGGAAGAAGAGATTGAAAACGGAGACCCTACCCTACTGCAGTCTCGCTCTATGTGTGGGTATTTTCATCTGTACCGTGTGCATAATTTGTTTTTTATAACTACAACTTTAAATGCCCCCATTTATTCCCAGTAAGCCCCACATCTTTGTTTTCTTTAAAATTTTGAACTTGAAGTCATGTGCATAGTGCATTCATATGTATACCTAAAATATATACTTAGGGCTCATTTGGTTCGTAAGATAAAAGTATCTATCCGTAAAAAACATGCATATTTTCGACGGATAGATACTTTTATCTTACGAACCAAATGAGCCCTTAAAATATAAATTAGTTTGTTAATTTTAATTATAAAAAAAATAAATACTATTATTTGTTTGATCATTTTATAATGTAGTACCATTTTAGCTTAAAAATATTTAGGAGTACGTGGAATAATAATAATGACAATAGACTAGGGATGTCCCCATTCCCTCCCCATTGTGCCGAAAAATCCGTACATGCGGGGATCCCAATCTCCAAGAATTTTTTTTAAAAGAAAAAAAATTAATTAATTTTTAATAATCATCATTAATAAATATAAATACCCAAATGTAAGATACATTGATATTTTTTAAAATAGTTAAAATTCCAAATATAACATTTAAGCATGTTTAAAATATAAAAGATTATATTTATTTTTATATTTATATCTAAATAAAAATAGGTGAAGCCCGATGGGGAACAGAACATGACGGGGTATACAATTTCCATCTCGTCCCCACCTACGGGCAAAAGAAATCTTCGTTCCCATTTTTTTTGGGGATTCCCTACCCCGTTCAGGACAGATCCCCGCGGAAACCGGAAATTCCCCGCTCCATTGCCAAGCCTAAGATAGACTAGACAAATTTAATTTTCAATTTCTAATCTATTCTCGATATTGATGATGATAATAATAATAATAAGTGGTAGGATATGAATGTATTAAAATGTATATTAACTCTTAATTTTTGGTTTTGATATATATAAAATAATAAATGATATTTGTATAAATTTGATGCACGCATTTATAAAAAATATATATTTAAGAATATACAAAATTCAATCATGCTGCAGTTAATTTCTTTTAAGGAATAATTCAAACAAAACAAAAAGTCCATTTAAAAATAATCTATTTTAGGTGAGGCGAGTTTGGTTTAGTTTAGTTCTCAAAAAGTGGGTAGTCAGATTTGCATCAAACTGAACTTTGGTAAGTGAAGGTGCACCTTACCAAAACCCCCCTGATTTTTGTGGCTTTAAAAATAAGATTTATTCCTAATGAGAAATGTGATGGTCAACTATGAGAATGTCCCTTTAAATTACAATATTACATATATAAAATAAGTAACATTATAATCTTAACTGAAATCAACAATATCTATACATATTATCTATACTAATCTAGTAATAAAATATTTACATATTATCTATACTAATACTAATCTAGTAATAATATATTTTAATATAGAAACTAGACAGAAAAATAAAATAAGACCGACAAAAATTGGTGATGGACTGATAGGATTCTAATAAAATGTGATAATATTTTTTTAAAAAAAGTGATATTTTCTTTTCATAAATATATTATCATTTGAAAAAATTGAAAATAGATTTTTAATAAAATGTGATAATTTTTTTTTGAAAAAAAAAAGTGATAGTCATTTTTAACATAAATATTATCATTTTTAAATGTTTTATTAAATTTTAAAGCGATATCTTTTTAAGAATGATACTTGAGTGCAATCAAGTGCACTCCATGCACTTGAAATTAATCTTTATTTTCAATTTAATTTTGACTTGATAAAAAATTCGCAAGTGTTGTAACTCCTCCAGAATCGTTGTTGTTCAACCATGCTATTAGGGAATCTGAAGCACTATTTTAAAATTAAAATCTCACGCAAAATATAAAAAACATATGTATTTGTATATTTCCATTAATCTCCATTTTCATATTTGAGGCTAATGCTTTGATGAGTTTTATGTGAAGATGAAGTGTCATGCATAAACGTTTGTATATCTCTATTAAACTATATTTTCATATTTAAGGCTAATGCTTTGATAATTTTTACGTACTTTAGGCAGAATTAATCCCTTTGCTTTGAGTTGAGAAACTTGAGATACCTTGTGCATCAGAAGCAAAATTGGGGAAAAAAGTTTGATCCATTTTTTTATGTCTTCATTCTCCAATAATAAAATAAACAAAAAATAAAATACATCGATTCACATAAAAAATATCAGAAATAACATTTGGACTTAAAGAATAATTTATTAATATTCAAAGAACAACTGAAGAATACTCCATATAATATTCAACAATACCCCAAACTTAATATACAAGTTAATAAATGAGTATACCAAAAAAAACAACTGAGTAATATCCCAAGAACAACTTAAAAATACTCAAAGAATAAGTCTAAGTAATATTCAAAGAACAAGTATAACTAATACCTCAAGAACAACTTATCAATACTTTAAGAACAAGTCTAAGTAAATACCCTAAGAACAACTAATAATACCCCAAGAATAAGTTTAAGTAATACTCCAAGAACAACTCATAATACCCGAAGAACAAGTCTAAATACAGCAAGAACAAATTTAAGTAAATACCTCAAGAACAACTCATAATATCTCAAGAACAAGTCTAAGTAAATACCCCAAGAATAATTACAATACCCGAATAACAAAATCACTAATACCACAATAAAAAAAAAAAAAAACATAATTCAACGTGTAGTGTGTTTTTTAAAATTCAAAACTAAAGTTAAAATTGAAATTAAAATTCAAGTGCATATCATGCATTTGGGTGCACCCTAAAATTTGAGATTTTTTAATTAATAAGTGATACATTTTATATCGGCTTCATTTCATGAGACAAAAAGACTTATTCACGATTATACACAAAAGTATTTTTCTAATTGTGAATAAGGATTTAAATATACAATTAAAATGTCTCTAATAATAAATAATCTAGAAATAAATATTAAATCAAACCAAAGATTTTTTTATATTTCATAAATATAATATTTAATTTTTTTAACCTATTTATAATTAAATGTGTTAAAAAAGGTCTTTGACTATAATCTTATTTAAAAGACTATAACTGTAACATGAGTTGTTACCAATTTGTTGGGTTATACGAACAGATTTACGTGGCTATAGAGATACTTCCGATTATTGGATAATGAACAATAAAATGTGAATAAATAAAATAAGAACAATTACAATGGGAGAACCCCTCCCTAAAATATGGCTTCAAGTGCTCTCTTGAGAGCACCTAGCCTGTTTGTGTATTATTCAATGAATTTGATTCTTTACAAAAGAGGAGGAGGTCATCTATTTATAAAAGACAGAAAAGATCTATTTGCCCTTTAAAATTTGATCTATTACAAATAAGCTTAACAAGGTCATGCACTATTACACTAAGGGAATTCAGCCTATTTGGGGATAAACTCAGCATCCAGTAGACCCCCTACTAGAGATGTTAAAAGGACCGCGGGCTGGCGGGCCGGCCCGTTTAGCCCTGTAATTTACAGGCTTAGGTCCGAGCATATGGCGGCCCGTATAAAATCGGGCCTTTTTGGCCCGGACCGGTTAGCCCGCGGGCTAAACGGGCTAGCCCGCCGGTTAACTGGGCTGACCCGGTAGCCCGATTTTTTTTTTTTTATAAAATTAATTATATATAATATTTGTAAACTTGTATACATTAAGTCATTAATACTTTATTTGTTATTATTTTTATTAATTATTAATTTACTAATTTGTTATTAACTAAGAATTAAAAATAGAAAATAGTATATAACTAAGATATCAATTAAATTAAGTTTTCATATTCTTCAATTAGGGTTTATGTCGCGCACCCTCCATCTCCAATCCCAACTCCCAAGCAGCCTCCTTCGTCCATTGTCTCAATTGTGTGTGAACTTTATGGATTATATTGTTAGTGAGTGAACTTTATGTTGTTGATGCGTGAACTTTATAAATTATTTTAGTTATTAAATCATTAGTTGTATTTTATATTAAATTTTAATTTTTTAATTTTTTTTACCTCGAGCCCGTTAGTGGCCCGTTTAGCCCGCGGACCGCTAGGGTTAGGGTTAGGTCCCAAATACTAGTGGCCCGTTAAGAACGAACCGCTAAGGCCCGAGACCGTTTAAGCCCGCAGTCCTGTAGGGCTGGCCCTAGCAAACTCATATAATTATGACTACAACAATATGTATCAAATGAATTTTGATAAAAATGAAAAAATTATACAAAATTTTTATTTATAAGGAACTCTTGTATAAGATGAGAGCATATATGAGACGGTGTTCTATATGAGACATTGACTCCTTTAAAATATAATATAGTAAATGAGATTTATCTTAGGAAGACCTGCGAGTTTTTCTTAAATGAGGTGACAAACTCTTTTTTTGCCCTACTTTTATGTTCTCTCTTTTTTGCATTTTTTTAAAAATAAATCATCTAATTAATCCTTACTACTTCTTCTATTTTTAATTTTTTGGTCTTCATAACCAATTTCAATTTTATATCCACATTGTCAAACACAATAAATTCCTACTAAAAAATTCTGAATATAACGCAGGAAACTTACTAAAAGAAAAAAACAAAATATCAAAGAAAGAAAATTTTCATCCCTGTCGTGAAAACTCATGATCCCCAAATGTGTTCTTCATTCATGTTGTTCAATCTTTAAAGATTTCATCGCCAATCCAATAACATTTCAATTACAATCCAACAGAATAATGATCGAAATTCTTTAAAGATAAAGATAGTGTATTTACCAATTTGGCTAGCGCCACAAATAGCCCGGCCTAAAGAAAATGTCGGCAATATGCTGGGCCATAAATAAGCCCATTGCAAGCTCCGCATGTTCCTCCACAACATATATTTGGCTGTTTGTTTTTGGTGTTGATTTATTGATTTGTTTTTATTATTATTATGACTTCTATCTTAGCAATTGTTTTTAGTAGTACCATCCATATTAGAAATAAAAAAAATCTATATGAAAAAATAAATAAATAATGGAAATGCTAATTATATCTAACACATTAAAAAAATATATATATATCTTGATCCGACCCTATATTCCACAATCACATTCAGATGAAACATACTATTATCACCTGCAACATTTTCAATGTTCTACAGTTTGAAGTATGAAAAACAGATGGTAAAAAAACAATCGAGGAATTATACAGATAATATTGACATGTATTGATAAACCAAAAACTGGAACACATTATGGAACATAAAAGTGACAAAGTAATCAAATTGAGATGAAACATTCATATGAAGGCACAAAAAATGAAACTAACCAACCATACTGAAAGGAAAATTTGCCAACATACATTACACCGTCTCACGCGAGAATCAATTAGCAATAGTAAGTACGACGAAGAATGGGGAGAATAAAGCTGAACAAGTTAACTTAGAAAGGATACGACTTCTATAGAAAAAGTTTAGCCACATCAAACACATCAAGGCTCGAGGCTTTCATACATCGTTTTGGGGCATGAAAAATAGGTAAAAAATGGAAACAAATGATTTGGAGTCTTGACTCCCACACAATCCCAATTAAGTGTTCAGAACTCAATTGTGAACTCATTGATGAATGTAAAGTTAGGAAAATAGTCTACAACAGTTAACAGACCAGGAAGACCTCGATTTACAGCAGCAAATACATGTAAATGGATCGTGCATTCTTCCCTTTAGCAGGCGCTAAAATGTTTGTTTTAAATTTTATTTTAACATAAATCTACTTCACTAATAGTTTGAAGCAGGTAATGTGGAGGAACTCCCAGAACAGAGGATCAATGGTTACATCTCATTCATTTGTACTAGAGTCTTCTGGTGGTGGCATTGTTCCGTCTACACAGAAACATGTTTTGGTTAACCCCTATCTGAGAAATAGCATACATATGCTTATATAAAAAAACGCCTACTCTTTTAGGAAAAGATATGGTTCAAAATTCAATACATCTTGTAGCATGCATTTTTCTCTAACATAGCTTCTTCAAGAACCATGATACAAAAATAAAGTTACATTCTATGAAGTGATACAATTATTGACAGAATCAGTTGGTCTGGACGTGTGATTTTCTTAAAAAACAAAAGAAATTAACAAATCATGCATACCTTCACCTTCTGATGGTGCATAGGGAGATTTGCGGTACCGAGTTTGCTGCTGTGTTGGCTGGAACAACAAATGTAACGAGAAAATATGTCGTGACAAAGGCAAAAGGGACATCATGAAATAATCACAGCATAAGGCATTACAAGTGTTAGTTTACCCTAGTTTACTACTCCAAATACTAATAACATAAAAAACTCATTACATGAATCATAGATATCCAAGGAGTGAAAAAAAGGGGCACATCTGTTACATTTACTCCGTATGCCGGTAGATTATTAAGAGTCTGGGAAATAAAAAAATCAAAAGTCTCCCAGATGAGATCCTATGTCCCACAAAGTGGAGCTAAAAAGTATATTTACTTCTACCAAAAGAGAAAACCTGAAGACAGAATAAACCCTATAATTTCAACCTTAGGGAGCATTTAGATATGCAGACCTTTCTCAACATCAGAGTCCCCTTCCAAGGGAAAGAGAGGAAACCATACTGTATGCCATAAAAATTAGCAGCAGAAACTAGCTAGCACAGATGGAAATAGCATAAGAATCCAATAACTTCGTTAAATGCATAGTTAATTCATGCTACACCCAAAAAAGAAGAATACATGTGATTGGATACCTGTAACTTTGGGCGCAGAGCCTCAAGTGGTCCTTTGGGCTTCGCTACACCTTGCTGTGGTCATATAACATTGATCAATATCACAAGCACCAAGAATGCAAACAATGGTGCAAAATTCAAATACGGGTACCTTTCCCAAGGCCCAATCAGCAGAGTCAAAATACGCTCGTTCATGATCCTGACCAGATGAAACCATTTTAGATAGAATCCTCCCGCATGACAAACGTATGCAAGAAGGTAGCTACCTTGGAAATTAGTGGTGGTTTCTTGGGCATTAATCCCCCGTATTTCTTCTTAACAACTTCCTCCTGAAAAATGAAACACATAATAGACATAGTTAGAGCATGGACATAGAATACAGATAAAAGATACACTAAAATAGAGCATGATTTGAACACAACTTCCTGTTGTGCGTTTGGCAGGGAGTTATCAACATCCTCCATAACAACTTCTGTTTGTTCTTTGACTTCCTCAGTGCCTGACATACTCCTGCCACAACACCGTACAAAGAACACCTGCACTGTAAAAAATCACCAATTTGATCCACATTTCCAGTCTTCATGAGATAACTTGTTTCAAAAATAAATTCTTCACCATTACACCAACTCAATCTGTGACTTACATGAATATTTTATCCACAAAGTTAAAGGATTACAAAAGTTAGACAATTTTTAGATCTTAGTTTGATCCAAAAATAGTTACTACAATAAAATACATTTGCTTCGAATTTCTGGGCATACAAGTTTGTATGGTATGAATAGTTGCTGAAATGCACAACTATTGTTAACTTTATTACCCTTTAGCACCACCCAGCTGAAATTTCTTCTATGCACACAAAACACAAATTAAGATTTGCAGTACTTCGGATTCCTTTTAACGGTGAAGGAAGGCTCTTTTGCTGAACATATAATAGTCTTCAACGACTCAAAATTATATTCATCCTAATATGGAAGTGCACACTTTCATATCGAATTTCAAAGAAAACGGTGGCAATAAACATGAAAACTAAATTGTCTAAATTTCAACATGAAAACCAGAACACGGAGAAATTTGTAACACTTCACAATAAACATGTATTCACTAATATCACAGCAATATTAAATCATCTTAATTCCTACCACAGAAGATCAAATCATAAAAAATTAAAAGATTTAGCAATATTCTTCGCTATATGATCCAACACTGCTTCTGATAAATTCATAATCTCTTTTTCGCATTCATTTTCTGTTATCTTCATCAGCCTAGATCCTGAAAGATCTTAACAAAAATTAATTGCAGCGGCAAAACTAATCGAGTTAAACCATAAACGCGCAACAAAAATTTATCAGCCGAGACAGGAACAGATAACCATTAAAAAGGAATATGTCGCAATTTATCTAAGATCGATACTACAGAAATGTTGGAAATTCAAACTGACATGTCAATAAACAAAATCTGAAAACAAAATAATTGAAAGACGGAATACCTCAGACAATCCAAGTCTCTCACCACTTCAGATCGATCGTGAGTTTTGTGCTGTGTGTTTGAAAGGCAGACCCAGACTGTTCGTAAGCAGTAGAAAAATAATAATGAATAAAAATACAAAAGTGATAAATCTGATAAGACGTGGAATTCCATTGATGCCCTTGAAATGAAATCCACGATTATTTTTGAAAAATTTCACAAAATATTACTCCCTCTATCCCATATGAATTTGCACACTTTCCTTATTGGGACGTCCCACACAAATTTGCACACTACCAAAAAAGGAAACATTGATTTACGTGCACACTCACAAATTTTTACACATATTTACCTATATGCCACTACTTTATATATAAAATAATTTTCCTTAAAAAATGTATCGTCCCGTAGGGTGCAAATTCCTACGGGACGGAGGGAGTAGTAAAAAAATATTAATATTATTATTGAAAATTATATTTTTAATTGTGTAAAATTTCACTAATAATTTGTGTAATTTTTCAATAATAAGTGGTGTAATTTTAAAAAGTTATACTTGAATTGCACGGTACACCTGGTGCACAAGAGACTTACTCCAATTTTATAGTATTTTTTTAAATTTTCTGTTTATCCCTTTATTTATTGACAATATATATAGAGAGAGATAATAAGTTTCTTGTGCATCAGGTGTATTGTGTAAATAAAGTGTAATTTTAAAAATTACACTATTTAATATTGAAAAGTCGCATATATTATTATTGAAAAGTTACACCATTAAAAGTAAATTTTTCAATAATAACATGTGTGATTTTTCAGTAGTATTTTATGTAACTTTTTAAAAATGCATTTCAAGTTGCACGGTGCACCTGATGCATACAAAGCTAAGACATATATATTAGTTGCATGCTCCAATTAATATGTATTTTTAATACTCACTTATAACTTATTATTTAAGAATGTGTGTAATGCAAAATTTGTTTTATGATAATAAAGGAGTATTTTTATATTGGTTCAAAAAAAATTATTATATCTATAAATTAGTTTATAATATTTATACAAAAATATATTATTTATATGCACATATGCATATATTTTCCTAAAATTAATTATAAATCTATTCAGTTTTATTTAACAAAAGTTCTTACAAGTATCTTTTTTTTTTTTTGAAAGGAGATCTCTTATTTATAGCTCATAGCACTACAATTCTCAATGTATTAACTCCCTTTCATAAAATTAAAAGTATATTGACCCATAATTTTACATCTTTTAATATTAATAAATAATTCTTTTATAATTTTGTGTCCATTTAATTTGAGTAATCAAAAATAAGAACGTAAGGAATATTATTTTGTAAAGTTAACTAATACTCTTTAATAAAATAATTAATATTTTTAAAATAAATTCTCAATGAAACTTAGTTATGCAATAATTTGTCTTAAAAAAAACTGTTCACGGCAATATATCCTTTCTAATAAATAAATCAAAATACACGAGGCAATGGATTGGTGTACACTCTATCCACTAGTGATATAGGGCACGAAAATATATAATTTTTTTGGTACTTTTTATTTTTATTGTGTAAATAGGTTGATTTTCAAGGGGATTACCATTTTAATAAAATAGGTTGAAGGTGGTTCATGTTTTAATTTTAAATCATGATCAGTGGTCACATTTTTCTCTTTTCCGACTGTACCTTAAATTCTCCATTAACAAAAGTGAAATCATAAATTAGATTCATGATACACTTTTAATTTTCACGCCCATATAATGCAGTCCATATGGTGGCCAACAAGGAATATCTTCACGTTTTTTTCAAATATGGTGGCTTTATTATATTTTATGGAACAATTAAATGAGAGAGAGAGTTCTTCAACTTAAAATTGTGTGCATTTTTTTAGGAATGTTGACGGGACGGGTTCAAATTCGGACCCGCCATGAACCCAACCTGTAAAGGCCGGGTAAAAGTTCGGTCAAACGGGTTGTGGGGTGGGTTTGGATCCGCTTGACCAAAAATTCGCTGGGTTTGAGACGGGTCTTGGTATTAGGTGGACCCGCCCCAAACCCGCCCTTTATATATTTATGTTAATTAAATGTATATAGTTAAATAAATATATTATATTATATATATATAATTAAATATATAAAATTAGACTATTAATTAACATATTCACTAATTATTAGATTAGATATGCGCATAAAGTCATGAGCAAAAATTGTACTCACTCCGTCCCACTATAAGTTGTTCATGTTGTCATTTTCGTCTGACCCACTATATGTTGCTCATTGCTTTTTTTTACCTATTTTGGAAATTACTATTCACTTTTTTATTATTATTTTAACTACTTTTTACATTGTTTTCATTACTTTTCACTTTTCTCCATCACATCACTTATACTTTTTCAATTTTTCTATCACATCACTTATACTTTTTCATTTTTACCTTAATTCGTGTGCCCAAAAACAACGAGCAACTTAAAGCGGGACGGAGGGAGTACAAATTAGAGTTTATTAGTTTTTTTTATTTCAATGAACAACATATGTGTGATTTTAAATATTTAGATTTAATATGTTGAAACTTGAAGTGGATTGTGTTGCATATTTATTGTTGTTTGAATCATTCATAAGCATATTGATGTTATATTTTAAAATTTATTATATTTTGTGTAATGCATTTGATATGTACGATAAAAATAAAATAAAAATAAAAAAAATAGGCGGGTCGGGCGGGTAAAACCCGCCGGGTTCGTGTGACGGGGCGAGGTGAGTCCAACTCCAAATTGAGGCGGGGCGGGTCTCGGGTCCTAAAAATTCTTGGCAGGGTGGGTCCTGGGACAGACCAAACCTGTCCCAGACCCGCCCCGTTGCCATTCCTAGCATTTCTTTCTATAATTTTGAGTTTCAAGAATCGAAAATCTCAATCCACAATCTGAGTCCTCATGATTTACAACACAAATCCAACTATCCTTGTCTTATAAACCAATTTTTCAAAAGAAACTAAACGAAACAACTAAAATAAATCGATAATTCATACACAATAATCACACTTGAAATTGATTGCACTTCATGAGAGACATTAGGGTTGAGCAGTGCACCATAGCTCCAAATCATAAAAAACGAACAGTCGATTTGGTCCTCTTGAGGAGGCGCAGATTCACCTTCGCCTTTGTAGAGTTGATGGCCCTGTCTATCAACGCCACCACTTTCGCCCTTTCTTCCTCCATTGTCGTATTGTAATTTAAAATTTAGTTACGTTATCGTTGATTTTGCCAATAATATTAGTATAATCTGACTTAGCTCCACTTTGACGATAATACCCTACAATACTTAGGACTTAGGAGGAAGGCGATTTATGTTTCAATTCATCATTTGAAATAAGCGTGAACTTAATTCACGATTCGATTCCCACATAAGGAGAGATTTCTTGTTGGCCACCATGTCATACACATAAAATGGGCACGAAGGGTGAACTGTGAACTCAATTCATGATTTCACTGTGTCACCGGAGAATATTTATTGCCCAACCCAAAAAAGGAAAAAACATGACCTCTAATCACAATTTAAAAATTGAAATCGTGAACCACCTTCACGATTTTATGTAAAATGGTAAATTCCTTCAAAATCAGCCTATTTACATAAATAAAGTGAAAACTACAATAGTAATAAAACACTAAAATATCACACGTCGTCTACGAAAAATAATAACAAGAGTAATCACTTTAGTTTTAAAGACATCTTCAAAGCTGAAAATTCGGTCTTCGTAAAACAATTGTGGAAGTATAATAATGATTTAATAAAACAATAAACGTAAAGAGACTACACCGAAAATTAACTTGGAATGCAATGAAATTGATCTTGTCAAATAGGCAATCACAGCACGCTATTGAAATTTGATTCACAGTATGAAACAAGTCTCCAAAGTAATAGAGAAAGGAAAAAAAAACTGTATATCATACTAACACTTAGAAATGTTCATCGAGTATATAAACACGCATTATCCATCAGATCTCATTCATACGTACAGATTTAAACAAAATCCCTGATCTCATCCATTCACGACTTCTCATAACTTGCAGCAGAACTCTACAACAATGTATGCAAAGCAGTGAAAAAAAGGAGCAAAATGGAGGGAATTACTACACAAAAATGATACTTGTAACAAACATTATTAAAGATGGTATATATCTAAGAGAGACAAAGCACGAAGATACAGACGGCATTAACAGAGTATCCACACACTAACCCAGCATCCTTTCTGGCAGACCAGGTTTACATTTTGGGGTAGCACATGGTTGACGAGCTTTGGCAGCATATATCGAAGCAGCATCTTCACCAAAAACATGACTCACATACATCAGCCGCATATCAAGTAGCTATATTACATATATCTCACTTCCTCAGCTGCTTTATGGATGGTGTAGAATACTTCCCATCTCGAACATGATACCTACCAAGATTTTTCCTAAGTGAGAATGCTGAATATTAAAAAAACCTCCTCCTGAAACCTCGAGTAGTGGCTTGATACGATCGCATGAGAAGCCCAACCCCAATCCCGACACCAAGACACATTCCCAGCCCTATCCCCACACCAACCCTTACACCAGCATTGAACCATGTTAGCTGGCCATCTTCACCAGGGTACATATCTTCAGGGTAATAGCTGTATCCAATTTTCCCTTCTAAATCCTCGTCATCCGTATCGGAAGCCATTAACTGCAGAACATTAGCCAGCTGACATTAGAATTCAGCGGACAACATAATATATTAACTCTGTTGTTGGTAGCCAATGGGATAACACAGCACCGTGAGGCATAGCAAATTAAATACATCAATCGAAAGAATAAGATATTTGTGGGTGCCTAAGAAAACATACTATTTGCTAATGAAACACTGGGCAAATAGTCATAGCATTTTTCAATGTCATTTGTTGATTTTTTTAAAACAAAAATTTAACAGGTTATCTGAGGAAAAATAGCAAAACTTTATTATTATTATTATTATTATTTCATTATTCAAGCTCCATAAAATGACTAGTAATTGCATCCGAGACCTGGTACTTTCGGGAGATATTTGCAGCACAGCTTTAACTATTCAGACAGCAGAACAAGTTTCTCATTTACTTGCAACCTAAACTTTATCACTTCAATTTGATAGAACTTCTGATATTACTGCAAAGAGTAAATGAGCGAATGAAAACATCGCTAAGTTAGGGTAAGTTCACATATGCATGCTTATTTCCTCAAGTGGGTTTCTATCACTACTACACAGATGGTCTGTTTTAAAACATATACCACCCATCTCTAAGGAACTGAAGACTATCAGAATCTAAGTCTTGATTTCTAAATCTAAGAAACAACTTTTCTTTTAAATTACTCCCTCACAGAGGTATTTGCAGTAGTACTACAATATTGTACTCCTTGATCCTGGAGTGGAAATAATCAATTCGTGGCTATAGCCCACATAATAATAGATTTGTGGTTGAGGAAAAAGACTTAAATGTTGATCATAGGAATGACGGATTATACAGGAGAGTGCCACTCCCAAATACTGAAATATTACTGCAGAAAAAACTAGCCAACTTTGATGATTTCGTGGCTGCTTAATAACACTGATGATATTGGCAAAAGAGATGAAAATATACTTGAGAAGAGAGTTCCAGTTAACCTACTTCTGAGAAGGGTTAACTAGTAAAATTTTCATACTACTAAAATATCAATCCAATAGATTAAGTATATGGTCATAATCCCAACCATTTATTCGTTCTCAAAATTATTAGATAAAAGTATAAAAGAAGATACTGTTATGAGTTTATCCCCACCAACCTAACCGTAATCCTAAAATTATAAATTCCAAAAGTGAACTGGACCAAGAAACTACAACTACTGACAACATGCATCTCAGCATTTGAATCATAAGTTCATTTTACAGGGATTCTTACCTAAACTTCTAAAGATAGATGTGCTACATCAGGTAGATCATGGATTTGTTTGTATTACTTTGTCTTCCGATAGATAGCAAACAACAATTTTTCTCATGTATCATTATTGAGCAAGGGACACAAACAGTATGTTCTTCAACATCCAATAGTAAGTGCACATGAATAATGAAAATATCTAGATACAAAACACCTCCAAACCCGCGCTAGCATCCTAATAGGCCATGATTTCATAATTTCATTAGCTGCATAACATATAATCATCTCCCCTAGCACTCCATCATCTAAATTCTAATGGTCCGGCATACAACTTTTGGGGAACTCATTAATATGATTAGCCGTTCAGCTGTTGCTTTCCTTAAGCAGCATTGCGAGTAGTTAACTCTGCTTTGGTCAATTACATTTCTATGTTCATCTGTGTTGGTCACTGAACAAAAGGTATCATCTTTTAGGGATCATAACTTGTAGCAAAATATTGAGCAATATCACTTTGGGCAATAAACTAGCTCATCATCCTACCTCAAATACTTTCCAACCTAAATTCTAAACAACTATTACATCCTAAAATCTTGTATCATGTCAAGTAAAGAAGCAAGAATAAATTCTGAGGAAATTAAGCTTAAGCCCAAGTACCTGCAATTTCCGCGGTCTTACTAATCCATTAGACAAACTACTTTGCTCTTTACCCATCTCCTCATGCTCTGGAATTGCATCCAGCATCATTCCCTGCCTCGGCTTCCTCCGTGGACTAACCAAAACCGTCTTCATCAAGATCACCGGCGTCCCCGAGCAACACCCGGCTATATAAACCTCAATTGACGGAGAACAAACCCCTTTCTTTGACTGCACAAGCGGCGAACTCATATTCGTAATGGGTGTGGCAACATAACACTCGATGCTCCACCCAGAATTCGAATCATTATCCATTCCATTCTCGTTACTCCAGGCAGCACCCGTATCAGCTCTCTCCAACGAACCACATAAAATCAAATCCAAATCATCCCTCTCTTCACATACCTCGAATTCCACGGGACCCGAAATCTTAACACTATCGGTGCTAACGTACGTAACCTCGGATGAATCCTTATTAACACGATCGCGGCGGAGCGTAATTGAAACGGCGTTGGATGAGGGGATACGTTTGCCGTTGATTTCTAGCGAAACGCCAACTTCGCGGCGGAGATGTCGGAGTTTAAGCTGTTCGGGTAGGTTCTCCACCGCACAGGGCGCGATTCGGACATAGAAAAGGCGAATTTCCAAGCAGCCGCCGGTAAAACTCGGAGCTCTGTAGATAGATAGTTGTAAATCATCGTCGCCTTGGCCCATTTTCAGAAGCCTAATCGAAATCGAACTATTTCGACAAGAACTCACGGCTTTTGGGCTCTCATGTAATGGAAATTCAAGATATCCAAATTAGGAAATTCGGGATCTGCCGTATCGATTTTAGGGTTCTTTTGCGGTGAATTCAGCAGTTGAAAATGATGAAATGAAAGAGAGGGCATGGACAAGTGGAGCGTGTTGATCACACGCGTCAAGCGCGGGTGGGAACTAGAGAAAATCTGACTGGACCTACACACCCACGTGGCTCGCACAAGGTGGGGCTGTGATTTCCCGGGTCCCTGCCCGCCAAGAATTGCCAATACGATGCCGTAGCTGCTGCAATTCAAAAGAACAATCGGGTTACGTCTACCCAATTACCAATACGGGTCGGGTTTGACTAGCCGTCAAATTTAAACTAGATTATCAAATATTAAAATTGATCATGAGTCAAGAAAACTAAAAATTCTTCCAATTTGTCGAACGTGGTCATACACGTCGCAGATGGTATCTAGATTAGATTATGGTTGGTGGATTAGTTGGAGTAGATAAATTTATTGCAATAAAAGTTGTTTAAATAATTTGTGTGATATATGACTTATGACATCAACCAAAAAAAAAAAAGGATAGAATTATAATAAAATATAGAAATAGTTCATTTCGATTAGGCTTCTTATTATCTATAACATCTCTGAGTAAATATGTGTATATTTTATAAACGTGCATATAAATGGATATTCTTAGTGTGGGACAACCAAATAAAAAAAAAAGTGTAAATACTTGTTGGACATAGAGAGTAATACTTTTGTTAAAAGAGTAAGTCTCTTGTTCACCAGGAGTATCGTGCAATTCAATTGTATTTTTAAAAAGTTACATCATTTATTACTAAAAAATCATAGGTGTTATTACTGAAAAGTTACATCATTAAAAATAAAATTTTCGGTAATAATATGTGTGACTTTTCAATAGTATTTTATGTAACTTTTTAAAATACACCTGAGTTGCAGGGTACATATAGGGATAGCAAAATGACCCGCCCCGCTCTGACCTGCTCCGTTTAGGGCAGACCCGTTCCATCCTGCCCCATAATATATATTAAATAAATATATAATATTTTATACTATATAAAATACATACAATATATAATATTTTATAATATATAAAATAAAACTAATATCCTACATTTATAATATATCAAATAAATATAAAATTAGTATTATTTATTGTAACTCTAATCTAAAATAATTTTAAAATTATTTTTGTCGAATATATTTTGATGAACTTGTTGCAATATTTTTATTTTTAAATAATTTTTATTTATTTAAAATTTATATTATATTATTTTTAGTATATAATTATATACAACATGGGGCAGGGCGGGGCAGGAATGAGGCCCAATGTTCTGCCCCGCAACGGGGCATGAGGCAGGGCGGGGCGGGGCGGGGCGGCAGGGCAGAGGTGCGAGACAGGCATGAGTCTTTAGATACCCGTCCTGCCCTGCCCCATTGCCATCCCTAGGTACATACGATGGATACATGACTAAAGCTTGTCAAAATTGATACTGATGAGTCACAAATGTTATCATTTTCTGTTAAGATTTTACCATAATTTAAATTAATACTTAATATATTTTATATTGATTTCATCTCATCAAAAATGTCACAATTTTTAGTTAAAATTGAAAGCTAAGACTTAGATTAATATATTTGAATAATTCAAATAACATAAGTAGGAGACTAGCAAATGAATAGTGTTTTTAAAATGGTTTGTGAATTGGCTATTGATGTAGTCTTTCATTACGTTATCATATTCTCACCAACAAAATTAGTACTACATCCATTCCATAATTAGCTTCATATGTGGGTAGACATATATATTAAAAAAAGGTTATTAATATTTAAATTAATAAATAAAAAATATTTTAAATAAAGTAGATATTATCAGAATATTTTAATTTAACTTTTGAACGTGAATTTTATTTAGGATATTATAAAAAGTAAAATGTGAAGTAGTTTATTAACTTTTTTTCTTTTTTTTGGTGTGTCACACGTTTGTTGTATGATTGTATCCAATCACTGAATTACTATAGATATTTCGGGAAAAGAGAGAAAAAAAAAAAAAAGCAATTCAACTTTTTTGTTATAAAAAACGAAAAGTATTGTTTTGGGCCATATTGTAGATGAGAGAGCCCAGTTCGATGTTCTATTGGATTAAATCCAGCCCATTCGGGCAGGTTGGAATAGACCATTCCTTTCGTCCCACTGAAAATGCAGTTAAGATATAATGTACAAATAATTTTTTTTTTTTTAGGGCTACTACACCTAAGTGAATCTTGACCAAAGAATTCGATTCAAATCATAAATAATAAAACACGAGTGGTCCATAATCCATTTAACATGCATTCATTGCAAATATGTAGGCCGGCTATTGCCTTTGACCAAAATTGCAATCTTTAATAATTAAAATTTTAAATAAATAATTAAAAGTTATCATTGAATAATAGAAAACAATATGACCTTTTCATACTACTTTTTTTCCGCAAATTTTGCTTTTTCTTTTAGTTCATTCCATGAAAAATTATATATTTAAAAGTAAAAATATTTTTTAAAATTTTTATCACACAAATTTCACTTTAAGCGTTCAACTCATTTTTTAAATTTTCATGTTAAAAAAATATCGCATACTTTTAAGAAAAAAAGAAACATAATATAAAATTTATTTAGAAGTGTTAATTTCGTTTTAAATAGTTTTGTTGTGCTCTGGATTCAGATTTCAGAATTACCATTTTATGATAAAATAAAATTATCTTTAAATACAACAACTAATACTATCTTTAAAAGAAAGAGCTACTATAATTAAATAACAAACAGATAATATAAGACAAACAATTATATAGAAATTTCTACGGTAAAAATTTTTAAAAATAAACTTCAAAATAAGAAAAAGGACGCACATGCCCTTTAAATTTTTTTTCTTATTCTCGCCTTCTCCCAATCGCCAAACGGCCTGGACAAGGTATGTGCCTATTTCATCTTTTTTTTTTTTAAATCGTGTAATTTTTTTTTAAATTAATGTTTAATTAAAAATAATTAAATAATATTATATCATAAATTAAAAAATTTGCTTACAAACTGTATTACTATATAGACACATGTGTGTTACTAAAAGAAAAAATTTATGTTACTATTATCTTAAATGTTGTTATTTACATATATTAATTTATTTTTATAGAATAAATAATTTTTAATATAATATAAGGGCAAAATATGTGTTATTATAAGAAAAATATTATTTTTTCACAAATATTTATTTATTATTATAGATATAATTAAATTTTCATATAATAACGTATATAAAATTATAAAAAATTGTTATTACATGAATCAATATACCTAAATTTTAAAATATAATGATTAAATTAAAAACATGTATTTTTCCATATAGTAACACAAAATGAGGAGCAAATGTGTGTTACAATTAAGACAAATATATGTTACTATCATATAAAATGTTATTCTTTTAACATATATTCATTTATTTTTATAGAATAAATATTTTATATAATATAAAGAGTAAAATATGTTTTACTATAAGAATAAATATTAGTTTCTCACAAATATATTATTTATTTTTATAGAAATAATTAAATTTTTATTTAATAACACATATAAAATAGTAAAAAGTGTATTACTATATGATTCAATATACCTAGAATTTAATGGGATGATGAATAAATAAGAAACACATATTTATTCTTATAAAAACTAATTTTTCTTAAAGTAACACACATTTGTCCATATAGTAACACAAACAAGGGAGTAAATTTATGTTACAATTAGAGCAAATGTGTGTTACTATCATATAAAATGTTATTCTTTTTACATATATTTATTTATTTTTATAGAATAAGTATTTTTATATAATATTAAAATTAAATGTGTGTTACTATAGTTATAAATATTAGTTTTTCACAAATATATTATTTATTTTTATAGGAATAATTATTTTATTCATATAATAACATATATAAAATAGTAAAAAGTGTATTACTATATGATTCAATATACCTGGATTTTAAAGGGATGATGAATAAATAAGAAACACATATTTATTCTTATAAAAACTCATTTTTTCTTAAAGTAACACACATTTGTCCACGTAGTAACACAAATTGGGGAGAAAATTTATGTTACAATTAGAGCAAATGTATGTTACTATAAAATTGAATGTGTGTTACTATATTTACAAATATTTACTTGTACTTGGAAAAATATATATTGTACTTATATAACACATATAATGTTTTAAAAATGTATTATTATATTAACAACATATTACTAACATAAATCAATAAAAAGAATTAAAAAAGAAATTTAGTAACACATATTATTTTTGCAAAATTATATATTCTTTTTATAGTTAATTTAAAAGTACAAAAAAATATTTTTTTAAGAAATAATAATACAATTTTTACTTTTTAGTAACACTCTTTTGTCTATATAGTAATATAATATGAGAAAGAATTTTTATATTCATTATATATTATTTCTTGAATTTTATTAAATTAACACACCAATTTTAAATAATAAAAGATAAACTAAACTAGAAAAAAAAGAATTAAAATATTACCTACAGTCATGAGTGACTAGTGAGAATTGAAATGGTAAACAAGTATATGCAATCAGCTAGCCAATCATCGAAACTTCAGTCGAAAGTTTAGTTAGTAATCTCGCCGAAAATGGATGATTCCTATTAATAAGGGTAATGGTGTCTTTTTTATTATTTTTAGTAAGATTTCTACTGTAGAAATTTTTACACAAGTGTTGCTCATAATATAAACATTGGATATCATTAAATTTATATTTAAATTGACGAACATTGTTTAGTATTAATATATGTTAGATGTTTTAAGAAAGAAGATTTTAATATTTCAACAAATCGATTTCTAATTCCAAATCGACTTCCGTTGAAAAATTAGCACCCACAAAAATTAATAAAAAATTCACAAAATGGGTGGAAATTGGAACATATGCTGTATCTGACGTGGCAGTGACCTAGGACCCAAGTTCGCGCGTAGTTTAACGCTCCTTATAAGCGCGCGTGGACGTCTCTCACAGGCCAATTAATCTGTTGTTTTGTACTCCCACTGTCCCAAGATAAACTTCACATTTTTCATATATGTATGTCCCAATTCTTTCTTCACACCCAAAAAATAAAATAACGCATACTCACAAAAGTCAATAAAGTACATTTTTTTATATTTTATTATTTAACTTCACACTCACATACTTTATTTTTTCTTAATATGCGTGAAACTCCACCTATAAAAAAAATGTTGTCACGGAGAGAGTATTACACAAACAAAATCGCTATATATATATGAGCTTCCTTTTTATAGTTTTTACCGCCGCAGTGGTTTTCATTGGCGTCCGTCGCGTTTCCTCTCTCTCTCCCCCCCCCCCCCCCCCCCCCCCCCCCTCTCTCTCTCTCTACTCGAGAATAGAGAGAGAAAGTCGAGGTAGGCAGCACTGTGTTACCCTTTTCTCTTTCTTCAGCTGCCATTCTTTGTTTTGTAATACCGATTCTTTGTTGTCTGCGCTGTGCAATAGCAATCTTGTCTTCTTTTTCTAACAGCCCATAATTCTTAGCTTCTGTCTCTTTCTCTCACCCCCCATTTTCTGTTCCCTTTTTTATGTTCTGTCCTCACTCTTTTCTTTTCTTAATAATTTAAACAGTTAAGATATTGATTCCCTGCCTCTGCGCATCTCATCAGAATCGCCATTTTCAAGGCAGTGAGCAACTCTTTGAGCGGCTCAAAACCTACGGAAAATGAAGGTCCGATTCTTGATTCCTTTTCTTATTTTTTTTTTCGATAAGATCGCTGACAATGACTGTCCTTTTTGGCATGCATCTCTCAACTCTTTTCCTCTGTTTTTTTTTTTTTTTTTTTAATGAATAATTTTACTCCTGTTGAGATCTAAAAGTGTAAAATTGCATTGAATAGGTTACCCTAGTTTTCATTTGATAATGTTGGATAGCAGAGAGAGCATATATGATCTTAACTCCTTTGTTCAATTAGTTTGTTTGATCCAACATTTATGCAGTTTTGTTTGTTTTTCGTTGTGCAGAAGTTTGTTCTGAAATTGGATTTGCAAGATGACAGAGACAAGAGAAGGGCTATGAAAACAGTGTCTGCCCTGTCAGGTTGTGAGGCCAGTTTCATATTTTTGTTCTGCAATTGCAATTGGTGTTTGAGGAATTTTACTTCGATTTCATGTTAATCATCTTCTCTGTCTGAAAGAAAATCGTGGGATGTGATGACTCTCAGTTGCTGCAGATTATTGCTTCTGACTTTCTCATTAGACTGAGACTGATTGATTGCCTTGCTAGCTAGTAACAAATAAACTGCAATCTATTTATGCATTTTGAAAGAAAAAAAGAAAAAGAAGTTTAAATACATATCCTTAGGAGCTGAAAATTGAACATCACTGAAATATATATCACACGTGATACATTTGGATATACTTGTCCTGGCCTTTTATGAGATTATTGAAAAATTCTTTTTGACTAGGCAAATGATAATTCGTGGGGGGTTCTAATCATTGGAGTTATGATTATCACAAAGTCATGACCTTTGCTCTTAAATAATCAATCAATCAATCATAATACGAAGAGTTAGTTATGTATGAAACTTCTCATGAAGTATAAATCTCATTTTCATTTTGGTAGGGAATAGGTGTTAATTTGTATGGTTTCACGTAAAATTTTGCCTAATATAAATGAAGGTACGGTTCAACATTCTTTGACACTTAGCACAACGAATTTGCTTTATCAGGGAAAATGGAAGTTTGCTGTCCTGGTTTTACCTTGGCAGCCTCTTGCTATATATAGTAGTACTGATTTGAGCTACATTTAATTGTTGTAGGAATTGATGAAATAACAGTGGATATGAAAGGAAAGAAGCTAACTGTGATTGGGACAGTTGATCCAGTGACCGTGGTTAGCAAATTGCGCAAGAAGAATTGGGCGACGGACATCATCTTAGTTGGCCCGGCCAAGAAAGAAGACCCGAAGAAAGACGAGGCCAAGAAAGAAGACCCGAAGAAAGACGATTCCAAAAAGGACGAGCCGAAGAAGGAGGAGGACGAGAAGAAGCAGCTCGTGGTCGGGACGGCAATGCCGTACCGGCAGTATTATCCGCCAATGCAAACATACTACTATGCACATCACAGCATTGAAGAGAATCCAAATGCATGTGTTATCAGCTGAAGATTGAATATCTATTTTCTCTTGGTTTTGCATTATTGTCCTAGTAAATGGGAAGGCTATTATAGTCTTTTCAGGATTTTGTTCGTCTGTATGTATATATAATTTTATTTTTCAATAAATGTTGAATTTTATTGTGCATATAATATTATATGAGGAGGCCAGTTGAGATCTTTGGTGGAAAGCTGCAGTGGTGCATGTAATTTTCTCTGTTTCTTGATGTAGACATGCACTGTGACGATTTATTATGAAGACAAAATTGCACTGCTACTTGTTTTATTTTTAATTGTAATCTATATCAAATTTGTTTTTTGCTTGCACGCCACAAAAATGCACAAATTATTGGCAAATTTGCATAACAACTGGACTATGTTTTTTGTCTTTTTTTTTTTTTTTTTTTCAGAAGGTTTAGGATATGGCATGACTAGTTATCAGTTAAATCAAATATTATTGAATAAAAGATCATAATAAAATGCTTATATGCGGTTTGCCGGTTATGTTATCACTTATTTTATTGAGAGGTCTACCACATTTGTTAACTTTTACGTAAAAAAATATTAATATTTAACTTTTCATGATCATATAATTATTTAAACATAAATGATTTTATATTTAAAAATAATTATTTTATTTATAAATTTAATAAGGGTGATTTATATATAGGTTCAAAAAGTCACTATATTTATAAATTTGTTCATAATATTTGCACATAAGCATATTTTTTTTCTGCACAACACTTATTTATAAATATAGTAATTTTTTAAAAACCTATATGTAAATTACCCATTTGTCTGAAAGTATTTTGGTCGTCGTCCCATTCAGAATATGGCTTTGATTTTAACGTGATAAGAATTGATTAGTGATTTTTTAAAAATATTAAAGCTTATGAATTATATTTGATGTGACTAATAAACAGTTTATTTTTTGCCTAATTTATCTTTAATTGAAATGCGTTTTTATACGTATCCTAAACTGATTTTTGTATTTTAATTGTGTCCTTCTATGTATTAAATTTTAAAATAATAGTGTACTATTCTTGAATCTAAAAGAAATAAAAAATTAATATGGTAAATTTGAGAGGTATACATAAGTCAAGGTCGGCTTAGTAGGTTACAGAGAAAAACATCTAGAAACACTTGGTTATGATTTTTTGGCAGTCATGCACCATTCAATTTTTTGGGGTCAATTTTTTAATAATGTGAAAATGACGGAAGATTCATTCCTAATTTAGTACATCCAAATTCTAATCAGAGATAGTTTGCACCCCTCCATTCTGGGATTGAGACACCCTTGCTCAAGGGTGTCAATGATTCTTGGCGGTCAGCGGACGATCGAGTGTCTCTAAGTGCTAAGACCGTCTAGGCGGTGCAAAGATTTTAAGTTCAATTAAAAAGTCAACAAAATATTAAAAACTATTATAACACGACATAGAATGAATAAATTATGAAGTAGTTCAATTAAATTTAACTTTTTAGTAAATTAGTTTTTATTTTTTAATTTTAGATCTAACTTTTAAATTGAAATAAAAATTAGAAAAAGAAGAGTAATGGTCATCCAGGCGGTGCCAAGACGGTCTCGGCAGTGCCAAATGTGTTGGCGGATTTTTTTCGGCGATTTGACATTGGCGTCGGCGGCCGAGGGCTTTCAAGCGTCTAGACGGTCTCGGCGACCGTCATTTACATTCATACCCTCATGTATTGAAGGATCCTATGTAAGAGAGGATCCGAATCCTTCGTTCTGACGAGGCAAGTCATTTTTCATTGAATTTCTAATTAATTTTTAATGTCTTATCGTTTAATTAAATGTCGTTGATAAATTGATAGTAACCCTGAACCTATAACATAAGTTATCAAACTTGGTTTTGCCATACGTTTAATTATAAAAGTAATTTAAAGGGTTGGTTGGTTTCATTGGAAATTTTGAAAATCACTTTCGCTCTAGGCTTTATGTACTTGTTTTGAAATAGTAAAAAAAAAAAAGTCACTTATTTTTAAAACATTTTTTGCAACTTTTGAAAATAAACAAATTTAAAAATTATTATTTAGTTGTTGCAAGTGGACGCTAAAGATATTTGATGAATTATTGTTTTTATGAGAACTACATCACTAGTTAGTATTGTGCTTAATTTTTTGAAAAAACAAATAAGACAAAAAAAAAAGTTTCTATCTCTATTTCTTAAAATTTGTAATACTTTTTAATCACATAAATTAGAAAGAAAGTAATGATTAGAATGCACAAGGTAGATATTGTAAAATGAATATGTTGAGGTGGATATTTTAAGAAATATATTCATTTTGTGGTATGTAAATTTTTCTTAGACAAACAATAAAATAAAATAAGAAAAAATATCAGATACACATGATAATAAATAATTAAGAAAGATAATGGTAGAAAAAAGAAAATATATATAAATAATTAAATATGATAATAGTTACTTTATTTTTAAAAAAAATTGTAGATCAATGTATATTTTTGTTAACTGCTATTATAATACGTTATCATTAGTTCTTATCTCAATTTAAAAAAATCAAATCAAACGTGCCCTATGTAACTGGCACTCCATTTTGTGATTATTCATTTAGGTAGTGTTTGGTTATGGAAGACCCCATCATCCATCCTATTCTTTTTTAATTTGCATATTCAAATTTCTATCTAAATACCCATAATCTCTATAAAATATTTATATATTTATTTTCACATAATTTTATACAATCATAGCAAATTTCTCTCATTCTCTTTCTTATTTTTCTTCCTATCATATTCTTCTTCTGTTTTTTCATATCTTCTCTTCTATTTCCTTACTCAATCATTATCACACTAATTATAATAATAAAATTTCATCAACATTAACTCTATTACACATAAAATTTCATCTACTTTTTTTATTTTTAATTAAATATAAATTTACTAAATTTCTCACATTCACAATTTTCGATCTGCAGCCACCCCTAACAAAAAAAATGCTTAGTTTAATGCTCATTTTCATTTACAAATTTGGTTATTATGAGAACTGAATCACCTTACATATTGATCATTAAAAAAATGACAGGATTATACAAAAGTAATGCACTATTTTTAAATAGATACTTCCTCCGTCTTACTATAAGTTGCTCATATTGCCATTTTCGTCCGTCTTACTATATGTTGCTCATTGTGTTTTTATCTTTTTTTGGAACTACTATTCACTTCTTTATTACTCCCTCTGTCCCTAAACACTTGCACACTTTCCTTTTTGGTCCGTCCCACAACACTTTGCACACCCTATAAATGGAAATAACTACTTTAACTTTATCCTTATAATATTCACATATTTACACAAAATGCCATTACTTTTACACTAAATCCAACTAATTTCATTATTTTAATAATATAACTTTACACATCACCCTCAATACTCTACTTTTTACACACTTTTCTTAAAAAACGTGTAAAAAGAGGTGTGCAATCTTTTCAGGGACGGAGGGAGTATTATTTTCAATATTTTTTACACTATTTTCATTACTTTTTTCACTTTTTCCATCACATCACTCATACTTTTTCACTTTTTCCATCACATCACTTGTACTTTTTCACTTTTTCCATCACATCACTTATACTTTTTCACTTTTACCTTAATTCGTGTGCCAAAAAATAACGAGCAACTTATAGAGATACGGAGGGAATACAATTTTTTTGCATAATAGTGTAAATTAAGATTGAACAATAGAGTTAATTATGGCATGCCGCCACTTTATTGACCTCCACCGATCTAGAAGAATCTGTTGGATGATTTTACCTTTTAATACTTGAGTAATTTGTAGTACTACAATAATGGAAAATTCTCTACTTAAAAAAGTCTGTCAATATTCCTCTTCTAAAAAAAAAACTGTCAATTTCAACCATAAGACATAATGATTACGGGAAGTAGCCTTAATTTTTTGTACATACTGTATGATAATCTATTTTGGTTTTAAAATTAAGATTTAATTTTAGTTTGTAATTGTAAAAAATAATTTTAAAAAGTGACCACTGCCACTTACTATCCCACCACTCAAAAATTTAAAAACTAATATCAACTCCACAACCTAAATTAATTTTATAATACAGTTAAACTAATATTAACTACTTTTATACGAAACTTCCGTCCAACAAATTAAAGTTTGCATATTTATTTTAGTTTGCCGTGTAAAAGTTTAAATATTCTCAAAATAAAAATATTTATTTAAATCTCAATCCTTAAAATATTTATCTCACAGTCTTTGTCTTACGTATTATACTCATTAAACTTTTCTTAAAATTATGCTCCCAAAAATACCGCAGGTTTTTGAGAGACGGATGTAAATAATTTTTAATATAATAATTAATACTCCCTCCATTTTAAAATATATGTCATTTTAGCATGTATCACGCATATTAAGGAATATTATTTTAACCAATAGCAATGCATTGTGAAGTGGATAATTGAAGTTGATTGGGTGTTTTAGGAAAAAAAAAATTAAAATGACATATATTATAACAAAGCTAAAGTGACGTATATTTTGAAATGGAGGGAGTACAATAAAAAAGACAATATACAAATAAACTTCATCACAATGGATTTTCAGTGTACTTTGTCTTCTTTTTGTTTTCAATTAAAGGAAATAATATGCTGAGTCGATTACGTTTATGTAGTTTGCATGCTAGCTGCATAATGGTTAAATACGTAAAATAAATTATCACACTCTACAAATAAATTTTACTTTCTTTTGTGGAAAAAGATTTACAAATTTTCTATCAGTTGCTTATAAACCTTTCTTCTTACTGTGTGATTCTCTTTTGAAATAATTGATCAAGTTTAGGTACCTTAATTTGTAATAAGAAGAAGAAAGGGAAAAAAGGGTCAATATTTGTTTATGGGCCTACTATGAGATGGACCCTCTTGATTGACAAATAAATATTATGGGCCGACTCTAAGATAGGTTTATTTTATAAGGCCCAGGATAAATACATCCACATCTATCTATAGTATGCACATAAGATGAGTACACATACCAAAAGTTAAAATATCATAATATTTTTATCCTTCCTGAAGAAACTCTAATTTTTCCTAAAATTCGCGGGATATCATCCTTTCCTGAGCAATGAAACCAGCAAATGGTGCTGGGTACTAAAACGATAATGTATGGTTAAACTAATTTTTTTTTTTTTTTAGCTCATTATCACTGTAACAAAAAAAAAAAAATTTGATCAAAACTAAAAAGAAGAAAATATTTTAATAATACGTCACAGTTTAGTACCCGGTACCATTTACTGGTTTCACTACCCAGCAGAGGATCTATTTTCGAGATTCGCGTTGGGTCTATTGGGTTTCGGACGGCTACCGAAAATCGAGTACGCGAAATTTCGGATAGTTTCTACATATATCCAACCCGATAAAAAAAATCGGGTACACAATCTAAAAATATTGCATAAACTCAGATAAAAAACTGGATACACGATTTTTTTCCGTTTAATTTATGGCTATACATTTTAGCATATTAAAGTATTAATAAGGATAAATTTTCAAAAATCATTGGATGGCTTTTAAAGATACACTTAAAATCGTACGCGCACTTATTACTTTCAAAATTAAATTGGGTACACAAGAGTGGAATAGTGATATAAATACTTTTAAAAATATTAATTATACAAGCAAAATGAACTTGGTTAAAAAAATTATAAATTCAAATCAATATTTATATGATAAATTCATAGTGATAAGAAAAATCAATCATCCATTCTTTTTGATGCAGTAATTTCGATAATGTGTGATCAAAATTAGTACTCTTTTTGACATCATAGAGATAAATCATGTAATGGAATTTTCTAATGTGTGTTGTGACCGAATTGTAAATTGAAGTATTTATTTTAAAAAGTAATTATATTTATAATATTTTTAAATATTTACACAAATACATAACAAAAATTTCACAAAAATATATTTTTTATTTACACATAATCATGAATGGGATTCACGATTTAATTTTAAATGATAATTGAGAGTCACAATTTAGTTTAAAATTGATAACCCAGTTTACGATTTTATTTAAAAACATAAATACTCTAGATTTCACTTTAAAAATATAAATCAAAATTAAAAATACAATATTTAAATAAAACCCCCAAAATTCATGGATCGCTGTTTTGTGATTTTTTTTTCTTTTAACATATTATTATTTTTATATATTGACATGATATGGGTGGTGCTTCAGAACATATTTGGTTGAACTTATATACTTTTTAAAATATCATATAAAGTTTATAAATATTCTCGTGGTATTTAATTAAATAAGTTGTTTAATAGTGATCCCATCCCAAACTCTGTCACTCCTACTCTATCCTCACTATCTCAACTCTTTTTTTTTTTTAGAAAAAGAAGAAGTTAAAATTAAAATTAAAATTTTAAAAATATTATATACAAGATCTTATAAATTTTATTAGCAAATACTTGAATAACTTGTAAACTATGTAGCAAATAACATTTTATAAACACTAAAATTACATTAAAAGTTTTTTTACTTCTCTCTTTCACTCACATTTTTTATTATACCTATTGTTTTCATTTTAAATTATATATCCAAAAATATTGGGAATCTTTTTCCTAAGGATGGAGAAAATAATAAATTAATGATGAAGATGAGATTGATTCTTTGTTGTTATTATTATTATTATTATTATTATTATTTTATTTTTTTTATCATCATCATCAGTTATATAATTTAGGGTTTTATCTTTTTGTTATTGAGTTGAGCTTTAATGCCTGAAACATTAGTTAGAGGGCGTTTGATATAATTATAAGGAATGAAAATGGTATTAAATGAAAGTCATAATTCTCATGTAGCTAAACTATGATTGATTTATTAGTTTTCAAAAATCAAAGAAATAGTAGAGTCATTCTAAATACACACTATGACTTTGATTACCATTACTCACCTCCAAAAGACTTCAACCAAACACCCCCTTAGTTTATTATAAATAGAATATTTATATTGAATGAAAAGTGAGTTGAATTGATTATTGAAAAGAATTGAGTGTTAATTTTCTTTTTCGCGTTTTGATTGTTGTTATTTCTAATATTTTACAAATCAATGGAACTAACGCAATAACGCAAAGATTATATTATCCGGTACTCAGAGTTTGAATCAATGAATTTATGATATTATCACCTTTTCGCTGCGCCAATTAATAAACATCCTTTAAAAAAAAGGCATTTAAGCAATATTACTTTTAATTTAATCTCATCTTACAAAATTCAATCTCATTCAATGATAGATAAAATAAGAGTTCCATAACATTAATTATGAATAAAGAAATACTCCTACTAATACAAATGATAAATACAGAGGCACAACATTTTGAGTAGATCAGCACCCCACGTGGATTACGTCTCTTTCTTTTTGTCGGCAAGTGCCACCACCCACACCCACACCCCACCCAAACACAAAAACCGCGTAGACTTTTTATAACACCAACCCCCTTTGACATTAGGCAAAGTCAACCCACAACCCACTAAACAAAGAAAATCAAAATCATTACACATTTATGAACACAACAAAGAATGGGCTGAAAAGATAAGCCAAATCCTCCCTCTGATAATGCTATTGCTACCCCCCCTCCTTCTCTCTACACTTTAGTGAGAGAAAGCAATGCCTCAATAGTCTCTCTCCATAAATAAATAAATAGTTTTGTTTCCCCCACTCATTTTTCCAAAACCGCCCATTCCATCTCTCTCCTCCAAAAGTCAGCGCCTCCCCCTCTCTCTCTTCTTATCAGAGAAAAGGGAATGGACGATGACTGGGATCTGCACGCGGTGGTCAGAAGCTGCTCCGCCACCTCCAACGGCGGCACCTATTTGGGCAAAAAATTAAGTAAATTGGAGAAAGATCACAGCTTTTCTGGCACAAATTGGTCCCAAGATCTATTGGAGGCCAGAAAAGATAGCTTCGTAGAAGGGCCGCATGACCTCTTAAAACCATTTCTTCCCAAACCACAAGAGCCCTTACCAATCGGATTAGCTTCTCCTAAAACTTTACCAATTTCACCACACTCTGTTCTTGGTCAACCGCAAGATCCACCGTCCGATCAACCACAACCGAAACAACAAGTAGTCAAGCAGGTCACTCAGCACAAACAAGAGCTCTTTTCTGTTGTCAATGCCTTGAGACCCAATTCAAGGTCCAAGAAGAGGTGCGTCTCTGTTTCTGTCGAAGCTTCTAGATTGCTGTTTTCGGATCTAGTTTTTTATTTTCTTTTGGGGTTGTTTTTGATGCAGAAAGAACCATTTGAAGAAGGTTTGTCATGTGCCTGCAGAGAGTTTGTCTTCTGATGTTTGGTCTTGGAGGAAATATGGGCAAAAACCGATAAAGGGCTCTCCTTATCCGAGGTAATTTGATTGTTGATTTTGCTTGAAATGTTTTGATGTTTGACCCAAAATTAGAAGGGCTTGGTAACTATGAGTGTTGAAATTTGTGCTAAAAATGTGTGGGAAATTCAGAAAGATTTTATCATAATTTGTTAAAATTGTTTAATTGCTTGTGAAAAAAAACAGGGGTTATTACAGATGCAGCACCTCAAAAGCATGTATGGCGAGGAAACAAGTGGAGCGGAACAGATCCGACCCGGGAATGTTCATAGTCACCTACACCGGAGACCACAATCACCCCGTGCCGACTCACCGGAACTCACTCGCCGGCGTCATCCGCAACAAGGCCGCCGACGACCCCAAGAAGCCGGAAATGTCACCGGGGTCGGCGCCCTCGCCGGCGCCGGAAAAGATGGAGAGCAGCCGCGAGGACTTGGCTGATGTTGACGACGATGAGGATGACGACGACTTTAGCGCGTCCAAGATGCCATTGGACGACGATTTCTTTGCGGGTTTGGAGGATTTCGCCGGAGAATGCTTATCCGATCCAATTCCTGCCGACTCGGAGTTCAATTGGCTGTCCAGCGGCGCAACCACCGCGGCGACGGCGGCAGTGGGTGTTGACTTGTTAAAAAAGAAGTGCATAGGGGAATGATGCTTTTCTTGTGGCTCACTTTTGTTTCGATATTGTAGGCAGGGCAGGGCAGGGGATTGGTTTTTGTCCGTTGAAGGTTGTAAAGAGAATATGGAATCATAATGTTTCTTTTGTATGTGTAACGTATACATTCAATCTCTGAATCAGAAAGAAAAGAGAGTATTGTAGGAGAAAAGAGGTTAGATTCCAATTTATCTGTAGCAGCTACCTTTTTTTTTAAATTTTGTATATGTCAAATAATTTTATAGGACATTTATTTTATTGCTTGATTTATTATATTTTCTAAAGTCTTTGTGCATCTGCTTACTGCTAATTTGAGAGTGATTTTATTTTTGGGTCTTTCTTTTCCAGTTTAATAGTTAAAAGATATGTTCAAACCCTAATTACCAATATATGAAATGATATACGTTGCATTTAACTTGTGCTATGTAATAATTCTATGTGTTTCACTGTATGTTTTCTTTGAATATATTTGTTTAGAGTTTTTTTTGCACTTTTAGTCCCACGAGATATGTATTATTTTAAAATTGGTCCCATATATTTCATTATTGGTCCTATAAGTTTTTTTTCTTGCACTTATAGTCCCAAATGTTGCACTTGTAATCACAAACGTTACAAAATTTACATATTTGGTCCCAAACATTGACGGCTCCGTTAAATGCATGGTTTGCAGCGTTAGTCCCATAAGACTTACTCTTACTTAATTGTGTATAACCCATTAATCTGTATTTTCAGAATTGGTCTCATTGAATTTTTTTAATTGCACAATTATAAATATTGAATAAAATTTTAAAAATATTAAAAAAATCAAATAATTCTTCAAATAATAAAATTAAATCTGTAATAAATAGTTAAAAAAAATTCAACTATATCTTAAAAAATAGTTAAAACTAAGAGATTAATTTAAAAAAAATCCAATTTTAATTCAAGATAAATAATAATTAAAATATAATAATTTGTTTAATTTAATTATTTATGAAGTCTAATTGATTTTGAAAAATATGATTTTATTAAACTTTGACCTAGTTTTTAAAGATTTTTTTAAATTTAATATTTTTTGAAGATTTTTTAGTGTGTATATATATATTAAATTTTTTTAAACTTCATTTTTATTTTACTTGATTTATTTAATCTTTTCAGATTTTTGTTAGGTTTAAATGATTTTATTTAAATACTACTTAATTTAATTATTTTGAAGATTCATTTTATTTTTTAATTATTTATTATGATTATTTTTAGATTTATGTTTTTTTATGATATTTAAAGTTTAAAAATAAATTATTAAATTAAAAAAAATTAAAAATAGGCTAAAGTTTAATAAAATCAGATTTTTTAAAAATAGACTTCATAAATAATTAAATTAAAAAATTATATTTTAATTATTATTTATCTTAAATTAAATTGAAATTTTTTAAAATTAATTTGTTAGTTTTAACTATTTTTTAAGATATAATTGAATATTTTTAGCTATTTATTAAAGATTTAATTTTATTATTTGAAAATTTATTTGATTTATTTTAATATTTTTTTAGATTTTATTCAATATTTATATCCTATGGGAGACAAAATTAAATAGTTATATCTTATAGGACTTATTGTGCAATTAAAAAAATTTAATGAGATTAAATTTTAAAATACAGATTAATGGGTTAAACACAATTAAGTAAGAGTAATTCTTATGGGACTAACGCTGTGGGACCAAATATGTATATTTTGTAACGTTTGGGATTACAAGTACAACGTTTGGGACTATAAATGTAAGAAAAAAATTCTATGAGACCAATAATGAAATGTATGAGACCAATTCTAAAATAATACATGTCATATGGTACCAAAAATGGAAAAAAACCTCTATTTGTTTATGAATATATAGTGGCCAGTGGGTGATTTTTTTATAAAATAATGATAAATTGTAAAAGAGTAAAGGACAATTGATTTTTTTTTTTAATATATGAAGTGATATTTTTATTTTTTAGGAAGTGATAAATTTTTTATGGATGTCCAAAAAATAAGAATAAAAAAAAAAATTATAGTTGGATTGAATGGATATTATTTGTGTAATTAGCTTTATTTGAAGATTGTATTAATTACGTACTGGGGGATTGTTTCCAGTTCGTCAATAAAAATGAGAATAAAACTTTATTTTTTCATCTCTACTTTTAAATATTTTGGATGAATAATTATATCTTTTATGGTTATAATACTGATGTTATTTTTAATTTAGAAATAATTAATTAAAAATAATTACTTATGACGAGGAAAATTATTGAGGATGATAATTATAAAAAGGGAGAAAAATAATTAAATGGATATTGATTATTTTATCTAGAAAAACAATAATACTATGGATTTTTTTTAATCTTGTCCATCACCCTAATTATTAAAGTATATATTTATTCTCATTATCCACGCTACTATGAAAAATCTTAACCAAGTTTGTATAAATGAGATGCCATTAGTAATCATATATGAAATGGACATTGGAGAGTAATGCTTACGTGAATACACTATAATAATCGTTTTACCTCAATGAAAGTATTTTTTTAATTTATACTTTCTACATTTCATAATAAGTTGTAAATATATTTTATACATTCATTCTACCTTTAATGCTTGCATTCCTAATGTTGAGCAATTTATATAACCGAATGATTTATGTGGCTAATCTATACGTAGAAAATCACTCAAACAATAATCTCAAGATATAATTTTGATTAGTAATTGGAAAGGTAGAGAGAGGAATTGTGTAATGTATTTCTTGTATTTTGGGAATTGAATTCTTACAAATGAGGTTTTTCCTCTTATTTATATCCCTCTAAGGATGAGGTGGCTTCTTTTTAAGCCATATGGCTTGTGGGGGGTGACAAGTGTGTCACCCCCTCCAAGCTTTGCTCCACTAACTCTAGCCTTCAGCAATCCGGACCTTTCATACAGGTCCTTTGGACATCTTGTGTCTTCTTCCCCTCGAAGGAGAGACGGACAATGTAGCGAGCAATGGGGCGAGCAGCATGGGCTTATCCTCTAAACTTGCCGCCTTGTTATATTCAGGCTAAAGACGACCATCTGGGCGAGCAAGTTATATTCAGGCTAAAGACCGCCTTGCTTTGACACCTCTAACCTCGAGCGAGCATACCGGCGAGCAGGCTGGCGAGCACATAGGCGAGCAGCTTATACCTTCTTGCCATTTTATACTTGGTTCTTTTCTAATCCTCAAGCTTAGATCCTTTTATCAACATTTGCCCCCCAGTATATATTTTGATTTGACATCAAAGTATATGCTGGAATTGATCTTACACTATGTTAGTAAGCAACTGGGCGAGAAGCTTAGCGAGTAACGTGGTGCTCGCCCCGGAGCTCGCCCTCCTGCTCGCCCCCTCTCTCTTCAACATTTAAGGCAACTCCCCTGAAAATGAGGCGCCTCCTCGTTTTGTGCGCCAATCAGTCGCATGAAAAGACGTGCCTTTTCAGAAACTTTTCAAATGTTTTGCAACTTGGTCCCTGAAATTCTTTTCCCTCTTTCACCTCGACCCGAACATATAAATAGGGTTTCTTAGCCACTATTCATCTTCTTCTTCATTTACCCTTATCCTCTGAAAATTTTCCGGCGCTCCGATCTCTGATCTTTCTCCGACGACTTTAGCGATCTTCACTGATTCCGGCGATCGGTTTTGCGACTCAATATCCCAGGTAGTTTCTCAATTCCTTTCATCCTTTGTTCACATTACCTTCATTTTGTTTTAATTTTTTTGCATGTCTACTTTATAAACTTGTTTGCCGGATTTTCTGATTGAGATTTTGTTGACGACGCCCACCATCCTTAGTTAATCACACCCTAGGGTCAACCCTGTCTTTACCTCTTTCTTCCTGAATCCATGTCGTCCTCTTCGAGCCGGACGATTTCTCACCGGAATCCGGGCAAACGGCCCATGGTGGAGAATGTAGAGGAGGGCGGTCCGATTGCGGGCCTGTCCTCTGTTCATTTGGCGGGGTCCGACTCCGCGGTTGAGGAGGTGAATCGGTTCTTGGCGAGAGAAGGCGAGCAGGCCTGCGAGGAGGCTGGTGAGCATCCTTGCGAGCACACCGGCGTGCAGCCGGGCGAGCAAGAAATCGAGCAGCCCATTGCTCTCCCAGAGGGGGATGACGCGGAGGACGTCGAAACACTCTCCAGCAGTGGCGATAGCGACGACTCTATCACTGAGTGGTTCGAGTCTGTTAGCTTCCCCCAACCGCATATGTCTGAGAGGTCCATCCCTGAAGGCATCGCACAGGAGTTCGATTGGAGAGCGTACTACGAGCGGTATGCTGCTGACTTCCCGACACCGCCTCGGCAATATCAGGAACTTGAAAGAGATGATCGCACACCCTTTAAGGCGAGTACCATAGTGAGCGTTATTGATGAAGACGATCTTGACCATATCCGGAAAGAATATCATATTCCCTGTGACGTTACTATGTATGCTCCCCGGGAGAAAGAAAGAGCTGACCGCCCTCCGGAAGGATTGACGGCCATAAACGTGCATACGTTGGCTGCTGGGGTGACGTTACCCTTGCATCCTCTTATCGGGCGTTTTTTGGAGACAACGGGTTTAGCGATCACCCAGCTAACCCCCAACGCATGGACGTACTTGATATCGCTGTGCACGGTTTTTGCCTTGGAGAAATACAAGGATCGCCTGACTCCTCAAGAGGTGAATTACACTCTCTGCCTTAGCAAGTGCTCTGAGGAGGGCCAAGGCTATTATTACCTTAAGGCGAGGAGTGACATGAAGATCCTCGAGGGACTGCCAAACAAAGTGAGAGACTGGAAGGAACAATTCTTTTTCATCGGCGGTGATTGGCGGGCTCCTGACAACAATGAGGGTCTTGGGGGACGAATTATGACCCCTACTGAGTTTGGCGAGTTGCAGCGTAGGACTTGTTTACATGTTTTGAATCTTAAAACTCTTTTTTGATATTGTGTCTGATGTCTTCGTTCCTTTGTATTGCAGGTTTGATCCCTCAGCGCTGGAAGAAGACGAGCTTATCTGAGGAGTTCAAGTTTACTTGCATTCTTGTTTGTCGTCGAAACAAGAAGGACAGAACCTTTGACTATTTGAACAAATTCAGCTGCCGCGTCGCCTCGGGGTTAATTACCACTCCTCACCATCTACGAGCCCAGGTTGTTCGTCCCGCAGGTACATCTATTTTGATTCCTTGTTTAGCATTCCTTATTTTTTATGAAAAATTTTCTAACTCTTTTTGCCTTTTCATGCTTGCAGTTCCTGAAGTGTCCATTGCCATCCCTCCATCCTTCAAGACTTTAAACCAGAAATTTGGGATGGCACGTACCAAGAGGGATCCCCCATCCGTGGTGTTAGCCGCTCAGATTGCCGCTAAGACTACCAAGAAGACTGGTGGTCCTGGGCCAAACACTCGGTCTGCTGCCCCTCGGGCTCCTCGTACCGAGGATCGTCAAGCCCCGAGTAGTTCTCCAAGCGGTGGCACCCGGCGAGTGCTCCGAGGAGATGGTTCACGCGTTGAGTGTGAGGGTGAGGCTGCCAAGAGAGCCCGAATTACAAGATCTTCAGCCCCAGGAGGCTCGGGCCGAGACGAGGTTCCAGAGTCAACTCTTCTTGCTCCTGTTGGCACCTCCTCTGCTCCTGCCCCCATACGATCTGTTGGGCAGTTATCGGATGTCTCGATCCTTGGATGGGATCAGGATCGAGCAGCAGGGTAATACTCTACAAACCTGTAGCATACTTATACTTAACATTTTTCAGGCTTGTTTTAGACTTATTTGAATTCTTACTCAGGTACGATCCCTCACGCTACCAACACCGGAGCGCAGCTGTACATCATTTCGCACTCGCCCGTCCTCCGAGGTCTCTCAACGAGCTCAAGGGTTCTACTCGCCTTGCCGTTGAATCCACCGTTAGGCATTGGTCTCAGCCTCAAGAAGACATCGCTCAGCGCCAATCAATGACGGATAATATCCGTACGGCCATGCATCATACGAGTGGGGCTCTCTTCAGTGCTCAACGCGCCCTTGAGCAAGCCGTCACCTTGGAGAAAGCTTACGCTGTGCTATCAGATAATGTGAAGAAAGAAAGAGATGAGGCTAAGAAGAAGATAGCTACAGCTGAGGCCAAAGCCAAGGCCTCTTTGGATGCTGAAAAGTCGGCCCTTGCCAGCTCTGAGAGGGCCCACGCCGAGGCTGAGAGTTTACGTGCTGAGGTGACGAGCTTGCGTGCTCAGTTGGAAGAGAACAGAGTGGCTCGGAGGAGGATTACCGAGTTGGAGAATGAACTCCAAATTACTCAGACCCAACTTGCCGAGCACAAAGCGACCCATACTGACTGCTATTCTCCCGAGGCTGTTGCTAACATTTGAGCCGAGTCCTCTGACTTTGGTTTCGTATATGCCTTTGCCGAGAATCTACGGGCCTATCACCATGCTGTTGGTGAGAACGAGGACCCCTGGACGGCTTTGAAGAAGGAATTCACCGACTTCCTCACCGAACGTCCTCTTAAAGAAGGTTTGGTGGTGGACATCGGGGATCTTGAAGAAATGGGAGTCGATCTAAGTGCTGTGCCTTCGACACTTAAGATCATCGGTGGAAACTATCCGCCTCTTCAGATTAACGCTGAAGACGATGCGATGGTGGACACTGAGGGTCTATCTCCCTTCGAGGTCCTCCCAGGTCTCTCTCTTTCAGGAGCCGGTGAGCAGGTGGGCGGCCAGGCAGGCGAACAGGTTGGCGACCAGGTGGGCGACCAGCCTGGCGGGCATTAATATGATGGTTTTCTTTCTTTTTGTTTCAATTGTCTTTGGAGACGTTCTTACTTTTGCTTTTTCGCCCTTGAAGGCGCCCTATATGTACTCGAACACCTTTTGTCGTTTAATGCATTGACAGTTTCTCTTTTATTGGCTTTCGCTTATATTTTACTCCCGCTGTTGATACTTCTGTCTTAGTTATTTAGCGCTCGCTTTTTGATGTATGGTGTTTTGATTGATTCGTCTTACTTTTCCATTTTATGGAATCGCGAATTTACACCTTATTTTTCATCTCTTTGGATGTAGGCTTATTGATTGGTAAGGACTCCCTTTTAATGGTTTTAACCTTAGGGTTAGTCTCAACACCTTGCCTTTATTGTGGACTTGTAAGTCTTTAGAGCTTATAACTTGAGACATCTTTTGATACATCAATTCGAAAGGAATTCTCTTTATTCAATAGAATAATAACTTTACAGATTCGTCCATGTCTATTATGGACTTGCTTGCCCCTATACATGTTGGACAAGCAAGGTTTTCTTGAGAAATTTACATAAGTCTTCATTGGTAAAACTTCTTGAGATGTGTCGCATTCCACGTGTATGCCGAAGAACTACCTTCCATATCCTCCAGATCGTATGTCCCATTTGGCCAACTTTTTGTTACTCTGAACGGACCTTCCCATTTCGGACCAAATACTCCAGTCGGGACTGCAAATACCCTTCGCATCACTAGGTCACCGATTTGGAATTTTCTATCTTTAACCTGCGAGTTGTAGTATTTCTCGGCTCGTCGCTTATAGACTGCATTTCTCACCTCTGCCGAGGTTCTTGTTTCTTCAATCAAGTCTCTCTCTACAGCCATATCATTTTCATTTGCTTCCTCATTGTACTCGATTATCCTCCATGTCCGATGCTGGACCTCTACTGGGATGACCGCTTCCACTCCGAAAGCCATCGTGAATGGGGTCTCTCCGGTACTTGTTCTGTAGGTCCATAAGACCTCCGGAAGCTCGTCAGCCCAACTCCCCTTTTTTTCTTCCAACCGGATCTTTAGGATGTGCTTCAAAATTTTATTTACTGCTTCAACTTGTCCGTTTGACTGAGGATGATATGGTGTGGAATAATGTTTCTTGATGTTCCACGATATGCAAAAGTCTCTTAACTTATTTCCATCAAACTGCCTCCCGTTATCCGTGACTATTGACTGTGGTAACCCAAATCTGCATATCAGGTTCTTCCAAATAAAGCTTACCATCCTCTCTTGGGTTATCGTCGTTAGTGCTTCAGCTTCGGCCCACTTAGTATAATAGTCCACTGCAACTACTACAAATTTTACCCCTCCCTTCCCGGGAAGGAATGGGCCGATCAAGTCTATACCCCATTTTGCGAATGGCCATGGACTATATACTGACTTCAATTCTTGTGCTGGGGTGTGGATGCTTGGAGCGAATTGTTGGCACTTCAAGCACCTTTTAGCATATCTGATAGCATCTTTTCGCAGTGTCGGCCAATAATACCCTTGCCTGATGGTTTTGTAAGCCAAGGCTTGCCCCCCAGCATGTCCTCCACATATTCCTTCATGGATTTCTTTCAACACCTTCTGTCCTTCTTCTGAAGACAGACATTTGAGTAATGGGAGTGAAATTCCTCTTTTATATAATTGTCCTTCAACCATCGTGTATCTCGCAGCCTGTTTCACAATCCGCTGTGCTTCCCATGGGTCTCCTGGCTGCTCTCCGTTGGACAAGTATTTGCAGATAGGTGTTCGCCAATCATCTGTAGACTGTTGCTGGCTATTGATTATCTGTTGCCCCCTCTTCAACACTTGATGAACATAATCAAATGTTGAAGGATTAATTAACTTTGTGACCACCACTTCTGAGATGTTTGATTCTCCGGTGCTCGTGGCTAACCGGGCTAAAGCATCTGCTTGGGTGTTCTCTAGTCGGGGGATCTGCTCAATGTATACTTGTTCAAACTTTGATATTAGGTGTGCAACGATCCTTTGGTAGATGATCATTTGTCGATCTTTCGCCTCGTACTCTCCTCGGACTTGAGATATGATTAGCTGCGAATCTCCGAAAATCTGAAGCCTAGTTGCCCCCACTGCTAATGATAGTCTCAAGCCTGCAATAAGCACCTCGTATTCGGCTTCATTGTTGGTTGCTAGGAAATCGAACCTTATTGCTGAGGTAAACACTTGTTTGTCGGGACTTATTAGGACGACACCTGCTCCGGCTGCGGAACTTGTTGCTGAGCCGTCTACATAGAGGTGCCATGGGTAAATACGTCCCCTCGTCGGATCTTGAGGGTAGGTTAGCTCTACTATGAAGTCTGCCAGAGCCTGCCCTTTGATCGCTGTTCGGGGTGCGTATGTTATACCATACTGGCTAACCTCTAGTGACCATTTTAACAATCGTCCGGCAGTATCAGGTCTATGTAAGACTTGCCTCAAGGGAAATGTTGTCAAAACTTCTACTTGATGGTCGAAGAAATATGGCCGGAGCTTCCGCACACTCATCACCAATGCATATGCCAATTTTTCCATTGGGGAATATCGTAATTCTGCTTCATGTAGCACCTGGCTGACATAATACACTGGCAGATGCGCCTTACTTTCTGCACGTACCAAGGCTGAACTTATGGCTACTTCCGAGGCCGCCAGGTATAAGTATAGCTTCTCTCCCGGCACCGGTTTTGACAGGATCTGGGGATTACTGAGGTAGCTCTTTATATCTTCGAACACCTTTTGGCAATCATCTGTCCATACATAGTTGGTCTTCCCGGTCCTTTTGCAGGTGCCTTTGCCTTTGATAGACTCGAAGAAGGGTCTATTCTTGTCCCCAGATCGGGATATAAATCTATTAAGTGCCGCGAGACATCCGGTAAGTCGTTGAACTGCCGGTATATCCTTTGGTGGACCCATGTCTAGGATACATTTGACTTGTGATGGGTTGACTTCTATGCCCCGTTGACTTACGAGATGTCCCAGGAATTTGCCGGATTGTACCCCAAAGCTACTTTTCTTTGGGTTAAGCTTCATGTTATACGCCCTCATGATATCGAATGCTTGCTTGAGGTGCTCTAGATGGTCTCCTTTTCTAAGACTCTTCACAACAATGTCGTCCACATAGACCTCCATTGTGTCACCAAGGTGTTGGTCGAACATCTTGTTGACTAATCTTTGATATGTGGCGCCGGCGTTGATCAACCCGAAGGGCATCCTCTTCCAACAAAATAGATTTTTATTTGTATAGAAGGTTGTATGTTCTTGATCATCGGGGTGCATGGCAATTTGGTGATAACCTGCAAAGGCATCCATAAACGTCATTAGTTCATGTCCCGCCGTATTGTCTACCAGCTGGTCGATGTGGGGTAGAGGGAAGTTATCCTTTGGACATGCGGCGTTAAGATCTGTGAAGTCTATACATAATCTCCATGTTCCATTTGGTTTTTTGACTAAGACAGGGTTCGCCACCCATTGAGGACATAGTGCTTCCTTTATGAGTTTATTGTCCAAAAGTTTCTTCACCTCACCGGTCAACGCCTCATACTTGTCTGGCCCATATTTTCTCCTCTTCTGGCGAACAGGCTTCTTCGTGGGATCTATATTTAGGCGATGGCACGCGTGCTCCACTAGTATGCCGGTCATATCCTCGTGTGACCATGCAAACACATCGAGGTTTGACCGAAGGAATTCCTCCATCCGGCTTCTATAAGGTTCTTCCAATTCTGACCCGATAAAGAGTTCTAGATCCTCTTTATCTGGATCAACTTGTATGGATCTGAGCTCCTCCACTGGTGTGGCGCGTCGCTTTTTATCTTTCCACCGGGGATCATCAATTGGTCCTTCAAGGTGCGTTTCTATCTCCTCCGAGGTAGGTTCATAGCCCAACCGGGGCTCAATATCTTCTGAGGCCTCTGTCTGATCCTCCGGCGCTGCTTCCATTCCACCGCTCTCTTTGGCTACGGACACAGGATCTTGCTGGAGTGCATTATCCACCTCTATGTCTTCTGATGTTTGGTCTATTTCCATCATTTCGGTGTCTACCGAAGTGTCATCCAAATTGCTCGGCCTGCTTGTGGAGGGCTGTGATGTTGGATCTTCAAACACTAACACCTGGTTCACGGGCTTTTTCAAGGTTAATAGGCATTCTCGCGCCTTCTTTTGGTCCCCTTTTACCGTACCTGCACCCTTAAGAGTTGGGAATTTGATACAATAGTAGTAAGTGGAACATGCAGCTTTAAATTCAGAAATGAAAGGGCGGCCGAGGAACCCGTTATAGGTGGATGGTTGATCTACGACTAGGAAATCTAACAACCTTGTCATCCTCCTTTCCGGGTCCTCTAGCGCTACAAGTTCTACCGGCAACCTTATTACACCTAGTGGGACGGTCACAGCTTCTCCGAATCCCACTATCTTGTGATTGCAATCCTCTATGTAGGATTCATAATCTCCTAGCTGGTCTAGTGTCTTTTTGAACAGGATATTTGTGTAAGCTCCCGTATCCACCAGCAGTCGGTGTACTCTTGCGTTCATGATATTGGCGCTGATAACCAAGGAGTCGTTGTGCGGTGTAAGGATCCCTTCAAGATCTGCTTGAGAGAAAGTCAACTCCGCAACTGGTTTCGTAGCCGCCTTTGATCCGGACCCCATCTCTTGCACCTGATTGACCGCCCGAATTTCTGCTTTCTTCTGTCTTTTTGATGTTGGACGGCCATCTACCATCCCTCCTGCCGAACCAATCTCTTCAATCACAAGGATTTCTCGGTTCGGCTCCAGATGCATCGGCCTTGTTGGTGGACCCCTTCTTACTTGTCTATTTGGGGCTCTCTCCGCCTCATCGCTTCCTTCATCATCTGAGGCTTCCTGTCTCGTCGGACGTTGTCTTTTTCCTGGAGCCTTCTTTACAAACTCGGCTAGTTTTCCATCCTCATAGAATTTCCATAACTGTTTTAACAGATCGCGGCATTCACTGGTGAAGTGCCCGATACTTTGATGGTATGCACAAAACTTATTTGGGTTTAGCTTGCTGCGATCTTGTCTGATCCTCCGGGGTGCAGCTAGCATATCCTGGTCTTTCACAGCTGTGAAGACGTGATCAATCGTGGTAGTTAAGACTTGGTTTAATTTTTCCTTATATTATGCCGTGTCCCCAAATGATTTCAAATTTTTCGGGGCCTTATAACCACTACCACCAGGCTTCTTTCCATTCTTCTTATCTTCAGTCTCTGGTGCCAACTGCTTGGCCATCGCTTCCTGCATTGCGACGTATACACCAGCTTTGTGGCGGAACTCGGCGTATGTACTAGGACAGGCCAGATGCATTTCTTTCCATAGGTCCGTTCCTTTACGCAGTCCCGCCATGACTGCCACAACCTTTGTATCGTCACTGACCGCTTCCCCTTCCAGAAGGATTCTATCAAACCGCTCCAGGTATTGTTGGTCAGTCTCCTCGGACCCTTGTGAGATGTTGGCCAACCTATGTTTCTGCGTCAGATATGTTCCAAATCCCGAAAAGTGGGATAGGAATTCCCGGGTCAACTGCCCAAATGATTGAATTGATCCAGGTGTCAAGGCTGAGAACCATCTATGCGCCCGGTCTCCAAGAGTTAAGGGAAAGTTCCGACACTGCGTCGCATCCGATGCCCCCATTGATATCATATAATCGGCATATTTTGAGATGTGAACCTTGGGGTCAGACTCTCCTTCATACAACACAAGTGAGGGAAATTGTATTTTCTTCTGGATTGGTGCAGTTAGGATGACCGGCGACAATGGTGATACTGGGAGTGATGTGTATGTCTCCACCTTGTCCTTGATGGCCACCTGGTGTTGTAAGTCTTCCACAGCTTTCTTCAACTTCTCGATCTCTAAGACGGATGACCCCCGGGATGATCCCCCTCCTCGAGGCTGTTCCGGGTGCACCTCATGATGACGTGCTGCCCCCGGCAGTCCCTCACTTCGGGCGATTTCCCGGTGTGGTTGCTGGAGGTTACTCGCGGCATTTGGTCCTAACCTCTCGGATGCCCGTCTCCTCAACCTTTCTTGCACCGGCCTTCGTTGGTGCCGGGCATCAGACTCGCAAGGCTCCTGGCGATATGAATGCTCCGACCTTCTCCCTTCTGAGTGATGACTCTGATTACCACGCTTATCACCTTGTGACCCGTCAAGGCGTTCGGGTTGATCATATGCTTGGTCAGCTGGTCGCCCCGCTGGTCGCCCATCTGCTCGCCCAGCTGGTCGCTGGTTTGAGCGTGGGGGTTGTGGTCCAAGGCGATCGGACATCTTTTGTTTGCCTCTTGAACTTTCGGGCACAACACGTCCACTACTGGCCTCCTCCTCCTGAGGATGATAGCTTGTTCGAGTATCATGTCTCGTCTCAGTCTGGACAACCTGGATTACGGGACGACGTGTCATCACCACCTGCTGCCTTTGTAATTGTTTCAGCGTGGTCATCGCTCTCTCGATGTCCTCGGGCGTTCTAACCATTGATTCAATGGTAGTTTCAATTTGTTGACCGACCGGAGCCGCCGGTAACGCCGGGACACGAGCTTGTTCAGTTTGACGGTGTCCGGATGGTCCTCGTCCCCTCCATCTCCGACTTGTCGAGGTAGTGCGGGATTCATCGTGGGAGGATTCGTACGTATGTCTCGTCATTATTTCTGGTTAATAATTAAGTATAGCAGACGGGATTTTAAAGAAATCTTTTCTAGTTCGTGTTTTCGAAAACAATAAATTCTTGAAAACACTCACAATTGAAGATATTCTTCAAAACGTTTACCGGACTTCGACGGGCGTTCTTGGTGTTCTTGAGGAATAATGAAGAATGAGTATCGAATTCTTCAATTGACGGAGGTTCAGGCCCCTTCTTCTAGCGCCAAATTGTTGAGCAATTTATATAACCGAATGATTTATGTGGCTAATCTATACGTAGAAAATCACTCAAACAATAATCTCAAGATATAATTTTGATTAGTAATTGGAATTATAATTGGAAAGGTAGAGAGAGGAATTGTGTAATGTATTTCTTGTATTTTGGGAATTGAATCCTTACAAATGAGGTTTTTCCTCTTATTTATATCCCTCTAAGGATGAGGTGGCCTCTTTTTAAGCCATATGGCTTGTGGGGGTGACAAGTGTCCTCCACTTGTCACCCCCTCCAAGCTTTGCCCCACTAACTCTAGCCTTCAGCAATCCGGACC